>CM021110.1:126250425-126850425 GCA_007115665.2 Sequoiadendron giganteum | reverse complement strand
GGTTGTTATGTACTCACACACACAAAGGTGGATATGGGGAAAGTCATGTCGCATGGGCTTCCTGCTCAAACCATACCAAAGTTATACCTTGTGATAACTTTGATAAGGCACCACAAAAGAAAGTGATATTTGAAATGATTTTGTTCAAAGAGATTTTTCTTTTTTCGTGCAATGTCTCATCTTAAGGAACATCATGTGTAATTTCTCCAAGAGATGAAAAGTGCAAATGGTCTCATTTTGTTTGTAAGAGAGGACAAGTTCAATGTCTCATCAAGGGAAACAATGTACCTAATGTTTCTAAGAGAGGGAATCACAAGAAAAAGAAAATCGCACAATGAAATGTGAGTGGTGATGTATGTCCCCACTTTAAGGGAATTGCTACACATTGTACTATGAGAAATTTCTTTAAAGTAGAAGGAGAAGAGGACATGAGAGCTTGTTCGGAAAGCCTTGTGCCAAGTCATATGTTTTCGATAAGCTGCATCATGAAAAAGATAGTATGTCACATGTGAGTCAACTTAAGACATGACGTGCACATCCCAAGATTGCTCTTATATGTTCATGAAAGGTTAATGAGTAGTCAAAAGAGACAACGGAAAGTGACATACGAGGGAAGAAGGCTAACTAACCGCTTGCCCCCACTTAGTGCAGGGAAAGAGTGATCCAAAAGGATTGAGGGGAATGCAAGGCTAAGTGAAAAATAGTATCGATTAGAGGAATGAGGTGCCCCCACATAAGGAAGAACACAAAAATCCTTAAGATGAATTTTACAACTCAAGGCCTTACACTCATTAGTGTAATGACCATGAACTAGGTGGTAGGAACAAAAGGAATGTTTGTTGGAACATTTCTTTGGAGTTCTAGGAGGAAGAGAGATCAAGTGAGCTTAGAGGAGTCTCAACAAGATACCCTCTTGATAAAGGGTAGAAGGTGATCCGTTAGTTTGCAACAAAGAAGAGTCTTGCTTAGTATAGGCTGTCATACTTACACAAGGCACTATAGATTGTGAGATTTTGTATACTCCTTTGGAGGAGTGTGTAAAATTTGAATTAGTAGTGTTTTGAGAGATGACATTATCATTAAGTAAAGAGTCGTTTGTTGGTTTCAAAGGATCACTTTCTAATGTTGGGTTAGAAGGGTGATGAGGGATAGTGTTGATGTTGGATGAAGGTTTGATGATTTTCATGAGAGGACAAAATCCAAGACCATGATTGGATGTTTGCATGAGAGGCTTGATAGGGTTGTCAATACCTTGTTTGTTAGCACCACATCCTTTTACACTATAGCCAATTTGTTTCATCAGCTCATAAAATTTTCCATAAATATTTTTCAACACTTTTAGATCAAGTGAGGGTTCATTTTTTGCATTGATGGCTAAAGTAGTTGAGGTGGATGCTTGCGAAGGATCGGTCGAGTCTTGTGTAGACAAGACTACTTTTCCCTGTTTAGAGTCTTTGTTTGTGATTTTAGATTCTCCTAGTAAAGGAGGTGTGAAGTTTAAGGAACCCCAATCACCATCTAAGGAATTTGGTTGTACTGATTCCATGGGTTTGGTGGGTGATGAAGTGGTGAAGGGTTTGAATTGGGCTTGATCAAGTTGTAAGATACTGTAAGGTTCAGGAACAATGTCAAGTGTGTACACTTTTTTGTTGAAGATGTACTTCATCTTACAATGAAGAGTGGAAGGCACTCCATTCATCGCATGAATCCATGGCTTGCCTAAAATGAGGTTGTATGAAAAATCATGTGGCATAACATGGATCAAGGTGTCTAGTGTGGCCATTCCGACAGTAAGAGGCAAAGTAATCACACCAAGTGAATTTTGGCCTTTACTGTCAAATCCACAGAGAGATAAGGAGGTAGGTTGAATGTGGATTTATTGATATGGAGCCTATCCAAGAGATTGACACTACACACATTAACAACGAAGCCATTATGAACAAGGGTTTTCTTGATCCCTATGCATTTGTATTGAGATATGATCATGAAAGCTTTAGCTCATTTTTGTACATCCAAAGGAGGGAGCTCACTTTGGTGGAAAACAATGTCAGTATTCAAGCCTTGAATCATAACTACTATAACATTTGTTTGTGCATTAGAAGGGATAGGAATTTGTTGTAAGGAATTTTTCATCATATTGTGATAGTGAGGGGAGACTTGAATAAGGTTCCATAAAGATATTTGAGCAGGAGTATTCCTTAGTTGGTCAACAAGGTCATACTCCCTAAGAAGTGAATCTAAGCGAGGGGCAACAGGTAAGATGGGAGGGGATGGAGGTAAGGGCGTGGAGGTTGGTTGTTGGGATCGTGGGTTTTTTTGAGTGTATTGTGTATGAGAAATGGTATTATGTCTCGGTTGCTGTAACACATTAGTCTGAGGTGGGTAGAGGGTAAATTCAAGTTTAGGTTTTGGTTGAAGGGGGGTAAAGGATGAGTTGAGGTTGAATAATATTAACATCCCTTAGGGAAGGAGAGTCTAACGCTCTACAACTTATTTTAAGGGAATAATATTATTATTGTCATTGTCTTGCATCAAGATATCCTCCCTAGGAGGATAGTTTTTAGGAGAACTACAAGCCTCATGTTCATGACATTCAAGGATTGGTTCTTCTAAAATGACTTCATCACTAGTCAGGGAATGATCAATGATGGGATTAAAAATGGTGGGATGATGAGGAGAGGGTTCTAATTGATTTTCAAAGGTCTCGTGCTCTTTTTCCATACTATCTACCCATGTATGAGAGCTTGGAAGAGGTTCATCACATGCTTCGTCACAAGGGGGGAGGAATCAAGAGAAGGACCACTATGATTTTCAAATAGATTGTCCCAAATGGTAGGAGCATTAGGGAAGGGAGGATCAATAGTCTCATGAATTGTTATAGGTGTATCGTCTAACACCAACCTATCTTCTTGGCATCGAGGAGGGATATTAGAAGAAAGACAATTATGATTGTCATGGTTAGGGAGACTAGGTAAAGTGATGTCAAGAAATGTTTGTTGTTTAATGTTTGGAAAAGGGGGATGAGGAGAGGGACAATCAAGACCCTCAATGCTTGAATCTTCTATAACCAAAATACCTTCATCACTAATAGGAGAGGGATAGGGAGAAGCATAAGTATGGTTGTTATGATTGTCAACACAAATATCCTCATCGAGGGGTAATGCAATATTAAGAATAGTGTCAATGGTTTGGTTATGCATATGTTCTTTAATGAGTTCATTATTATAATCTACATTGAACTCATAAGAAGGAATGTTGAATTTATGCAATCCATTTGAAACCAAATCGAAGCCACATATTTTGAAAGGAAACATTGTAAGAGGAAAGAGGAAAGATAATGCAATGTAATAATTTAAAGTAAAATGTTGGAATGCAATTTTTCAGATGGAAAACAAGGTATTTTTTTTATTACACTATACAACAATCTGAAAAATAAATATAGTATATGAAAAATTCAAACTAAGAAATGCATGAAATGAGCTAATGTAAGCTAAATTTAATAAAGTACATGTAACAGAAACACAACTAGTTGATACACGTAGGTAATGGAACAAAATGGAAGCTTAAAAACTAGGTTTTTAGCTCTATAAAGGGCAGTTTCAGAAGCCTGAAGGGACTAGGTCACCCAAGGTGGCGACTTAGTGCTCTTGGTGATTTTTTTTGAGATTTTACAGAATATTATGATGGATTCAGGTGGTTTTTGTGTTGTATGAAGCGGACCTAACATGCAAATGCAAAAGTTTAGAAATTTTCAATGATTTAATTTGCAAAAATGCAACCTAAATGTACTTTTCACTAATGCAAATTGTAAAACCCTAGAATGCAATTTAAACAATGCCTAATGCAATGCAATGCAATCCTAGGATGAGGAAGAGGTCCAAATTAGAAAATAAGGTGTAGGAAGGTCGGGTTCACCAAAATGAACTACCAAAAATGATGCACTTGGGGAAAGAGGATTCCCCAATGGGCTCCTAGGGCTTTTCACCTAGAAGGTTGGTTGAGGAATAGTGCTCTCTTTTGCACTAGGGTATTCTTGGTAAGTTCATTCAAAGAGTTGGGGGTTTGGAATAGGTGTATGTGAATTTGGGTGAATATGTGCAATGTATTGATAAAAGAAACTAACTAAGAATGTAAAACCTATGAAATACAACTATACTAGAAAACACATTGTGATATGTAAATGAACTAAGAAATGTACATTAAGCTAAAAAAGAAGGTTGGAGATGAAAGGGGTGTGCACTGGAAACTTGTAGAAGCTTGAAAGGCTACTAATAGTGAGATTTAAGCTTGCTGGGACATTTATGCCATTCTGGGTGACCTAGTCCTAGATCTAGAAAATTGCACCAGAGCTCGTTTCAACCAAAAAGGTATCCAAATCTCTAAAAATATTTGAAAATAGGTTTAGTGGGACTAGGTTGCCATTGTTGGTGACTTAGTCCTCTTCAAAAAAATTGAAGATCAAAGAATAGAAGTGGAAGCCCTCGACCTACACTTTCTGCTCCTCCAAGTATCCAGATTCAAAACTATAGAATTTGGTCTATGAGTGTCTTCCAAGCCTCAACTAGGGTTTCTCCAACCTTGAAGAGCTTTGAAAAGTTGATGAAGATTCTTCCACCTTGGTTCTTTGCTAAATCTGCATAGAAGACCTGCAAATCACACTAAGAGGGAAAGCTTGTTGATTGTTAGGGCATGGGGGTTTGCATTAGTCAAACCCCTTTTGAGTAATAAAACCAAAATGATGAAATAATGTAAAAAAGAATGAAACAATGGAGTTTACCTTTCCTTGATGATAGATCTTGAGTTGCACCAATGGAGGATTCAACCCTTGGATGCTTCTTGAGAGATATGTCTTGGTGACTTAGAATACTCAAACCCTAGCTTGCTTGAGAAGGAGAGATGAGAGATTGAGAGGATTGAGTGAATGAATAATGAACTAGGAACCCCAAAAATGAGGGGAAAACCCTTATTTATACAATTTGTACCCTAATTTTCTCAAAAATAACACCATACATGCTGAACTAAGGGTTTAGGAGACAAAATACCGAAAGAAAATTAATTTAATTTTAATTTTTATGCCACATGGGACTAGCTCACCCAAGGTGGCGACCTAGTCCACCTGGGCATTTTTTATTGGTTTTTGGGGATTGAAGTGTGATTATTATTGTTTTTCAGGATTTTCTCATGAAACACATTGAGGTAAGGCATGCATGTGTATTAAGGGGTCATTATAGTATAAGAAAAGGGTTATTTTAGTGAAGATAAGCCTAGGAAAGTGTGAATTGTTTTTACAACACCTTACAACACTTTGGCACAAGTCTTGGAAAGAGGTAGAGAGAGGTTGAAAAAGGTCCAAAATCCATAGGCAAGGGTCCAAATGAGTGAAAAGTGTCAAGGCTACACTTTTTTGTGACACACCTTGAAAACCTATTAGAACTAATCAAAATGGTTTGCAACTAAAATCTTCACATAAGTTACAATGTTGACATCAATGAAAATACTGCAACACATCATTATGTACCTTCCATGCTCATGTTGCCAAAAAATATCATCAATGAAATTCTTCCAAAAATCTCCCCAAACTTCAAACAATATACAAAGGTAGGGGACACCTACCAACGACAAGACCCAAGATTAATTATGCAAATCCATTAACCGACCAAGGAAAGTATGACCCATGACAACTAAGGCGGACATTCTTGTGCCTTAATTACGTATTGAAAAGTACCAACTAATAATAATGATAAATTACATGATAAATTTGATCCTTTGTGTTGCCTCTTCATCATCTAAAGGACATTATCCTTCATACGACTGCATCATTTTTTCCATGGAAATACATTGGGTTACATCTTTATTTTCCACCTCAGGTAAGCCATCTTTCAAGGAGATCATCTCACTGATTGAGATGAAAGATATGGATCAACTTGAAATATGATCAACATGTGGAAGAGAAATATAGGCCATGCCATTCCCCTTGTTCAATATAGGTGTACCATTATCCAAAGTAAGCTCCATAAGGACTAGAGCTCTATGCATGTTCTTTGAATTTCTCATTCCCCCTTCTATCCTGTAAATAAATGTAACCTTCATTTGATGATATTTTTCATTAGGAGCCTTTGATGTTTGCCTCATAGAGCAGAGACGATCTTTTGACACAAGAATCACATCAACATGAACCCCCTTTTCTATTTCCCTTCCTTCTCACACCTCAAGTTTAGGAGTGAAATATCCATTTTCTTTATTGTTCTTCAAGGTGGGAAAACATCCAACCTTAATTCCATTTCCTCATATTTTTTGGGTCTCTCACCATCTCTAGTTTCTTGAACAGACTGATCAAGTATATCATCAACTTTGAAAATGGACATCTCACACTTAGAAGATATTGAAATTTCTTGATCTCCAAAGCTAGATTGTTGTCTGATGCCCCTATATGTTGGGATAGTAATCATTGAGGAAACGTTTGGTATGCTACAGGAAGAAATATCCTCTTCATCCTCAAAACTATCTGAATCTTCTTCTTTAGGTCTAGAAAATTTGATGTACACTGTTGGTGTTTTTTCCAGAAGAACCTTGAAATTCTCTAAAGGGTAGCCAACCCTTATGCTGAATAATCTTCAAAGCTAGTGGCCAACAAATAAGTAAAGGACTCTGAGACCTTCACCCCTACTCTTCAGGGTCTATGAGGCCTAGGAGGGTATTCCTTATTGTGTTCATGTGATACTAATTATTTGAGAACACTTCCATACACATATCATTTCCTACTGAGTGCAAATAGACACAATTCATTAAAGGTTGGCTGATCTTTAAACAAATTATCATCTATTGCTAGGAATTAGGTGGTACTTCAGATCCATTCCTTGTGATTGATTTTTTTTAATAATTGTCGTTTTCATCTTAAATCCCTAGTCAGGTATACCATTAACTCATTTATCTTTGGGATTGCCTAATGAATTGACCAGTGCTTCATCAATTGGGATAATGGAGTCAAATATGCAACAACTAGTAATATATAAGCCATTTAATTCAGAAATTGATGGATTGTTGTCATACTACCTTGTAGTATTCAACTCAATGCATCTAAAACATTAATTCTAAGATAAAATCCTATACTCTTCACTCACAGACCTGTGACTTCATTTAAGAAATTTAGTCAATTCTTTGAATTGAAGCAAAGACAAACCCACACATTCAATTAAAACAACTGGAGATGAACAAAAAGATCATTGATCATTTTCATTTATAATCTACAAGAGAATAATACATGATAGTATATGTTCGAGAACTAACATTTTCTTTCATATATGTGGCTTCTATAAAACCAATTTAAGATTCTTACATACATGACCCATAACCAAGACAATTTACTATTCAATTCATTGATATTTTCTACAGTATACTCCTTTATGAGCTTAGTTTCTACCTAGACTATGACAAGACTCAAAAATTGAACCTCCACAAAAGTGAAAGAATGAAAAGATATAGAAGGAAGAAGAGCCCAAAAATTAACTGATGATGACACTTGGCAACCTCCTTCAATCAGGAATATAGAATCTTCATTTATTTTTTCTCCTTTCATCTGACCCTTTGTTTTGGAAAAAAAATCAGCAACAAAAGAACCCCCTCATTAACAACTTGCACCTCCAATTTACCCTACAGTGAAAAATATCCCTCTTCATGAAAAACTTCACTCATCTTGTTTTGCCCTGAAGCTAAAAATTTACTGTTTTCCTTCTTGTGAAAGCCCCTTTTATTCTCCTTTTTTCTTATGCACTTCATATTTTCATCTCCCAACAAAGAATATTATTTAACTTTATAACCAGGCTTTTAATTCTTAATTTTCACTATGCTGCATTTTCAACTAGAACCTTTAAAATGGTAAAAAGTGTATTATTAGGAAAACTAGATTTTACCCATGTTCTATTACTTCTCACCCTATATTTAAAAATATTTTTCTCTTTTTAAAAATGAAAGCCCCTAAATTATTTTATTGGGTAACCTTTTAACATTTTAATATTTCAACTTAAAATGGAGGCTCGGGCTATCAAAATCTTTTGTCGGTATTTTTAATAATCTCACGGGCCCACCTAGCTCTTCCCCGTGCACCTCACAACCTAATATTTTAATTGTGTGTGGCTTGTGGGTTGGGGTTCAAATTGAGAAATGTTGCACATTCTTTGTCCACCATTGATCCATTTTCTTTTCCCTAGCTTCACTATTTCGTTGATGAGCTCCTTTTGTTTGATCATGGCGGCCCTAAATCCAGTCGCTGCCTCACTTTATGATGTACTCAAGATTAAATAAATGGAAATCAATATTTGGTGCTAGTGGCAAAGTTTCTCCAACAATTTTGATACAGTTTCCCTAAGGGTGCAAAATCTTCCTTCAACAAAGTAAACATGTACAAGTTTACCCATACACAAGCAACACACAAAGATGTTCACTTCAACAGTTTCTTGTAGCTATGTAAAATTTCATTTACAATATGAAAATGATCCCACTCAGCTATCGCCAATGGCCACATTTTATGAATCTCTCTTCTCATTGCATAGGGTGCACCCTCTTCGTGGGTTTTGGATTAATTATCCAAATTTTTAATTCATTTGACTTGTTACTCTAACACACTGAACATTGTCTATGAATAGCAAGTGTCATGACATTGTTCTTCCCATAAGAGAGCTCTTCAACCATCTTTCATAGGTCTTGTCTTTTATCACTACTCATCTATGATATTGGGGAGATACGACATTAGAGAATTACTATTTGACTTTCAACCCTCCTCTCATAGCGCAAAACTGTAGAACCATTCTAATTTCCAAGTGTAATCGAGATTTCAACATTAAAACTCCTTGCATCTAACTTGCTTCATGCTACTTTCATTTATTTCTTCTGCCCTAATCCAATCCCCCTCTAGCAATGACGATGCCTGCCAAGGATGCATAAATGAAGATATTTCCTAGGTTCCAATTTCATTATTTCATCCATCTGAATACCTCCAGAGCCTCGAGAAATAAGGTTCAAGAACCAACCAATCATGAAGAATTTCTTCCAATTCAGTATACTTATCTACAATGTAAATAAGATCTCCCCCACATTTGCAATCAAATATTTACACTAAAAATAAGCTTCTTCTTGGAATTCATCTATGGTGCAGACACAGTAGGAGGGTTCTCAAGGAGAACAATCCATATCGTGCAACAAGAGTAACAAAAAATTTAAGAAACAAAAAATATGGAGGCAAATGCAGTTACAATATTTATCATTATCGTAAATCTCAATTACATATGGTTGGCCACATCCGGGCTTATAGATTCGGCTCACAGGCCTGATTACAACATGTTCAAAATACAGTGCTCTTACATGCGAGAAAAAAATCCTATAGATCAAAATTTATGTACAACATAATATTATTGATCTTGATTCTCTTCTATTCTGATGATTCATTACAAGATTTATATCACATCCACAGGTTGACAAACATTCGCGTAGGCCAAAGATCATTACAATCTCCAATGAGGAAAAATGTAATGTGTGCAAGAACAGGTTGGCCTCAAATATGAAATTCTTCCATGGTAAATGCATATGATAAAGTGTGGACCTAAAGATAAGGTCGATGAAACTCCAGGGAACAAATCTAAACACACCATGAGGATCCGCAAGTGTCCAGCGAGATCCGCAATCGATCCAACTAGCCGTTAGGGTTTGAAATTATTCTGGGGCCAGTCCCAAAACAATCACTCAATCCGAAAGCAATAACTTGTCGGGAAAAGATCCAAATGAGCTGAAAAATTGGAACAAGGAAATTGAACATGTCCACAATGAAACCTTAGGTATGCAAGATCTAGTGAGCAAACATGAAGAAACACCAGATCTACCAACTGAACTGGAAAAGGAACTTAACAAGAACAAAAACTAAATGCAAAATATTTTTGGTTGATGCAAGATTGGCAAGAACCAAGGATGCTCCTGCATCAGACATCTGAGGTTAATGAAAAGTGAGTCCCTCACTTTGATAGGGCTAAAAGAAAACCAAGACGGTCTACCTAAGCTTGAAAAATCTAAGAAGAATCCTCCACTGGTCTACCCTTCCATTTCATAAGATATTCTTTGTACTATCTTCTACGAGTCTTTCTTCCATCTCTAACATCCAAAATCCCTTCTATCCCATCTGATTGTTGTTTAGGAAGTTGTTCTTCCAACTTTTCTCTATTATCTTCACTGAATTCTGCTTCATGGTACTAATGAAGATCTACAATATTGAATATAGGTGAAATACCCATGTCATCCGATAACTCTACATCATATGCATTTCCTAAATCAAATTTCCTCAAAATCCTATGGGGTCAAAACTTTCTCATCTTGAGCTTACTATATGTGCAATTGGAAATATTTCCTTCTTCAAATATACCATCACTTCCTCTCCAACTTCAAATTCATTATGTCTCTTATTTTCATCTGCCTTCTCCTTATACTTCTGTTTCATATCTTCCAACTGTTGCTTCACTTGAATATGCACTTTCTTCATATATTCTGCAAAATCCTCTACTTCTTCACTCCTTTTATCTTCCTTACTGATATTTTGCAAGTTTGATATACCTCTAGGATTAACTCCAATAACAATCTCAAAAGGTGTTTTTCCAGTACTCTTTTTCACTGAATTATTGTAGGAAAACTCTACTTGTGCAAGGGCTAAATCCCAACTTCCTGTCTTCTCTCCAACCAAACATCTCAAAAAATTTCCCAAAATCCTGTTTACTACGTTTGTCTATGAATTTGTATGTGGGTGAAAAGTAGAATTGAAATTTAAATCTATCTTCAACTTCTTCCAAACTGTCCTCCAAAAGTAACCAACAAATTTGGTATCTCTATCTGAAACAATACTCCTAGGTAATCCATGCAATCTGACCACTTCTTTGAAAAACAAGTCCGCTACATGTACTACATCTGTTGTCTTCGTACAAGGTATGAAATGTGTCATCTTTGAAAATCTATCAACCACCACAAATACTAAATCATTACCTCTCTATGTTATGGGAAAACCAAGTATGAAATCCATGTTGATATCCTCCCAAGGTCTTTTTGGTACTCTCAAAGGTTTATACAATCCAACATTTTAACTACTTCCTTTTGCAATTTGACAAACTTTGCAAAAATTTCCTAACATCCTTATGAATCTCCAGCCAAAATTAATTCTCACTCACCAATGCTAACGTCTTATCAATTCCAAAGTGTCCTACCAATCCTCCACTATGTTTCTCTTTTATCAAGTTATCCCTCATTGAACTCCGGGGTATACACAACTGGTTTCCTATAAAAAAAAATCCTCTTGAATAAAATAATCCAACCACTGACTCCTATCCTCCAAGACTGGTTCTTTATATGCTTTCGAAGGTTCTACAAAATTTGGGTCTTCCTTAAACAAGTTCTTCAATTCTTCAAAGCCTAATACTTCTACTCTCATTTGTGCTAGAATATTCCTTCTCCTACTCAAGGCATCAAAAAATATATTGGAATTTCCACTCCTATGCTTCAAAATAAAATTATAGCTCTGCAAGAACTCTACCCATCTCATGTGTTTCTAATTCAACTTACCGTAACTGTTCAAATACTGCAAAGCTTGATGATTCGTATACAACACAAACTCCTTAGATAACAAGTAATGTCTCCACTTCTTCAAAGCTTGAACTATGGCATAAAAATCTTGATCATACACTGAATATCTTCTCCTAGCATCATTCAACTTCTCACTAAAATAAACTACCGGTCTTCCTTCTTGACTCAATACTACTCCAATTGCATCACAATCTACTTGGAATAATTTGTTAAAATATGGTAAAGATAACACATGTTGCTTAGTCACCTTCTACTTCAACAACTCAAAAATTTTTCTGCTCCAAATGTCCATCTGAAATCCTTCCTATCTCCTCTCATTATTTCTGTCATAGGGCTCCAAATAGAATTGAAATTCCTAATGATATTTCAGTAGAAACTAGCCAATCCATGAAATTATCTTACCTCTCCAATGCTTTCAGGTGTAGGCCATTCAAAAATAGCTCTTACCTTCTCAAGATCCATCTTCAATCCATCCACTGATATCACAAATCCCAGATATACCAACTCTTCCTTCATGAAACTACACTTCTTAATGTTTATCAACAACTTCTCTTCTCTCAACCTCTGCAAAAATTTTCTTATGTGCAACAAATGTTCTTCTCTAGTGTTACTAAAAATTAAGATTTCATACAAATAGAAAATTACAAACTTACCCAAAAATTTATTCAATACCTAATTCATCAACCTCATGAAAGTACTCAGTGCATTTGTTAGTCCAAAAGACATCACCAACCATTCATACAATCCTTCATTTGTCTTGAATGCTATTATCCACTCATCTCGTTCTCTGATTCTGATATGATGATATCCACTTTTCAAGTGTATCTTTGTAAAGTACATAGCTCCACTTAAAAAATCCATAATCTCATCCATCTAGGGCAAAGGAAATATATACTCCACTATGATCTTGTTTATGGCTCTAGAGTCTATACACATTCTCTATTCTCCATCCTTCTTAGGTGCTAATACAATAGGTATTTCACAAGGACTCAAGCTCTCTCTAATCAAACCTTTTCTCAATAAATCTTGCATTTGTCTATTCAATTCTTCATTCTCTTTCGGTGTCATCCGATGTGCTGCTTTGTTAGGAAAACTAGCTCTAGGAATCATATCCATGCAATGACTAATACTCCTCATAGGTGGCAATCCATCAGGTACATTGTCTAAAATGATAGCTTTATATTTTGTTAGCAATTCCTTTATCTCCTCAGGTTGTTCTTCTACATGCTTCAAATCTTCAACCTCCTTAGGTACTAAGGCATAGCATATTTTCTCATGTCTCAGTCCATCCAAGAATCTCCTCCCATCAACCAAACAAATTCTAGCACTCGTACAAACCACAGTTCTAGGAACATTTTCCAAGGGAAACAAAACCTGTTTCATCCTATTAGCAACAATAGTATATATGTTCTTCTTTCCATCATGAATAGCTTGTCTATCATACTGCCAAGGTCTTCCCAAAAAAATATGGCATACATCCATAGCAATAATATCACACAAAACTTCATCATGGTAATTTACTATCTTCAATTTCACCAAACATTGTTCACTTATCAGAATCTTATTCTCATCTTGAATCCATGATATGAAATAGGGCTTTGGGTGTTTCAATATTTCCAACTTCAATTTGGTCACCATTTCTTGAAATTCTAGGTTCTCTGAACTTCCACTGTCTATGATAACTTTGCAACATTTACCAACTACCTTGCATCTAGTCTGAAACAAATTCTTTCTTTGCAATGGTTCCTGCTCCATCTCACTTTGACATAATACTCTTTTGTTCACCAACACTTCTTTTTCTTCTTGTTTGTTAGGTGATCCATCATGATAACCTTTAGAAAAGGATTCTCTCATATTATTCTCTATTTTTTTGCTTGTTTCTCCCTGGTTACATTCAAATGCTCTATGTCCTTCTCCACCACACTTGTAACAAGTTCCTCTAGATGTTCCCTTCTCTTGTCCTCTGTCATCTTTTCTATATCCTTCATTCCTATAACCACCATATCCTCCTCTTTTGAAAGAGTTTCCATCATCTCTATGGTATGATATATCATTCTTACTGACTTCATTATCTTTGTTATGATATGAAAAAGGTCCTCTTCCTCCTCTAGTAAATATTCTTCCCCTTTGAAATATTCCACCTCTTCCTCTTTGTCTTTGGTCATGTCTTTTGTTCAGCTTCTCCTCTTCTTTTAAGGCACATTGGTAAACCTCTTCTACACTCAACAACTTAATCAAACTGATCTCATCTTGTATAGACGACCTCAAACCATTAATATATCTAGCTACTTGTTCAGTCTCATCTTTCGAGTGTCCAGATCTAATATTCAACTTGTAAAACTCCTCAGTATACTATGTCACACTTGATTCCTTCTATTTTAAATTCTACATTTTTTAGAACAAAATGATTTGATAGTCTATAGGCATGAAATTTGTCTTCAAATTATTCACCATTTGATCCCATGATCTTATATTCTCCTTTCCTTTTCTTTGCCTATATGTCTGAAAATGTTCCCACCAAAGGGATGCATGTCCTTTCAAATTTGTACAAGAAAAAATTGCCTTATCTTCTGTGGTTTCTTCAAAATCAAAGTGATTTTCCATCTCTGCTATCCAATCAAGTAATTCATCAGAATCCAATTTACCATTATAATCTGGTGGATTGAAATGTGGTTTGGTGTTCACTCTGGTTAGGGCTCTTATGAACCTTTCTTCTCCTTGATCAAGACCAGGTTTCTCTTCTCTTGCAACTTCTTCTTGTTCTTCCACTTCTTCATCACTTACATCTTCAACTGGTCAACCTCTTCTTTGGGCCATTTCAACTGCTTCTAATATGGCAGAAATTCCTCTCAACATTTCCATCACTGTTGGGTCTACATTTCCACATGCTCCATTTCCTCTACCATTTCTTCTTTCTGCCATCTTTACTCAAATCCTCTGTAGTTGCGGGTCGGATCCTCAATCCACCACCCCACAAAAAATCTTCAACAAGACTGCACAAACTCTGATGATCTCGCAAGGAACGAATCTCACTCTGATATCAGTCTGGTACAGAAATGGTAGGAGGGTTCTGAAGGAGAACAATTCGAACCGTGCATAAAGAGTAACACAATAGAAGAAACACAAAATATGGAGGCATATGCAGTTACAACCTTTATCATTATCATAAATCTCAATTACATATGGTCGGCCACATCCAGGTTTACAAATTTGGCTCACATGCCTGATTACAACATGTTCAAAATATAGTGCTCTTACATGAGAGCGAAAATCCTATACATCAAACTTTATGTACAACCTAATATTCTTGATCTTGATTCTCCACTATTTTGATGATTCATTACAAGATTTATATCACATCCGCGTCGGCCAAAGATCATTACAATCTCGAATGAGGAAAAATGTAATGTGTGCAAGAATAGGTCGGCCTCAAATATGAAATTCTTCCACGGTAAATGTGTATGATGAAGTATGGACCTAAAGATAAGGTTGATAACACTCTAGGGAACAAATCTAAACACACCGTGAGGATCTACAAGTGTTGGGCGAGATCCGCGATCGATCCAACTAGCGGTTAGGGTTTGAAATTATTCTGGGGCCAGTCCCAAAACCATCACTCAATCCCAAAGAGATAACTTGTCAGAAAAAGATCCAAACGAGCTGAAAACTTGGAACAAGGCAATTGAACATGTCCATAATGAAACCTCAGGTACGCAAGATCTGGTGAGCAAACATGGAGAAACACCGGATCTACCAACTGAATTGGAAAAGGAACTAAACAAGAACAAAAACTAAATGTAAAATATTTTTGGTTGATGCAAGATTTCCAAGAACCAAGGATGCTCCTGCATCAATCTATATTCTCACACATTTCTAAGTAGACATGGAATTTATGTCCAGACCTATTTGACCATTTTTTGATTGAAATAGAGTGACCCTGTTCCGAAAGAAACACTAATAGTGATCTTCTTTACCAATCTACCAAGAGATGGATTATTGGTTCTTTGCTCCAATGCTCCCATTCAATGCAAGATAATCTGAACAACATTAGTCTTTTAAAAGAATTGCCCATTCAGTATCATATAGTTGTTCAGTCAAGCAAACAAGATTTGATAGTGACTTAAATCACTATCTTAGTTTGTCTTTGATTACAAACAAAATCTATGAAAGCATCTTTGTGCCACTTATATTGGCCTTATTTGTTTTCTTGTAGGCACTTAAAAATTCATGAATGGTTTCCCTCTTGACTAGTAAGTTGTCCTCAGATTATGTGCCACAAGTCGGGTCCCTTTATGGGCTTGACTAAAAAAAAATTGTTTTCAAAAAGGTTTTATCTTGAATTGATCTGAGGTTTCTTTTGAATGCATCCGAGGTGAAAAAAAAATGAATGGGTTGTCATTAAAATTTGTTTTCAATCATAATTGCACAATGGTCAAAACTAGCCAGGTGGGTTCTGGAATCGCTCTTGAAAACTAGTCAAATGAGCTCCTAAAGCAATGAAAATACATAGGCATGCAAAAATTTGACCTAAGAACATAGTGAAACAAATAGTTTGGAAAAATAAATTTCAAAGTGCAAGATATTCAATGCCAAAGTGCATCATTCAGACTTTTCTGCAATTGCACCTATCCAAAACCAATTAGGGATAACCAAGTCACCATTTCGAAAAAATATAAAATCACCTTTTGGGGAGCTGCCAATGGAAACACCAGCTCATTTAGGTCCATTGAGCATGTGCACACGAGGAATTTAACTCAATTATTATTCTTCATGAGATATTAGGGGTCAAATTTGACCACCTTGAAAAGTTCTGAAAGTGATGTAAAATCAGAACAAACTGTATTTGCTTTTGATCTCGAAAAAATAGTAAATTAGATCATGAGGCTTTGAAACCAGACTAGGGAGAATATGAATGTGGGGGTAATGTAGGGAACCAATGCATTCATCATGAAAATCATCCATCTATGAAATATCAACTTGAGCAGGAGGCCACTTCGTAGAATAGAGTCTGCAAACAATAAAACAATCCCGGAACCCTCCAACTTTGCTTTTAAAAACCTTGTCAAAACTCATCATGGGAATATAAAATCAGACATACATGTTCACATATGTCAAATGAATATTTCCACCAAGGGGTTTGGCATGAAAATCAACTGGCTCTGAATGATGACCTTCCAAAGTAGGTCACTTGGGTAAATTTTTTAGGCACATTTATGAGTGTGCAGAGGAAATTTTTTCATTATGGGCACTTCAAATTTGAAAAATTTGAAGGTGCCACCATACACTTCACTCTCACTTCCCGTTCTGAGTGTATTTAAAATTCTCCTTAATGTGCTACACTCAAACCCAACAAAATAGTTGTGGAAGAATTACAACTACTTAAAATGCTTCGACCTGTCCTGGGAATGAGGCTTGTGTTTGGTAATGTTTTGACTCTCGAACAACCATGATTCCTAGACAATGAAAAATCATCTTCTATCCTTATGGATTCAATTTTTTTTCTTTAAAATCAACTATCCCTCTCCTTCCAAAAAGAAATCCGACCTTAGAATGCAAAACATGCATGAAGGTAATAACCAAATTAGATTGAGTAGGCACATTGGGTGGGGAATTTGTCTCAAGATTCTGGTGAATCTATCAATAAAATTCTTGACACCCTCATCTTCTCCCTTCTAAATTGAGAAAAAGGATCTCAATAGGGTAACTACATCAACAACTATTTTGAATCTTTCAGTAAATATTTTCCGCAAAGTATTACAATTGGTAATGCACCCCTCATCCAATTGTCTAAACAAATCCACTGCTCGACCAACCAAAGATTCTACAAAAATCCAAATGATCACATCTTCCTCAGTAACACTAGAAATAGCACAAGCAATAGTGAATTCTTGTGTATGATCCTCAGGATCTTGTGCATCCTCCCCAATGAATCTTGGAAAGTGTTCTTGTGAACTAGCGGGAAGAGGTGAATATCTTAGTAATGATAGAGGTCTAAAATAACCTCTCCATGATTGTGAGGAAGTAGAAGACATCAAAAGAAAATAAGAAACAACAGAGAATTTTCTTTTTACAGTCACCAATCCATTTCTAGGAAGAGATAATTTCCTAACTCAAATTAATTCTATGGTGGTGCTCTTCGGGTTCGTGGTGGGTTCTGATTTTGATTAGGTTGAGGGTGAGGATTGAGATAGCACATAATTTCAATCCTTGGAAACCTCTCAATCACTGGCCTAGGCGGGCATTGTGCTCATTCCTCTTCTTCTTCGATCACAAAACTAGCTCTCATGTAATCCATTGCACTCCTTTGGTACCTCCATGCAAGAGAGTTCAACTGTGAGATGATATCTTCTTGCTCAACCGTAACCCAATCTAAACCTGGCTACAAGACAGGAAAAATATTCTCATGTGATAACACCATCTTTAATCATGATAAGGATTTTTTTTAGAAGTTCTACAGAATTTTCCCAACAAAGTTGCCAAAAAATTGTTGGTTGATAGATTTGTCCTTTAAGAACTAATACAAAGTGTCTCCATTTTTCCCAAAAAGAGGACTAATTTATTAAAAACAGTTGGAGAGATCACCATTGCATTAGTGATCTTCCTCTGAATTTTAGTTGAGATACAAATCTCTCTTCTAATATAATTTTTTAATTTTTGAGATTAATAAAATGACGGTATGCTTTTAACTAGAAAGCAGGTAAGGACAACTAACATATATCCATAGCCATGAAACTAGATGTGATTGAAAAGGATTTGGAACTACTAACTAATGCTAAAAATTAAACTGGAAAACATTCAATATCATAACCCACAGACCAGATCATCAAATATTGTTGCAAATAAATGAACAAGACACCAAAGAATAACACATTCTCACAAGGAATGAATATTCAAATGCTTATCTAATCTCATATACTTATTCATAAACATTAGCATTTCATTCATAATTTATTGCACAGAGACAATAAACATCTACAACAAGATAATGAAAACTACAAAATTTGATTCTTCAATTAATATTGATTCTCACTTGTGCATCACAATGCAAGGGGGATCAAAATTTTAGACCCTTGAAAAATCTGAATGAGGGATATTTAAAACCTTACATCATAATGGTCAGGATTTCTAGAAAAATGGATTCTTGAATAATAACCACCGTTTTGATGAATAAGCAATTGGCCAAGAACCAACCAATTTCTATCAGATTATGACAATATAGTCATTAATGACTATTTTTAAGGGTGGTTATGATTGCATCACCATTTTCGATTGACAAGATGGAGAAATGAATTGCTGCTTGCTATAAGTAAGCCTTGTGGCATACACTCATGTGAAACGTCTGCCACATATCACTTTCGATGACTTTTGGCATGCTACATAAGATTGCTTCCGTGCAATTTCTTTAAATGTAGAAGGTCTTATCAATGCGTGAATCCAAATTACTAAATTTCTATCACATCACCTTGCTTAATTCATTGAGTTTCAGGTAATTTTAATGTAATTCCAACTTTATTTGCCTTTAAGTGAATTCCACTAGTTTTCTCTCACCATTCTATAAATTAGCTACATCACTCCTTAGTTTTCATAATGCTAATCTTAGTTTCAATTATGTTGAGTTCCTCCAGTGATGCAACTTCTAAGGCTAGGAGTGATTTCCTCACTGTTGAGGGTGTTGAGTGCAGTGTATTTTCACTGCATTGAAGAATGAACAAGTTGGGCAAGCAATTGCCCTACTTTGTGCATGCCTTGAACAAAATAATATGGAGACCTATGCCCACTTTGTTGAGTTCAATGAAAAACTATTTTTTCTTGCACAGATTAAACATATGCAAGAATTAATTGAGTCCATTAGGATCCTCATCTTCACTCTTTGCGCTTAAGACCCCGTGCATTGAAAACCACTCTTTTTGTGATGCAATGCATAACACACACACACACACATATATCTTTTTAGCTTTTCGAACTGCATTGTGTAATGTGGATGTCTTTGGAATCTTCTTCTTTATTTTCATGTTTACATTACTCTGTAATGTGTTCTTCTATTTTTACATTTGTAATGGATTTCTTTATGTGCTTTGAAATTTTTCATTATTTTTTACAATTTATTCATCTTTAATGATATCTTTCATTTCTGTGAGCATATTTATGTAATAATAGAACATATTGGCTCGAATGCACAAGTATTAGGTTTTGGGTGTAGTTATTAAAATTTCTTCGGAGTTTGTCCAAGTTATGAAACTATATTTTTCACCGTTACACCAAAACAACCTTTCAAATTATTTCGAGTACATCTTTTATTTCCCATTTTTTAGTGAACCTAGGTTAAAAAAAAAACATTTCATGAGATGATATGCAATATTTATTAAGAGCCCGTTGTGGAAATTGTTAAGTTTTGGAAACCTTGTCGAGAACCGAAAAAGGTTTCAAAAATTATAAAGACTCCACCAAAATTTCTTGTCGTCCTTCTTCTTCACTTTGGGTATACTTAGGTGCCGTTCAAAAACACCTTTCGGAAAAAGGACACTTACATGAAACTTTCAAAAAGACTGACACATAATAGACTTTAGGTTGAACCTTTAAGAATTTTGGTTGGGAAAGAGGTTAGGAAACCTCAATAGTGTTCGACATGGGTTTATAAACCAATGGAAAAGCCATTAAAGAGATGGTTTGGGTCATTTTAAAGGTAAGAAATGACTTTTCTAAGGATGATCAAAATCAGCAGCAACAGTACCTCCATTTTCAATGGTGGAATTTGTACATTCATTTAAATTCTTATTTAGTTTATGTCATGTCTACTTTTTACAGCTAAGAATAACCTAATCACCAAAATTTTTGCCTCATAGAGCATGAAATGTAAGACTATTTTTAATAGGAAATCCATGTGTTCTTGATGAAAATGTGTTTTCATTTCTTACACAAACACATCAAAACAAAGATGAGGAAATAATAATACTAATAGAGGGTGACATAACCCATTCTATGCATCTTAATTTATGTTGAATGTTACTATATTTAGGTGTCTTAAAGAAGTGCACTTGAGAGAAGGTACTTTCTTCGTGCAGTTTTCTCTAAGAGTAAATAAAAACACAAATGGAAAATTTAAGAAAAGTAAAACCATTCCAATTTGATTGATATTTGTTTTCTTTTAAAATTTAAACTTTGTAAATTAAACTTATAGAAACAAATAGTTCATTTTCCAAATAAAAATTATCTATATATATGAAATAGTGAAAATTATATTCTAATCAATAAGAGCAATGGTAAAGTATCCACATTATAAATTTAAGTTATTTAAATAGTTTTCAAAAATTAATAAGGTCTTATAAAATAGTTAGATTTGTTCTTGTAATATCAAGTTTAACTCAATATTTGGACAACTATAATCTATACTCAATAATCCTTCCAAGAGATCTTACATTACTTCTATAAATTAGATTAACCCATAAAACAATATAGTGTAGCCTAAGGACAATTGTTGATTTTGAGTTAAATTACTAATAATTTAATTGATCTCTATAACAACACTTAGTCACAAAATTAAACAATTTTAACCCTCTAATCCTTATATGTTAAGTTTGATATATAATAATAAGTTCACTTCTTTTTCTTTCTTTCACACTCTTATTCTAATATAACTAAAATTTATTTTCCCAAATTTCTAAGATATATTTGAGATAAAATTTAGATTTCATAATAGAAAAATAGATTTTGAATTATTATTGATTTAGACAAATAATTAAATTTCTAACTAAAAACAAATAATGAACCTTTCTTTTCATTGTCTTTTAGGGGTTTTCAATCAGATTTAATCTTCCAAATTAATTACAAATTTAGTTGTATGAGGACTCTATTTGATTATTCTTTTTATTGTGCAAATGCCAAGATCATAAATAGTTTTATTTTTCAAACTTATTTAATTTGTTTTTAGATTTATATATCAGATGATTGCAAACACATATGTATTGTAGATCAGATTTTTTTCAAGATTGAATATGTATTGAAATTTAAAAAGAAATGTTTTTTTTAAATTTTATTACAACATAGAATAAATAAATGTTTGTTTTACTTTTTAACAAGGCTTGACCCCCTTATGGGGGCAAGGCCTCTCCCAAGGGATTGGGCCCCAAGGGTTGACAAGGTTGGCCTTGACCATTGTTATATATATATAACATTAATCAATATTTAAGTTATTTAATGCTTATTAAATATTTAAATATTATTCTTATATATATTATATAATTTATATATTTAAGTATATATGTATATATATAAATAAAATTAATGATAATTTAAATTTAATTCTAAACCATATTTACATACATATACATATAGATATTTATAATTGTGTACTCCTTTTTATTCAATTTCAGATATTTTAAAGTAGAATAATTTTTAATTTGCATAAATGATTATAAAATTATGAGCATAATTATTTTGTTGCAAAATACTTGATTATTTGGATTAACAAAGAGTTATTCAAAAAAAATATTTGAATTTTTATTTTGTTAATAATTTCATGAGAAATGAGGATAATTTAAATTTCCACAAATAACTACTTCAAATAATTTACTTAAGCATCAATATATTTGGTTAAACATATCCTCTACACATAAACCAATTTTCTTGCAAAATTACATAACAATCACAAAATAACACTTATCTCATTTAGGAAAGTAAGTTTTTTATATCATCCCTATATGCATAATGGGCTATAACAAAAATGAACATTTATTTCCTTACATTTAACTGAACTATCAAAGTGATTCATTTTCTAGTTTACCATTGAAAATCCCCTTTGCATGTCTTATCAACAATAACCCACACATGGTTTCTTTTGTGAACCTTAAATTTGTAGATCCCTGAGATAAACTTCATCCTAATTTCCATAGACCTATATATAAAAAACAATAAGAGAGTACAACTTGGACCAATCGGATTTCCATCCAACCATAGGGTTGATAATCAACCCACCCCCAAGCTAGGGGCCATTTAGTGGCATAGAGGGTACTTCCCTCTCATAGAAATTCACACTCACACTTCACAATCACTTACAATAAAATTCTTTCTGTCTATCAATTTCAAAACATTATAATTTTTTTAGCAAACCGTAAACCAATGCACTCAATCTCAGCTATATCTTCAATTTCAAAACAAAAATTACTTTTGGAAAAATTCTATCCCAAATTAAGTATTTATTCACAACAAAATATTGCAACAAAATCTTGTTCCATTCATCTTTACGAACAATGAGTTTCAATTACACAGATGTTTAACAATTGCAATTTCATTCTTGTTGATATGTTGGTTATAACTATTATTACCTATCTCAATCTACCTTCTTCCTAATTGGTGAACTCTACCCCAAATAGACTACATACCACTCCTTTATTCATTACCCATTCATCCTTCCTATTTTCAATACACTTTTTATTACAAATTTTAAATTTAACTTGCCATATTAAATGCCACAACTCTTGTTCTTTATTTGGAACCTACTTTCACTCTCACACCCCTTCTCTTGTTCCTTCCTTCTCCCTCACACCCCTTCTCTTGTTCATTTCTTCTCCTCACATTGTCCACTCATCTCCCAAACATTTTTTATGCAGCCTTTTTCAAAATTTTCTATTTCCCATTACCATGTAGAACCTTAATTTCTTATTTAAGAAGCCATAAATATGGCACAACCCCTATGGTACTCCTTCACATATCTTGTAGTATTTTTTCCCCTAATTTTTAATTGTTACACTGCCCTTTTTGTTCCCTTTGATTTTTTTCAATCCACAACACCCCTCTCTATTTTTGTGCAAGCCTTGTTGCCTCACACCAACCCCACACACTTCTACACAACCTTTATATCACTTTTCTTTTGCTTGGAATTTTATTACTACTCCCCTTCTTATTTATGACACCCTCCTCACTTCATTATCTATGCAACCCCTACCTATTCATGTTCCATTATTTTTATTTTAAATTCTAGCCTTCCCTCTTTGCACCAACCTTTCACATTCTTCCTGATGTGTGGTATTTTGACCATCGAATCTGCTTTAAGTTTCTTTATGGGAAGAATATATCCACCACTTATTGCATGAAAAATCTTCCTTCAAGTGTGCCTATATCTCTTATTGTTATTGTTCTTTAAATTTCCATCTTGTATTTTATTTTTATTATATATTCATTATTGCATTTCAAACTTTTAAAACTATTTTTCCTTTAATTCAATCTTATGAAAACCAATGGGAAATTTCACAACCATCAATATGAAAATCCATTACTTTGTGATATAGTGACAATGATGAAACCACACAAATACTTCTTTGACTATTCATTGAGCTCTTCAAAACTTTTCCAGTGCTAGCGTATTTAAATGTGACTTGATATTCACATTGATTTTTTTTGCCACTTCCAAAGTCACATCTATTTTTTCCTGCAACAAATAACATCCACCAAAATTGAAACAAAAATGAGACAACTCCAAAAAAATTGAAATACCATATTTTTTTGATTGACACAATATTGCATATTTTCTTGAGATTCTCCTACATCACATAGATTTTCTAATAAGTCACACGTATTTCACAACCTCTAAGCCAAAACTTGTCAAATATATTTCCAATAAAATACTCACCACATAACATTTACAATACTAAAATTTGCACCTTACAAAAATTATCCTTCACTTACTATTACTCCCTCACTATATATACACACTTTGTTGTTTTTACACAAGTTTAGACAAAGGTGGGTACTCTTACCCAAAACAAAGCCCCATGCACATTTTTACAAAAAATGTCACAAAGAATTCACCATTGATTCTCACATAAATTTCATAAACAAAGAACAACATTCTAAGAATTCTCTTACACATTAAACAAAGATCTAACAAGAGGGTTAGACCCTACCATAATATTTTCTATCCAAGTTGATAAATACTCTCCAAGCCCTCTCTTCCAAATCTTCCTCTCTCTATCCTTCTTTCTTACCTTCATCACCCTTGAATTTGCTTCTACAAAATGAAATCCTAAAAGAAAGTCAAGAAAAAACAAGAGGAAAAAGATCCTTCTCCACCCAAGGAGAAAGAATAGATAAGAAAAGGGGAAATAAACTACCTCTTCTAACCAACTAAATCAATCCAACCAACACTGCTTTTTTCCACTTTTAAGAAATGAAAATTTTAAGTGGGGTCTAAACACTAATAATAGTATTTTCTAAAATAAATAACCCCTAACCTATAAGTCCATCACTTAGGGAAATTTTTTGACTATTAAAACATAATTTAAACCACATCAATAACTATATAAATTAATAAGGTATCACTTTTTGAGAGAGAAGGTTATGGAGATTGAAGTAAAGCTCGAGTATGTACCTACAAAGGAGCAAATTGCTAACACATTTACTAAGGCTCTTCCTAAAGATACTTTTGAGTATCTCTGGGAGAAGTTAGGGGTTATTGCCCCTCCTTTCTTGAATTAGATGCATATGGAGATGCATCAACCTAGTGGATCTATGGATCTATCTTCTTTATGGACTAATGTTTGGTGGCTACCTCTTTGGGGGAGCAATTAGTGTCATGTGTTATCATTACAGAGTTTATTGGGTGTAATCCTAAGGGGGAGTATTTTGTATTGGTAAATTTATTGGTGACAAAGGTGGAAAAAAATGTAAAATATCTTTTATCTTTTCCATTGATGTCAAAGGGGGAGAAAGTATCATGTGAAAAAGTAAGGGGGAGAAAGCATTCTAGAGGATTTTGGTTTAGAGTTGTTGTGTTGTCTTTGATTGTTTTTTACATCATGTGTTGCCATCAATGACAAAGAGGGAGATTGTTGCAAGTATTTGTTGCAATTATGAAGGTGTTTTCATTTATGTCAACTGTTTAATTGGTTGTCAATTGGTTGTTGTTGTCATTGATGTCATGATAATTGGTTATTGGATGTATATGTTCAAGATATTGAGAAAATTATAATAAATAAGGGTTGCAGGTATTATGTGTATGCTTCAGGATATGCTCTGGGATGTGTTGTTATGCTAGTGGGGATATGAGGTATTTTTTATGGTTGTATCTAAAATTTAGGCTTCTGGATCATTGTGCAATGTGATATATCTTCACCAGTTGTGATCTATGCATTTTGATGTGTCTAACTGAAGTCAAGGAGAAATGTAGTTGGTCCAGATTTCTTTGTATTATGGTTTTATGTCTTGTGATTCTAAGCGTAAGCTTATGAGGTCATGTTCAAGTGATTTTTTTTGTCTGACAAGATTGGATTGAGTTAAGGTTGTGTGTGCATAATTGTTTTATGTGTTTTACATTGGTGTTGGCTGACCTTGTGTTAAACACTACTTACAAAATTCATGGAAGCATGTTGAAGCATATTGGTACTTATTTAGGTCCTCATTAAGTATGTTTTTGGGTTTACATCATTCTAATTCCATTGTAAAATGATTTGGCATCAACCTAATTTGAATTTGTAAATACAAATGATGTATGGTCGACCTTGGATGAGTTTCAAGGTTGAAGACAGTATAAATATAAGTTGAGAGGTTGATGAAAAACAAGATAGAAAAGATAGATGCAAGATTGATGTGAGATAGATGTGAAATATTGTGTGATGCAAGTTTGAGAAGATCAATGTGAAATTCAAGTGGTGAGTCTCTGGAGGTAGTGAGTTGAAGGTGTACTCTATCATTCAAGAATGTCTTCAAGCGTGTGAGAAATTTGTGGTGGAAATATCTATTTCATTGAGATAGTTTTCTCTCCATGACAATCCTCTTCTATATTCTTTGTAATTTTGTGGTAGTGAGCCTTCCGGGTAGTAAGACCTTATTGGATAGTGAGCCCTCCGAACAATGAGTCTTGTTCTAGACAAGTAAGTTTTGTCTTGATAGTGAGCCTTTGTATTCGGTTTTGGAATTCTCTATATTGTGAGCTAATCCTCACCATGGTTTTTCCCTCATTGGGTTTTCCATGTAAATCTAGTGTTATTGTGTGTATGGTTTTACTTCTTTCAATTTATGCTTTTGCACTTAATGATTAATCACATTAGCAGAGTAAAGGATTTGTGAATGATTATTGATCTAAATTCTAGTTAAAGTTTTAAAGGTTAAAATTGCTACAAGTGATTCACCCCCTCTAGGGTTGTCTTGTTTAACAATTGGTATAAGAGATTGGTCCTTGGAGAAGAGCTTAATAACTTAAAGAAGGTCTAGGATGGTGAACAAGATAGTTATTGAGTGTCCTAAGTTTGATGTCATTGACTACTCTTTTTGGAAGGAAAAGATGGAAGGATATCTAGAATACTATGGATATGATGTTGACCAAGCTCTTAAGACTCCATACACTACTCCAGCTAATGGTCCAAGTACTACTAATGAAATCAAGGTGCATGAAGCAAACAATAAGGAAAAATTTATTCTGAAGAATAGTGTTTCACATTTTGAATTAATTAAAGTTGTAAATCTGAAGACTGCTAAAGAGGTTTGGGATGCATTGGAAAAGGTCCATGATGGAGATGAAAAGGTTAAAGAAGCAAAGTTGCAGAATTTGGAGGCACAATTTGAGATCTTATGAATGACTGGAGATGAGAATACTAAATCCTATGTACAAAGAGTGGATGAGTTGGTAGGTGGAATGTGAGGAATTAGTGCAACGGTCGATGAATCCAAGATATTAAAGAAGATCCTCAAAACTCTCCCTAATGCATATAGTGAAAAGGTATTTGCTATTGAGGAATTTATAGATTATAACTTATACTAAAGATCAGTTGTTGGGACTCTAACCTCATTTGAAATGAGAAAGCCTAGCTCGAGAAATGGATCAAAGATAGAAACTACTTTCAAGGTTATAAAAGTTGAAGATTCAGATGAAGAGAACTTCAATGAAGTGGAAGCTAAATTTGTAAGAATAATGAAAAAGGGCTTCGATAAGTATAAAGATAAGTTAACTTTCAAATTTTTTAGTTGTGGAGGAATTGGTCATTATGCTTCAAGATGTCCTAAGTGAGCCGAGAGGAATAAACATAGAGAAGGCAAAGAAAACAAAGGAAATATGATCAAGATAACATATTATGTAAATGAAGATGTTGGCATTTCTGATGAAGAGTTTGATTATGGAGATTTTGATTATAATGAATGCTTGTTCTTGGCTATAAAAGATGAATCTACTCCTGTTAACACTAAAAGATCTGCGAAGGAAAGCACTCTAGAGGAAGTTGAAGGTACTATGATATCTTCTCTTCATGCTAAATAGGAAAGGAACTACTGGGTTGTTGACAGTGGCTGTTCACACCACATGACCGGTGACAAAAGTAAGTTTGTTAAACTTGAAAAATATGATGGAGGCTTAGAGATGAGACTGGTGCTAAGATTTTTGGGGTGTTGGTGTTTTAAAAAATGCAACCCAGCTAGGATTTATAATTCTCTAAGAGGTAGCCAACCTTTATATTAAAGAACCACAAAGGCTAGTGGCCAATTGACAGGAAATGGAATGGATACACATTTCCCCTGCACTTCAGGCTCTGTAAGACCTAGGGGGGTAACCCTTTAGCAACATCAAACAATCTAGACACACAAGTAACAGGATATTGCTTAACAAACGATTCTCTCACAAAAATGTGTTGAGAAACCTAAAATATCACTTAACATTGGCAAGATATTGAATGAATTTCATCAATCAGCATGGAGAATATAACAAACAAAACTCAGCAAAATAGATTTGAAATGGTTTTTGATTTAAAGAGTTGGGACCAAACTGAAAACAACAGAAACATGATAATGGAACAATGCCATAAAAATGGGCTATGGAGTCATATAACTAGCATTCATCTTTCAGTGTTTAACATGCTCTGAAGGTCTTGCAAATGTTGTCACATTATGACAACCAGACCACTGCAGATTTCTCTGATAATTCTTCTTATGAATCCACCTAAAACATAACACTCCTGTCACATTTGTCAAAGCAATTACACTATCCCTGAACAATAGGCAATAATTAAAGCATCTTGTGCTTTATTAAAGCAATTAAACCATTCATGGAACAAAAGGCAACAACAAATGTAACTCAAATGCAACAAATGTGCATGAACAGATTCAGACAATTTTATTATTGAATCCAAAACAACATTACAATTCAGCCATGGAGACAATTATCAACTAAAATAAACATAACAGAACAATTCAGAACATACACTTTCAAATTAAAATGACTAACAGTCATATTTCCCCCTAGCTTTATAATCTACCCATAGCTTCTGCCTGACTTGCAGAGCTTTCAGAAATTGGAACCCTTACAATTGAGAAGAGAAAAGAAGATATAGAAAATAGAAGGAAACAAGAGCAGCCCTAGAACTGATCTGCAATTGCCATCTGGAATCTCCATTTACCATTGATCAATCTGAAAATAATATCTTCTCTTCTTTCTTTGCAGCAACAAACATATTCCCTCAAAAAAAACATCTGCTCATCATTGCCCAGCAACATAAAATCAGCCCATGTGGAGAATCTTCAAATTTTATCCAGCTGCTCTTTCTCGTGAAAATTTTGTTTCAGCTCTTGACTATGTTGGAGCTGCACTTTATGCTTTTCCTCCAAATATTAAATTTTTACAACTTTAATATTTATTCTTTCACCTCATTTTATTGTGCAGCACATAATACCTATTTGTAAAGTGAATAAATTCACTTTATAAAATATCCACATGCCTTCATTTTAAAATTTTCCCAGCAACACTTTAATATTGTATCTTATTTAAAAGATTTACCTTTTAAATACAATGAAGGCCTTCAAAAATTTACCATTGGGTAAGCAAAATACTACCCGTGCACTTTACTTTCACCTTAGATTTAACATATTTGCTTGTCATTTACTTTATCCCCCACATTTCACCTTTTAACATTCACTGAGTAACATTTTTTAATCTCACCTTTTGAAAAATTAATCAAACCATTATTTAATATATTTGTGCTTTACAAACACCTGTCCGTACGTTAGAAAAATGAAGGAAATTAGGGGCCCACCCACACAGAGCATTCTTGCCAACCTCGCACAACCTTTGCAAACATCACCAATAATCTGGCAAGGCCCGCGAGATTACCCTAATTTTTATTTGCTTGTGTTTGCAACTCTCCTGGCTATGGCAGCTCCCTTTACTATTCTCCTCCATACTTGCGCGGGCCAGTCTTACTGGCGCTGGTTTATCCATTGGTCGAGCCCCATACTGATTGCACATGCCATTTGCATTTGTTTAAAATTTTCTAAAACCTTTGGAACAAATTCATGTTGTGCGCGCCCTGCATCATGGTGCCCCAGGAGATTACATTCACCTTCCTCTTGTTGCGCGGACTCTCTACTGCTCCCTTCATCATCCATTGCAGGTCGTACCCTCTCTCCACCATTCATGTTGCGCAGGCCCTCACCTTGTCTTATCCTCACCTGGTGCGGGCCTCTTTATCATCTCTTGCAGGCGTGAGCACCTCTCCATTTGGCCACGCCCCATTCCTCCAATGCGCATGCTTCCTTATTATTTCCTTGTGTGCCTTGTCTATGCTCCCCATTCTTTGCATATAGTTCCACACCCTAAAATTCCACTAAAGCTCTTTTAGATTGTGAGTTTGTTGCTTCACACACATATTAATTTGGAGTTATTAGCAGTGACATTTGTTCCATTAAGAGAAGAAACAATGGAGATTGAATGCTATCCTCGTGAATTGAGTCACTACAATGATTGCAATGTCTCAAGATATCCTTGTCCAGCTTTTTGATGGAAAACACAGTCATCACTGTTCTTCATTGCGTCAATATGAACACTTGAAACATATCCACTTCCAACTGAATAATGGATTTAATCTTCCTTTTCACTAATGCTCCTATGATCAAAGAAAACACTTTAACTCCATAACCATGCAAACCAAGTCGGGTCCCATGTGGGTCCGGCTAAAAAAATATTTCGTTTTCAAACAAGTTTCATCTCCAACGATCTGATACTACCTTTTGAATGCACATGAAGTGAAAACATGAACTGGGTCGCCATTAAAAACTATTTTCTGTCCCTTTGGGAAAATGGTCAAAACAGGCCAGTTTGACTTTGGAATCGGCCTTGAAAATTGGGCAAACGATCTCATGAAACCATAAAAACTTGCAAGCACATATTCATTTGACCCAAAAGTATAGTGCAAAAGATGGCTCAAAGAAACAGATCATGAGGAACCGGATATTAATTGGAAAATTTGCCCAGTTAGGCTTTTTTGAAACAACAATTGTTCTGAACCAATTGAAACTCATCCAATTGCCAATTTGTAAAAATAGTGAATCAACTCCTGGCGAGCTGCCATTAGACACAGTGGAACATTAAGATACCCTGAGCACGTGTGCAAAATGATTTTTTTTGAAACATCACCGATCAAAAGATACTGATGGTCGAAGTTGGCCTCTCAGAAAGGCTATCAAGAATGCAGCTGCAAAATAGAACAAACCGCATTTGGTTTGGATCTTCTAAAAATAGCAAATCAGATCACGAGGTTTTGAAAATTGACATCCGAGATCATTTAGGTATGGAGAACACATAAAAACATTCATTTTGTCATTTCAGTGAATTGGTTGCGAAAACCAAGCTCAAACAAGAAGCAACTTCGCAAAACAAACAATCTGCAAATAGCAAAACAATGTGAAAACCCTCCAGCTTCACTTTTCAAAACTCTATCAAAACTTATCACTGGAAGCTAAAATTTGACATGCCTGCTCACATAGGTCAACTGAGTATTTCTACAAATGGGTTTTGCATGGCAATCAACAGGTTTCAAATTACAAGCCTCCAAAGTGGGTCAGTCAGGACTGATTCATCAGGTGCACTTTTGAAAGTGCAGAAGCAAAATTTTGAAATAGGCATCTCAAATTTGCAAAATTTAAGAGTACCATCATGGGGTAGGTTCAGTCAGTTTTGATGGAAAGCATAATATTGATGATGTCTACTATGTTAAGGGTTTAAGGTATAATCTTTTGAGTGTTAGACATATGAGTAGTAAAGGATATAATCTTGTGTTCAAGGATGAGAAATGTGAAATAAGGAAAGGATCCAAAATATTGATTGCCACTGGAAAGAATTCTGAAGGAAATATTTATCAACTTAAGGGTGTTGATGGATATTGCTTTACGTCTCAGATTAATGATAGTTGGTTATGGCACCAGAGGTTGTGTCATATAAATTTTGAGAATATGGTGAGAATCGATGCAATTCAAGTTGTGAGAGATTTACCAAGAATCACAAAGCCTGTTAATGCTATTTGCAAGGATTGTCAATTTGGAAAGCAAGCTAGAAACAAATTTAGGTCAAAGGAAAAATCTACTACCGAACTACTAGATTTGATTCAAATAGATCTTTGTGGTCCTACAAGGGCGAGAAGCCTACAAGGTGATAGGTATTTTATGCTTTTGATTGGTGACTACTCTAGAATGACATGGGTTACTTTTCTTAGAGAAAAATTTGATGCATTAGACAAATTCAAGACATTCAAAACTATGGTTGAAAATGAAATGGATATGAAAATAAAATTCTTAAGGTTTGATAGAGGTGGTGAATTTGTTGGAAGCTTTGGAACATGAGCATGAAGTATGGATGGTTGTGTTGGTTGTTCCTATGTTGTCATTGATGTCCACATGGTGATAACTATATGGGCAGTCTACTTGGTTTACCAAAAGTTGTTCTTTGTCGGTAATACTCTTTTGTGATGGATCAATGTGTTGGCATTTGAGTCTGGAACTCATCACAAAATGTGATATGACTCTAATCTCCTAAGCATGTTTTCTTAACTCATTCAAACAACTATATCATAGATCTTGAGACATCTTTTGTTGTGAGCAGAAAGTTATCTTTGATAGAGTTTAACTCTGTATCCTATTATTGTTTTGTGTATGGCATACTGTGTGGGAGACTCCACATTCTACTAAGGTCAACATTCTTATACGGTGGTTTTGTTGATAGTCTCGTTGCTAGTAGTATGATGGAAAAATAATATGTTCTTAGATCCAAAAGGTGCTTTCTTTGACGATTATTTGTTGGTTTCGAGAATTGCGTTCTAGTCTTGGCCAACTCAGCGAATATAATATATTATGAAGAATAGTTATGTTCTATGGATGATAGCTGGATTGGTATAATGCACTACATGAATAATTGTTTTAAATATTATATGGTGCCGATGAAGAAGGTTTTGATTATTTTGTGTTCATCTAATTAGGCCGACCTAATTGATGAATAAGATATAATTGTATATATAAGACGAAAGATAGAAGAGAGATGCACATGAGAGCGAGAAGGAGAATTGAATGCGAAAAGAGGAGAAGATCATAGCCTAAATTATTTATTAGTTGTGATTAGTACAATTTTTTTGAGCGACCGTTGTGTGAGGCAATACTTCTTATTCTGATCTTCAATGGAATTGAACCCTGCACATTGAAGGTGTATCCTATCAATTCAATATTTTGGCAATGAGCCACTATCATTGTATCTTGTTGGTTAGCCATATTTTGTAATTAGGCAGTGAGCCTTTTTAAGGATAATGAGTAATGGCAGTGAGCCCCGTAATATTTTATATTCAGATATAATATATTGTGAGTTAACCCTCACCGTTGTTTTTCCCATTTTGGGTTTTCCATGTAAAACTCCTGGTGTTCATGTGTATGGTTGCTTTGAATTTTTTCTATGTTCTCTCTTGTTGATTCAATCAGAATTGTGATAATGTTTAAGTGGGTTTTATTATGGTTTTATAGAATACTGATTCACCCCTCCTCTCATTATTTTGGATGTTCAACAATTGGTACCAGAGCTTGGTTCCTCAGAAGAAGCCTAACAGCTTGAGGAAGGTCTTAGAATTTGAGTATGAGAATTTTTTTCCTTCCAAAGTAGTCTCTACCAAATATTTAAAAGAAATGGAAGTTCTGAAGGATAGGTTGATAAAAGAAAATGAGTACATTGAAAAGTTGCAAAGTAAAAGTATGGAAGCATGCAATTTGTTGACTGAAGGAGAAGAAATCATCTCTAGCCTGGTGCAACAATTGGATGAGAAGAAAAGAACTAAATAATGTTAGGAAATTGAAATTCAAAGGAAGCTAGATGAATGCATAAAGTTAGAAGAAGAAGCATAAACCTTGAGATCTGATCTAGAAAAGGTAAGAATTTTTTAAGAAAAATTTAAGATAAGCTCGGTGATGCTTGATGAATTGATTACCTCTCAAAGACCGAAAATGGATGAGTGGTTTAGGGTTTGAGGAAGGTCAGAGTTCTAAAGAAAATAAATCCACTGGTAAGAAGACGCGGTACAAAAATAGACAAATCAAGGAGTGAAGAAGCAATTCTTGAAAAATTCCTGTCAAATGACATGATGCTAAAATGTATTTATCCTTCAATGGTGTTTGTTATTCCTGCAATAAATTTTGTCATAAGGCAAAGGACTAAAAAACTAAATTGAATGATTCTCTATCATTCCCTAGAAAATGTTCTAAGAGCAAGAGGAATGGATATAAAGTTAGTTTATTGGATAAAAGGGAAAATGGAAAGAAGAATTTTGTTTGTTGTAAGTGCAACAATCCGAAACACCCTGGTAGTAACAGTGGAAGAAAGAAAAATATCTATCTAGAAAAGAAGACTGATCAAACCTTTGACCAGGAAGAAGCAAGAAAGGAAATGAAAAGGATTTGGAGAAAGGAATCATCAGTCTTATCTATGTCAACCTCTAGTGCAAATAAACCCGTCAATTTCTAAATAAAAGTAGTGGCTAAGGGGGAGCAATCATCAAAAAATCTAATAAACCCCCTCATCAGTACTTGTGTCATATCATGACATAAGTATAATTAATGTGGTAACCAGGTTAAGGTATTTTCTCAGTGGCATGTGTGAAGGATGAAATCTACAGAATTTGAAAGAATGGAGATGTACACAATTTACAAGGCAATCTACCTACAAGTTGAAGCATTTATTGAAAAATCATTCAAAATGAACGAAATAAATTTAGATAATTTTAAAGGCTTATGTATTTTTAGAGAAGTGTGCAAAGGAAGTTTAGAAGGAAATTCAAAGTTTTAGAGTTTGAAGAAGATAACAGAAGGATTCAAAGCAAGCTCCAAAATCAAGATATCTATACATTTCTTGTTGGAATTTTCAGAGGTATTCCTATTTGCACAATCTTTCACTTTTACTGCTATGGATAATTCAAAGGTTGTGAATTGTGTGTATAAAGCTAGGTTGAAAAGATATTTGAGGAATGTGATGGAAGATTCTATTGGTGCATTCTCTTGCATCCCTTTGAGAGTGTTTCCTACATAAGATATCTATGCATTTGTTTACAGTAAGAGGGCGATCCCAAAATACTGGTTTACAATTTTTGGGCAAATTGGACACTGAACTATTTTTTTTAACTAAATCTTCACTTTTGGGCTCCTATAGCGGCTAAACCATGAGGAATTTGAAGATGATGCAAACTAGTGATTTGTGAAGTTTTTCATCTCCTTCGAAAACTAGTTTTTATCAGTAAAGAAATTTTTTAAAGAGTGATGCTCACCATATACAACATAAATTTTTATGTATGAAGGATAAAATTCTTTTTCTTTTGAATTTATATTTGTAACTACGATATCTAACTAGTTCATTTGGTTTCATAGTGTTTTATTAAATATTTTTTCCTTAATCAAGTTTCAAAGTCAAACCAATTACAATTCAAACATAGGCGAACTGTATACAACATAAATTTTTCTGTATGTATCAAAATTCATTTTTTTAAAATGGATCAAGGACATCAATACCTAGCCTAAAAATATTTTTCAAAATTTTATTTTGATAATCTACTATTTTTCCAGATGTTTAGAACAAAGAGCTTGATTTTTAGTGAAAAACCTACATTCACAAGAAATAAAAAATAAATATAATAATCAAATTAAATTTAATTAAAAATATACTTTTTTGGAAGCTTATAATAAGGACTACATACTTACAATTTTTTTTTTTAAATGAATTCATTTGATCCCCCAAAAGGTAAATCAAAAGTGGTTTTTTATCATCATTTTGATAGGTGTAAAGGAGACTCTTTATAGGTATGGTTTAAAACTAGTGGGGTTCTATCCAAGGGGGCTTGGTCTAATGTGGTTTGATCAAACCCTCTTCAAATGGAATCCTTTAAATGGAACTTTTCAAGGATTAAATCATTATATTTTTTAAAAATATGTGATTTCAGCAAAAATCAAGATCTCCCAGAATGTGTAAACCACTATTGTGGCAACACCCAAGATTGAAGAGATGTCATTAGTTTAGTTGAACGTGCTTTGGGAAAGTGAATAGAAAGAGATCCATGATGCCTATAAAGTATTAGTTGAGAAAAAAATGGATGTTTGCAAGAAATTTCCCTTGTTTGAATTTGAGAAGTATATTTGAATAGTGTTGAGTAGAATTCATGATGAATCTTTGTGGATAGATGAGGCACATTTGATTTATAGAGAATCTATTAGAAATGTAATTGGTTTGTGTTTCTCTGAACCAGTTCCCAAACTAAAGGCTATGGATGAGAAATAAATAATTGAGGTTACAGGTGCGAGTTCTAAAGGGAAAGAGATTGATTTGAGATCGATTGTTGATCCAGTAATAAGGTATGCTGCTATGGTCATCGTTCACAAATTTTGTATCCTAACAATGACCTTATAGTTTCTACTACTATGGTGTATACTACTGTTGATATGGTAATAAGAGGTCTGGAATTTGAATTGTGTGAATTAATTTGTATACATATTTTGAAGAATTTAAAGGAGATAAAAAAGAGTAAGAAGAATACATTTTGGTATGGAAATTTGGTTGTTTGTTTACTCTTTTACTTTTTGAGATAATTACTAGTAAATAGAAGGATTGAATGGTCAAATTCAAATCCTATTGCCTATAAAATCATGAAATTCATGATAAATCTAGGTAGTGCGGATGCACAAGAGACATCCCTTGCTGCATTCTTTGGAATATTTTAGATGAGGATGAACAAAAGGTTTAGGATTCTAGTAAGTGTTGTGGAAAGATGCTCTGGAAGCATAAATTTTCTTGTGTCTAGACATTTTCTATCACATGGAAGCAGTTGAATCAAGGTTAGTTTGGATATTTGAATTGGAGTATGAAGTGTCAGAGGTTGAAGTTGATAAATATGATAAAATTATTTTGGAAATCCCTAAGGATATCAATGTAGAAGGTACCTCTGGTAGCATGACCGAAATAGGGAAGAAAAGGAAGAGTGTTGTTAAGCAAGAAGGTGCAAAAGAAAGTGAGCTTGAACATGAGCATGAAAGAATAAATATTCAAAAATTTGGAAGAATTGCAAAAGTTTATTCCCAATGCTAATTTTGATTCATCTATTTCTATTGTGGAGAATTTATGTGGCACGATTAATTCTTTGAAGGTCTACATCTCTGGACTTGAAATGTCTACTGGAATCAGGTCCGATGAAGGAAATTTAGAAGATATCAAAGGAAAATGTGTGAATGCACACAATTGAGTAATCAAGGAATTGGAGAGTGTACAAGGTTTTGAAAAAGAGGCACATGAACTACTTTATTTTTACCTAGATTGGTCTGGTAGTACACTAGATATGAAAAAATGAGATAGGGATGATTGAGTCCCATTTGAGCACTCAAGCAGATACATACAGGTTAGCAAAAGATAAATATAATTAGAGGTGGTCCTACATTGTGTAGCTTTAGGACAAATTATTTTCTCTACAATATTGAAGGACAAATGTTATCAAGAAGTTTGTGGCACTTAGAGACATGATTAAACTCAATCATACTTCTATTTCTAGTGCTCTTGGTTGTATTGGTAAATTATCAGAGATTGATCTTAGTACCAATACTTTAAAAGATGGTGTAGAGTCCTTAACTAAACTTGAACTATTTTACAAGACTCTTGTCAGTGCAAAAAGTTCATGGGAAGAAGGTAAAGCATTGTGGAAGGCTATCCTAGAGAGTCTCAGAGGTTCTTCTTCAGGCTAATTCAAGGTGTGTTCATATCTTTCTGGTTACATTTTGATGCATATTTACATATATACCATACCCCTTCCTTTGTCGTTGATGTCAAAGGGGGAGAGATAAAGAGATAAAGAGACAGAAGATTTTTTTTTTTGTGAAGAAAAGTTTTGATAGGGGGAGTAGTCAACGTATTCACTTGTGGTATACTGGAAAATATTTTTGTCATGCATGTTGTCATCAATGCCAAAGGGGAAGATTGTTAGAAGCTTTGCAACATGCGCATGAAGTATGGATGGTTGTGCTGGTTGTTCCTATGTTTCCATTGATGTAAACATGGTGATAACTATATGGGAAGTCTACTTGGTTTATCGAAAGGTGTTTTCTATTAGTTTAGTCTTTTGTGATGGATCAGTGTGTTGGTATTTGAGTCCAAAACTCACCACAAGATCTGATATGAATCTAATCTCTTAACCATGTTTTATTGAATCATTCAGACAACTATATCTTGGATCTTGAGACATCTTTTCTTGTGAGCAAAAAGTTATCTTTGAATTTTTTTAACTATTTATCCTACTATTGTTCTATGTGTGGCATACTGTGTGGGAGACTCTCCATTCTTATGTTGCGGTTTTGTTGATAGTCTCCTTGCTGGTAGTATGATGGGAAATTAATGTGTTCTTAGATCCAAAAGGTTTTTTTCTTTGAGGATTATTTGTTGGTTTGGAGAATTGTGTTTTAGTCCTGGTCAACTCAGCGAATGCAATATATTATGAAGTCTAGTTATGTTCTATGGATGATAGCCAACTTGGTATAATGCACTATGTGAATAAAATGTTTAAATCTTATATGGTGTCGATGAAGAAGGTTTTGATTATTTTGTGTTCATCTAATTAGGCTGACCTAATTGACGAATAAGATATAGTTGTATACATATAAGATGAACGATAGAAGAGAGATGTACATGAGAGCGAGAAGGAGAAGTGAATGCAAACAAAGGATAATATCATAGCCTAAATGCTTTATCAGTTGTGATCAGTATAGTTTTGTTGAGCAACTGTTGTGTGAGGCAATACTTCTTATTCTGAGATTCAGTGGAACTAAACCTTGCACATTGAAGGTGTATCCTATCAGTTCAATCTTTTTCTAGTGAGCCACTATCATTGCATCTTGGTGGTTAGCCATATTTTTTACTTAGGTAGTGAGCCTTTTTAAGGAAAGTGAGTTATGGTAGTGAGCCCCGTAATATTTTGTATCTGGATGTAATATATTGTGAGTTAACCCTCATCGTGGTTTTTCCCATTTTGGGTTTTCCACATAAAAATACTCATGTTCATGTGTATGGTTGCATTGAATTGTTTCTATGTTCTCTCTTGTTGATTCAGTCAGAATTGTGATAATGTTTAAGTGGATTTTGTTATAGTTTTGTGGAATAATTATTCACCCCCCTTCCAGTATTTTGGATGTTCAACATAATTCACCTACAATGAGTTTAACATGTTTTATGAAGCACATAGAATAAAAATAAAGTTGTATGCTCTTAGAACTCCTCAGTAGAATGAAGTTGTTGAAAGAAAGAAAAAAATAATTCAAGAAGCTACTAGAACAGTGATCACTAAGGTAGATAAAAATATAATTGGATCAAAATGGGTATTAAAAAAAATTTGAATGAGAATGGAGAAGGGGTCAGAAATAAAGAAAGGCTTGTGTGTAAGGGTTACTCACAAATAGAAGGTATATATTTTTAGGAGAATTTTTCTCCGGTGGCTAGGATGGAAGCTATTAGAATGTTTTTGGAATTTGCTGCTAATAAGGATTTCAAATTCTATCAAATGGATGTAAAGTATGCATTTCTGAATGGTGAGTTGGAAGAAGAAGTCTACATAGAACAACCAAAAAGATTTCAACTGTCAGAGCAACTAGACATGGTCGACAAATTAAAGAAGGCTTTATATGGACTGAAGCAAGGTCCTAGAGCTTGGTACGCAAGGTTGGACATATATTCGATTCAACAAGGTTTTAGCAAAGGTATTGTGGATAACAACTTGTAAATGTTGATGATATTATCTTTGGAGGAAATGAAACAATGTGAAAAATCTTTGTTGAAGAAATGAAAAAAGAGTTTGAAATTATATGTTTGGTGAGATGAATTTCTTTCTTGGGCTACAAATCAATCAAACAAAAAAAGGGATTTTTATTTCACAGTCAAAGTATGTAAAAGAAATGTTGATGAAGTTTGGGATGGATGGTTCCAAAACAATATACACTCCTATGGTGATTGGCTGCAAATTGAGTAAAGATGATGATTCACCTAGGGTTGATCATAGAAAATATAGATCTATGATTGGAGGACTGTTGTATTTAACTGTTACTAGACTGGATATCATGCATGCATTTTTTCTTGTGGCTATATTTCAAGAAGATCCTAAAGAAACACATGTTGTTGCTGTCAAGAGGATATTCAAATATCCAAATGGCACTTCGGATTATGGCTTATGATATCTTAGGGATACTGATTTTACACTAAATGCATATATAGATGTAAACTGGGTAGGTTGTGTTGATGAAAAAAAGTACAACTGGTGGTGCATTCTTTCTTGGTTGCAGGTTGGTGTCATGGTTAAGTAAAAAGAACGATTTAGTTTCTTTATCCACTTTAGAGGCTAAGTATATTGGTGCAACATCTTGCTGCACACAAGTTTTTATGGATGAGACAAAAATTGAAGGATATCAGAGTATTGTATGATGATCCCATCTCTATTTTCTGTGATAATACAAGTGCAATTAACATTTCGAAGAATCCAATGATGCACTCAAGGACAAAGCATATATAAAAAAGGTATCACTTTTTGAGAGAGAAGGTTATGGAGAATGAATTAAAGCTCGAGTATGTACCTACAAAGGATCAAATTGCTGACATATTTACTAAGGCTCTTCCTAAATATACTTTTGAGCATCTCTGGGAGAAGTTAGGGGTTATTTCCCCTCCTTTATTGAATTATATGCATATGGAGATGCATCAGTCTGGTGGATCTATGGATCTATCTTCTTTTTGGACTGATGTTTGGTGGCTACCTCTCAAGGGGAGTAGGTAGTGTCATGTGTTGTCATTGTGGAGTTGATTAAGTGTACTCCTAAGAGGGAGTATTTTGTAATGGTAAATTTCTTTGTGAAAAAGGTGGAAAACAATGTAAAACATGTTTTTCCTTTGCCATTGATGTCAAAGGGGGAGAAAGTATCATGTGAAAATGTAAGGGGGAGAAAGCATTATGGAGATTGTTGGTTCAAATTTGTGTTGTCTTTGATGGTTTTTCACATCATGTGTTGCCATCAATGACAAAGGGGGAGATTGTTGCAAGTATGTGTTGTAAGTATGAAGGTGTTGTCATTGATGTCAACTAGTTGTTGTTGTCATTGACGTCATGATAATTGGTTATTGGTTGTATATGTTGATGATATTGAGAAAATTTAAATAAAGAAGGGTTTTAGGTTTTTTGTGTATGCTCTAGGATATGCTTTGGGATGTGTTGCTATGCTAGTGAGGATATGAGGTATTGTTCATGGTTGTTGGTAGTTTTTGTATCCAAAATTTAGGCCTTTGGATCATTGTGTAGTGCGAGATATCTTCACCAGTTGTGATATGTGAATTTCAGTGTGTCTAGTTGAGGTCAGGGAGAAATGTAGTTGCTCCAAATTTCTTTGTATTGTGGTTTTATGTCTTGCGATTCTGAGAGTAAGCTGATGAGGTCATGTTCAAGTATAATTTATTTTTCGAGAAGATTGGATTGAGTTAAGGTTGTGTGTGCTTAATTTTTTTATGTGTTTTAGACTGGTGTTGGCCGACCTTGTGTTAAACACTACTTACGAAATTCATGGAAGCATGATGAAGCGTATTAGGACTATTTAGGCCCTCATTAAGAATGTGTTTGGGTTTCCCTCATTCTAATTCCATTGTAGAATGTTTTGGCACCGACCTAATTATAATTTGCAAATACAAATGATGTATGGTCGACCTTGGATGAGTTTCAAGGTTGAATATGGTATAAATATAAGTTGAGAGGTTGATGAAAGACAATATAGAAAAGATAGATGCAAGATTGATGCAAGATAGATGAAAAATAGTTTATGATGTGAGTTTGAGTAGATCAGTGTGAAATTCAAGTGGCGAGTCTCTGGAGGCAGTGAGATGAAGGTGTACTCTATCATTCAAGTATTTCTGCAAGTGTGTGAGAGAATTGTGGTGGAAATATCAGTTGCGTTGAGATAGTTAAATTATCTTTGTAAAAATCCTCTTCTATCTTCTTTGTAATTCTGTGGCAATGAGCCTTCCGAGCAATAGTTCCTTATTGGATAATGAGCCCTCTAAGTAGTGAGTCCTATTCTGGACAAGTAAGTCCTGTCTTGGCAGTGAGCCTTTCGAAAATGAGCCTTTGTATTCAGTTTTGGAATTCTCTATATTGTGAGCTAATCCTCACCGTGGTTTTCCCTCATTGGGTTTTCCATGTAAGTCTGGTTTTATTGTGTGTGTAGTTTTACTTCTTTCAATTTCCACTTCTACACTTAATGATTAATCACATTAGAAGAGTAAAGGATTTGTGAATGATTATTGATCTAACTTCCGCTGAAAGTTTTAAAGGTTAAAATTACTACAACTGATTCACCCCCTCTCAGTTGTCTTGCTCAACAAAATTGATATGATTTTATCTTAAAACTATAAATGTAGCCTTTCCACAATGAAATTATTCACAACTTTTACACCCAACACAAAGGACTGCCTTCCAAATTTAACAACTTTAATCTTTCAAGACCTGCATCAACATGGGGTTTTTACTACCCACTTTACTACATTGTTTCCCTTTCATTATATTTATGTTGTAGATTAGCCAATATTTCATCAAATTTTTCAACATAAAGGAAAATCAAATCTAAGTATCGTAGAGAACACATAACCATAGTAAGATATCGATTTTGTGTGTATTTCAATTATTTTTTATTTATTACAGAGAAATCCATATTTATTTGCTCATGTAATGATTTTATTCCTTGGTCTATTTCTCCACTTAAGCTTTAAAAACCCCCCCACATGAATGAGGGATTCTATATTGAGAAATATTTTGATTTGATATCATTTCATCTTTTTTTTGCATTATATTGTTTCTTGATGCAATATAATCATTAGCCTAGAAATTCACATTTATCTTCAATAGAGAAGGAATGGACTATATGTAAATGAAAAATAATTAGCGTTTGAGCTAGGGGGAGGGGTAGATGCATGCACACCCTATCTTCCAAGGTCCACATTGAATGTCACGTGGACCTATAATAAAATTTAATAATCCTGCCATAGAGGAAAACTATTTTAGAAACAAAAAATCCTTTTTATTTAATTTTTAAATCATATACCATGTGTAAAAATGTGATTCTGCCAAGGTGTCAAAACATTTCCTATTTGGCCATGTGACCCATTGTGGCACATGCCCACCCCCACAAGCTACATGGCATGACATCTAAAGTGGATGTTGTCACCATATCGTGCTCGAATAGTTTGACACCCTTTTAGTCTAGTTGCTTGCATTAATCACTCGCTGCCCTCACCATTACTTATGTACAACTACATTTAATGCATGTCCCTTCACATTACCTCCATGAAATGTTGCACAAATTCTAAGAACTCCTTCATTTAATGCTCTTGCTACCTCACACAACATGTTATTTTTTGCCCCTTTCTTTCTACTATCTTCTTAACTCTTCTTCGCAAACAAACTAGAAGGTTTTCATTTATGCTCTGTACAAATTCAATCCTGCCACCACTACATGTTCCAATTTGATATTGGTCTCACTCCAAGTAGCCACCAATACATGTTACACTCCAATAGTGGTCTCCCTTCAAGCTTGGCGATGCTTCCACCCTGGTTCTTTGGTGCCATTGTAGGGTTCCCATTTCAATAGGTAAATATCAATATCTATAAACACCAAATACAAGAGTATGAATAAAGAAGATTTTTTTCTCCTTGTTGGACAACAACATACACAACCTATGAAAAATAGAACACCCCCAAATTTATCTATGTTACCGAAAAAACCAACAATTTTGAATTTGAAACAATGGTGTCTTATGTATAGACTCCACCTATGATTTGTTCCTAGAATAAGGTATACCAATTTAAAATTTCAAACAATGGTACATGAACAACTATTTATCCTATCTATTATGCTACAAAAATTAACTATAGGCTATAACATATCCATATCAGCATAAAATAGTAGGTGCAATTCCTTTCAAAATCTATTGTGGTAATTGCTTTGTAAGGAAGTTTGCACTCCATGAACATTCTCTGTGCATACCAGTATGTTGGTTATTATCTCGATCTCCTTTGTGATAAAAAGAACAGTGAATTTAATTGCATAACTCATGACCATTTTGCAGTGCTATGATCCGGTGCTTTTTTACTTCTTACTCATTGTGTTCTCAATCACCATGTGCAAATGACTTAGAGGACATATCTTTGTCACCATTTGACAATAAATTTCATTATTTTTGGACTGTTTGTTATGATTCGATCACTGTTTGATATTGTTCTTCCTTTCTCAGTCCCATAGGATAGAGGACAATTCACCATTTGCAACTCTCTAACAACGGTAAATACACACAATAAAGATACTTAAAATTTTAGAAGTGGTTTTTTTTAATTGCTAAAGCCTATTTATCAGTTTTATAACTTAAAATTATTTAAGCTATTTGAATAGCTAAACTTCATATTATAAATCTTTAAAGTACATTAGAATTAGGTACTGAAAATGATTATAGAGAAGTTGAATGCAAATTAGTAAATTACTACTGATTTAGCTTTTCCTTTTGCGTGTTTATAGGGTTATTTCTTCTAGCATTTGTTAGGCCTATTTTGGATTCTATGGAAAAAACAAAGGAAGTTCCACATCCAGGTCTAAATGAGGTGATGACCCATCCTTATATGATGAAGTTTACAAGATACACCCAAGAATAGATCTAAAAATATTAGATTTTTAAACCTTCAAATCTTTGAGATTGTTGCATATTTGATTTGATTTTTGTATAGCTGGATGGATCTAAAAAAATGTTGCTTGAAAATGATGTAAATGGAAATGTTATTTGTTTAGAATAATCTAAGGGTGTTATTTTTCACTTGCATGATTTTTTTTTGGCTACCCTAAGATAACTGTTAAAATTATCATTTTGTTAATCATAACATTTCATTGAATATTTGTATTTTGTTAGATTGTATTGGATAGTTAATGGTTAAGTTTTAAAAATAAATAAAAATTCAGCATACTATACTTTCCATGTACTTCTTTTCATCACTTGTAAATCTAAATTTTTGTTACTTTTTTTTATCATAAAAAATAGAGATGATTTTAGTCTCTATGAAATATTTTCATGCATATTTGAGATCTGTACAAGGTGATGAAAAATGCCCTAGGGTTTGGTAGGGTTTTGAGTATCCTTATTTCTTTGATGGTAATGTTGTCACTAAATCTCCTTTCCCAAATATAGTCACCTAAGAAACTACCATAATTCTCTTCATTGTAAATTAATTTGTTCTCCCTACCTTCTCACTACAAGTCTGATTCTTCAACTCTATCAAATTCCCTTCCATATCATTGTCTTTTCATGCTCTTGAATATATTCTCTTATGAATTTATTCTTATGAATTTGAAAGCTATCACTAGGTCTATTATGATTGTTAGGACTTTGAGGTATATGATTCTCTACTACAAACTCTTAGATTGTCATACTTTTGATGACAATTCTCAAAGGATGTTTTCTCACTAATTTAACTCTCTGTATATTCTCCATTATGCATTGAAAATTCATGGTTTCTACTTAACTATTTATTGGTTTAACGATTTCCATGTTTCTTGGGACTGTCATCCCTATAGGGTAGTTTCATAAGATTGTTTTGTCAAGGTAGTAGATGGTCATGACAAGTTTCATAAGACTGTTGTGACGAGTTTCATAATATCACCATACCGCAAGATCCAAGAAGACACGATGTGGTGTAGCCATAACATCCTACATTACCATGAAGGAAAGCAATAATAGTGTGGTGTAGCGGTAACATCCTGCATCACCTACTGGATCATGTCAAAACGATGCGGTATCACGGTTTAACTATGAAAAGAAATACCACATTTCTTTGATGGATTTTTTTGAAATAGTTTTCTTGCCTTGTGTGTATTTCTTTCACACTTTCATGTATGTATAGCAAGGCACTTGTAACTACAACACATGACAAAAAAAATCCCTACTGTTATGCTTTGATGGATGTCCCTTCATTATTACTGGTATCTGATGTAGTGCACATTATATTGAAGCCTATTTTTTAGATTGTTTCATTTAGCATCACCAATATTCTCCACAAGAACATTGTCCATATTTAAAATTATGGAAATGGTTCACATCTCTTAGAAAAATTTCTCTTGCAACAATCTTGGAGATGAATTTAGATGCAGTTTGAAACTCATAACATACTCGAAGGTTCTTAACAAATCTAATAGTTGTACCAATGGCCATGTTTAAAAAACCAAATGAAATTGCTAACTTTTCACTATGGTGGAAGATAAATGATTCTTTTTTCTTCTATTCCACAACATTGAGTAAAAGTCTTGAATATGGAAATACCCTGGTGCCTTCATTTTCCAAGCCAATTTCTTCAATTTTGCATAGATCTACCATGTTTGTGGATGTGATTTGTCTCCTACACAGAAAAAATGTACCCATTTATGCCCTTCAATCCAACTACATGCAGGTATCTTTTTAATTCCTCTATCTTTCATCAATCACCTTACTATTTGAACCTCACCACACCTACCCACTTTTGTACAAAATTTTAGAGAACATAAGTTGCAATTTTTTTAGGATATAACTAAAAAGAAGTGTTGCTGGAATACTTAGCCTATATTCATATATGATACATAGGAACCAGAGATTTAACTAGCATCTCAGTAATAATGTTTAGGGTTTCCTCAAGATAGCTAGCATGGGCAAGAAGGTCAACCATGCACACCTAATGATCAACTATATATGTAATGTAATAAGGGTTACTGACATGTGAAGTATGTGCAACCCTCATCCACTAAACTTGCATGACTACATGCATCTAGAACACAAGAAAAGCTTACAATGTCGGTGTTCCAAAGTGCTTCATTAATTCAAATATTTTGAGAGCTTCCTTGAAAAATACATTTTGTGCACATTCTACAATCATTTCATTCCATTCCATGAGATGACATCTCTTTGAGGCATTCTTTCAAAAAATTCATTTTGTACTACATTTTGGTGTCAAATATTTGGTAATTATGGTTAGTTTTATTACATTCAAATTCTGAATTCTGGGAAATTATTTATAGTAAATAGATTGATGGTTATTTGGATAGTGAAATTAGCTATCTTAGAAATTAACTGAAATATCTATAAGGATTATTTTAACTAAAGATGATTTTGTGGTTATTTTTTTAACAATAATTTTATAGTGCAGCTAGCTTGCTATTTCCAATCAAGATACAAGTCATCAAAGTCAAGCACATACCAAGAAGATGAGTCATCAAAGTCAAGCACATACTAAGAAGATGGTACTCTACTTCAAACCCTCAACCTCACTTAGTTTAGTCTGCTTACATGGGGATATTAAGGAAGTTGGTAAAAAATTAATATATATCATTTTTTGTTTGTGAAGGAGAATCTTGTGAGATTCAATATGGTAGTGGATCAATATTTAGTTTCTTAAGTAAAGATGATATCACAGTTGGGAAACTTGTTGTGAAACGTCAGGTTAGTAATTTTTGGATGTTAAGGCTTCCTAGTTGGATATCAAAGATATTTTCTCATCAACTTAATTTGGAATTTATGTATGAATGGATTATTCCATGGTGCAACTCTTTACTCAGACAACACATGAACCAAGGTTGACATTTTTGTTGTCTAAATAAGTTTGATGGCATTCTTGGGCTTGGTTTCCAGAAAATTTATGTTGATAATGTTGTTCCAGTCTGGTTAGTGTTGATAGCCTTCATTCTATAATGCCAACTTCATTCTATAATTTGAGCATATGATCACCTTTCTTAAACTTTGAACAAAGTTCTGAAATCAAGGGTTCAATATGCATATTTGAGGCCTATGTTGAACACTATGTTTAAGGAATTTGTTTACAAGGCTACAATTTTTTAATTGATTTATCTTTTTGCTGTATTTGGACTTTATTTTGTAAACTTGCAATATACAATGCACTTTTATTCTTTTTGAATTGAGACTAATACTAATTTTGTTGGTTGTATTGAGGCAAAACTTCATTCATGGCAAAAAAGGCAATACCCTGTTGCTCATATCATATGACACATTACATATAAAGGAGGAAATATTCTGGTTGGGTTATTGTTGACTGTGTTGAAGGAGAGAGCTTCATATATGGGACATGATCAACACTCTCCTTGGATTGTACACGTTACAACTTGCTCCAGGAAGATTTCCCACGTTGTAGAAGTTTTAAGAGATGAAAGGGGCATGTGCTTGCATTGAAGGGATTGAAGCATGTCTTTCCATCATTGCATAAGCCTTTTGGAGAGTTTTCTTTCTTGTAGTTATTTCTCTACAATATTGTAACTCATATTTTTAGTCTTGTGATTGAAAATAACAATTTTAATACTCTATTTGTAAGCTGTAACTAGAACAACTTTCTTTAATTAATAAATTTCACCAATTTTTCCTTCTCAATGGCTATCTTATTGTGTGCTTGATGTGTATTTCTGTGTTTTATACTTAAATCCTCAAATATCAGTCAATTAAAATGACTAAATATACTACTAATTGACATCAATTAATAATTAAATTGACTAAATATACTACCAATTGATAAAAATCAGTCAACAGTGAATAAATATGACTAGATATATGACCAATGAAATCAGTGAATAAAAATGACTAAATATACTACCAAATTACAACAATCAATGACTAAATCAACAACTAATAAGTGACTAGATTACAAAAATCAATGACTAAATAAGTGACGAGTTAAATATATCAGTGAATAAAAAGTGACTAAATAAGTGACCAAATTACAACAATCAATAACTAAATCAATGACTAAATATATCAGTGGAAAAAATGTGACTAAATAAGTGACCAGATTGCAGAAATGAATGACTAAATCAATGACTAAATATACTACCAAATCAGTCAATCAAAACAACCAATAAATGACTAAAAGTGGTTTAGTCATCAATCTGGTCGTGTTATATATGGTTGGAAATAAACTACTAGTGGTCATGTGACCAACTATAGTCATTTATAAGAAGATTTTAGTAGTTTTTTCAATAGTTTATTGTTGTTTTTGTACTTGTGTTTCAAATTTCATATGGTGGCATAAATCTCCCAAAACTGAAGAAACAATACTTGCCCCTGTCAAACACTCTATTTTCTATCAATTGACCCAAACCCAATCTACAAACACCATCATAAACTACCTTTAAAATAACCCTATCACTAACATTGCCATTAACCATTACTACCATATCTCTGACCTTACCACTGTCAATGTTAACTCTGTCAAACTACATTTTGCAAACATGTGCCAACTGAAATATATCATCATCTAATATGTATATATCACACTTATCAAGTGAAATACATTCATGCATAATATGGAATTCTGCATTATCTATCTCTGTATCATGCCCTATTAAATGATTTCCCAACTGGACTAAAAACTTGAAACATTCATATATCACTATACACAACCTATATCACTTAAACTAACTTCATTATTAGTTTGCACATCAAACATATAACTTTCATAAAAAAAATCAAGAGTCCCATCAAGAAGTATATGCCCTGATTTATTGAAGACAAATTGTAGCTCCAAGTTTGAGAAATCAGATTGAATAAAAGACTTGAATATAAAATCTTGGAGTCATCCTTTGATATTTATCCCATATCTGACATGCATTCATTTTGTGTAATGAAAAAAGAAGTATTCATACGCAGGAATATGCCCAAACTAATTTGTATTATACTGACATTCACATCTATTTAAGAACTGCAAACTAGTCATACTGTTACATGCCCTAGCAGTATGGAAATACGATCTATCAAAATCCATAATGTCCTTGTCCACATTCAAATGAAGGTTCTCACAACAAACATCAGTCCTATCAACATCCCATGCATAAAAAAAAAAATCTTTCTTAGGTTCATACGTGATGTCAATCTCATTCTTCAGACCATCAGATAATTCCATGTGAAATGTATCAAATAAAGGTTCAAAATTTTTAGAACCTAATCCTAAGCCAAAAAATTCACATTGATTTTTGATAACATATTCACTGTTGCAATGAGTAACATAGTCAATACTACCCTCTACAATGTCAATATGAACACTCTAATCATTTTTAATACTATTTTTTTTATAATTAATAGGGTAAAAAAAGAGACATTCATGTGTACTAGTAACTTCATGTGCACTATCATTTGATAAGCATGTTGACCTATATGCCAAAGATTCACTGTTATCTGAAATTTTTTCATTAGCAATTGAACAAGAACATTCTCTTTCACACCAATTCACTCCTTATTGAAAGAAAACATGCCCATTTCTACAAAGAAGCAATCATGAGTAGCAGGGACATAATTATTTTCATAGATATCATACTCAACATCATAAACATCCTTATCATCTCTAACATTGTGCTTAGGATTAGGATACTGAACACACAAATTTTTATCTTCAAAATCATCATCATTCATAGAGTTATTATGCTCTATTGATAGAAAATTAGAACTACATTCCAAGTACTCATCATATGAAGTTTGTTCATTCACTTGTGAACAAGTGACTTCATTGACCTTCATATCATTGTATTCTTTATATGAAGAAGCACCTTTAGATCATCCTCATAGAAGTATTCATAGTCCTTAGAAAAATAATCAGGTTTGATATCATCATGATCCTTATCACAAGAAAATTCATCACTACATAAACTATGCTCAAAATCTTCAAAACGAATGCTTAAGATTTCATTTTCAATATCATGACCACTAATTTGCAATGAGATATCTACAACACTTGCACTATTTTCACTGATCAAAACATGACATGGAATGACATCTTGCATCTCTTTTACTTCATCACTAACCAAGATATTATAAGGATATATTTCATGCTTATCTATTTTGTCATCATACTATGTATCTTTATCTTCATCATTGTTATTTTGATTTGCATATATTCTGCTTGTGGGCTGATTACAATCATTATCCTCATTCAAACAAGATGGATATTCATTTTTTGATATATTATTTTCATTTATTTACATCATGTTCTGATTTTTCTCACATCAAGCTCTTTCAACAATTTCTATCCAATCAAATACCTGATCAAAACTATGAGGCTTCAACTCTTTTGGCAAGGTACTAAGCTCTGGCTCATAGATTTTACAAAACAAATCAATGCACATTGAATCCTTAGGTCTGAAATTTTTGGGGACTTCCAACAAGGCATCCAAAAACCTTGCAAGCAAATCATATGGCAATTCTCCCTTGTGCCTCTTCATGTCACACAATTCTTAAACAAAAGACATAAGATCAATACTATTCAAATTTTGTTCATGTTCAACTTGGATTCAACTATGATTTGCATGTTGTAAGGATGGACAAATCAGAATAGTAGAGATATAACTATCTTGATAATAGTTTTCATTTTCTACCTTGCATTGGATGCATGCATAAGATGTTCTAGGAAAACCAATGCTTGTTGACATATGTCCTCTCATAATTGAATATTTTTAGTTGTTTTCAATATCCATGATGAAGTGTTGCAGGCTCTTTATATCTTAAGATATAGCTAATTTCTTCATCAAATGCACCTAGGTATACAAACAAGCACAATGTATCATTTGCTCTTATGTTTTCTGGAATATCCCTTATCACCTTTGAAAACCTTAAGTTGAAAGCTGGGACTAACTCTTCTTCATATTTCTGCATGTACATGAATTTTTGTCTCACTAAAATTGCATCGATTCTCTCACCAAACTGCTCTATTAATGTTGCCATAAAATCATTCCATGAAGGGATAGATCATACTAGTAAATCTTAAAACCAATATATGGCATCTTCTTTCAAATATTGAACAAAGAAATTCATGACAATATCTCATGGCCTATCTCATAATTTCCCATCAAGTCCATGAATTCTTGCAAATGTTTACATGCTGATTTTGAGCTTTTCCATCTAAACTCTGGCAAGTGTTCCCTAACTTCATGAAGGACAAAATTTTGAAACCCAAAAATACCACTAAAATTTATGGCTCTATATCTTTCAATATAGAAATTTATTTGATGACATGACTGGGGCTGCACACTTTGCATGTTTACACATGACACCCCATAGGTATATACATGTGGATGATACATTTTCTTACACCTTTTACAAAATTCCTACATCAACTCCAGAGTTGATCGTTCACTGCCCTATTTATTTGTTTCATCATGACCTTAAAATATTATAGTGCATAACCCAAACACATATATACCTAATATCTCTTTAGTGGACATATTTAAGAACAAGCATACTTCTTCAACATAATACATAGGCTACAATTAATAACTCAGAAGTATGTAGAATTATCACTACTATTTCCCTTTCTTAGTGCTTAGTTTCACTCAATACGAATCCAATTTTTTTCAAGGCTTTCAAATATGGTTTTCATACACAATCTTATCTTTCTTGAAAACCAAAACATGTAAAAATGCATGGATATGTTGTAGCTGCTGCAAAATTTCTGCTCTGACTAGAAACCTTTGTAGATCTGAAATATTCTTCACATTTTCATCAATTTATGTTCACAAAGTCACCACCTCTCTTCATATAGGACTAAAAATTAAAAAATATGGAGCTCTTTCAAAGATTAATTTCATTTTGGGTCTCCTACAACAACAAAGTCAAACACTACTTCTTTAAAACTGCAACAAAACCTCTTCTAGGTCTAAAAACTTGAATATCTGAACCGGATATTCAGATGCATCAAATTCTTGACTCTTTTCTCATAGATTTGTCATTGTCCCGAGCAAATTCACCAATTTTTTGTTGTTATTTCTAGTTGAATCTTAAAAATCCTCTAAAGGATAGCCAGTCCTTATGCTTAAGAACTTCAAAATTAGTGGCCAACGAATGAGATATGGATTTCACACTTTTCTCCCCTGCACTTTAGGCTCTATAGAACCTAGGAGGGTGATCCTATCTGACACTAGATGTAGATATTAAAATTATGGTGCAACACAATGTAAATAAGATAAAATTTATACAATACAATAAGAGTGTATGGATACCTCAAATAATGGTACAACCCTTGTTCTCATTCCATTATAGGAATGAAGTTGAGACAAAATAAACATAAAACCAAAGTATAAAAGGGTTGTTTGAATTTAAAGCCTTAAATTTGAGGATGAGGAAAGACAATTGTGCAAGACCATTTCCTGCCTTGGGCTACATAGTCACATATCATGCAAATCATATCATAATACTATAACATAATCTTGATGACCTACAAATTCTATCACATTATGATAGAAATATTTTCTTAAGCCTATCATGAAATTCTACTTAGCAATCCACCTGAAAATATAATACCCTCATGACCTAATTGCAAGAATTTACACCACTCCTTGAATGGAAGGAAAACAAATAGATAACTCAAACAACAAATATGTTTAAAAAACCTCAATAATTTTTTTATTTCAATTCAAAAGATATTACATCCTAGACATGGAGACAATTACATAGCAGTATGTGTTCATATCTTTGCATTCAAGTTATAGGAGCATTAAAATATGTGGACTTACAGTCTATGGATATTTACCCTCAACACTTAACAATTACAATGCATAGCCTCTTTCATGGCCAAAACCTAAAAGATAATAGCTTCCCAAAAACTCAGAACCCTTACAAATGAGATAGAAATTACATTTTAAAGAAGAGAACAAATCTCAGATTGAATCTCTGTTTGACACCTGTTACAAGTGGAACATTCAGATTTGGCAAATATTTCATTTTACCCTAATCCACATTTTGCTTCTATTTGCAACTAAATTTTATGTCATTTTTCTTGCTTTCATTCCTATGCACCTTTTTTACATGTATGTAAAAACACACTTACAAGTGCATTTTCATCTGGCAAGTGAAAAATGTCACTTCTAGGTAACGACCCATTTCCTTGGTAGTAAAATAATACATTTTAATATGGATTTTAGACCATGGAGCTTTCATAACACCTTTTTTCCTTTCAATTAATTTTCCATTTAATTTAAATATCTAACCTATAGTCATTTAATCTACAATTGGTTTAACATTTTGTTAAATAGCTAGCTAGTAATCTTTCTACCTGTGTCTTTTGTCTACAATCATCTCATTTTTGTTTTTGCATTTGCAAGTGATTGCATTTTAATTCTTTCTTTCTAGAGATTTCTCATTACACACTATTTGAAATTCTCAAGTAAAGAAATCCTTTTACAATACTACTCAAATCAATACTCAGGTGGTTGAAACCTCCTTCACTCACCTTGCAACAAAGGAAAAACATCTAAAAGGTTGTCATTGAAAAATAACCACGTGTAGGTCTTGAGAAATGTTGTTGGGAATTTTTATGGTGAATAGGATTTTGAAAATGTTTTAAATAACATTCAAATCATTCCCAATGTGTGCAAAATTTCTACTAATTGATTTACAATTGTGCAAGTCATTTTTTGTTGTAGTTGGGTGTGAAAATTTTAAAGCAACAAATCATCAAATTTCTTCAATTTAAATGCTTCAAAATCTTCCCCAAGTTTTCAAATAGATATAGGACAAATGTTTAGCAATAATATAAGTTCCTAGCAACCTCAAAAAATTCCCCAAAATAGCTTCTTTGCATCCCCATGCCCCTCTCAAAACCCCTCTTTCTACTTGTGCGAGATTATAGTGAACAACTTTGGGTGCATATTTTAAAATTTTATTTCATCATAAAACATTTAAGAATTCTTTTCAAGTCCCCCCACAACATTTAAAACATTTAAAATGCCCCAAATTTTGCAAAATTTCAAAGTTGCAAAATAGAAAATTCGATTTTTCTTGTTGGCAAAATGGTGGAATTTCACATGGGAAGTCTTGGAGTCATGATTTTTTGTGAGCGGGCCTAATAAATTAAATAAAACATGGGTTTTTAATCAAGTCTCTCCTAACAATCTAAAATTTGGTATCTTCTTTATAAATGGGTCTGCAAGAGTTGTTTATCGCATTTGAAAGACATTGAAATAGTGCATCATTTGACATTGGAGTTTGAAAAAAATAGAAATGGAGATATTTGAGACCAAAACAAGAAATGGGTTGCCCTCAAAATCTTGAAATTTGCAACTTTTTGGAATGCCAAATCTAGCTTGATCACAGTCAAAAACACATTAAATGACATATCAAAACTCATCTTGGAAGCCCGAAACTGAGCGGGATTACTACCATATGATCCAAAAAAATTTCTACCACATATATTTGAATGAAGAGCTCTGAGTTAAAAAATTCTAATCGGCGAAGATGGGCTCTGGGGTAGGAATGACAGGAAGCAAACCTAACCTTTGTCACCAACTTGAAAGTGCATAGGCACTTCAAATTTGCAAATTTTTAAGGTGCCACCATAAACTATACATTCCTACCAGATATGAGATTTTTAAAACTCTAACTTACTATTTTTCATCCCTTTTCTTTAATTTGTCCTTCATTATAGTCGTCGGTTAATAGTCTTGCTCTATATATGTATACACTTATCACAAATATCTATGTATACATATATATATATATGTGTGTGTGTGTGTGTGTGTGTGTATACATATATATCTATATATATTTTTATGTGTGCGTATACATATATTTACATTCTAATACCAAACGTCACTTGTATTAAATGGTCCACTATAGTGAAATTTTTTTACATTGTATAGGCATTCACACTACACTGCCAACAATTCATTGCAGATGTCAACCTGTATTACCATATAATAAAAATTAGCGGTTATGCTTTGTTCCACTATGCAAAAAAGTGCAAAAAATATTTAGGGGGCATGGTTTTCCAAAGGCCTTCAATGTTTTCCTATGTTGCACTTAATTCAAAGGTAATTATGGATGAGTGCAACATAGGTTACCATTAGAAAGGATTTCGGAAAATCAAGTCTTCCTAATGCATTACTAAATATGTAAATTACCAAAATCTATTCATTCATGTCACATATGTCTATCATCCCAAAAATAATCATAAGAATAACACTCGAGTCCATCTTCCCAAACAAAACGACAAATATTTAAGACTTCATCCCATAAAGCATTCGGTTTTATCAATGAACACATCCTTCTTAATAAATTTTTCATCATATAGGCATCTAATTGTAGTGCTAACAATAGTTAATAAATTTTGGACATGGCACTATACCCTCGTATGAAGTGGTAGAAATTGGGACACATGGTTTCAAAATTATCTTTGTGTTCAACTATGTTGCAATCTACCATTCAAAGTGAATTGGATGACTGTTGCAACATAGTTTAACACTATAGAGGTTTTTGAAAAACCTTGTCTCCCCATTGCATAGGGGAGAGGGGTCGATATGTGCACAACCTATATTTGAAAATTCACATGGATTTCCATGTAGACCTCTACTAAAATTTAATATCCATGCTACATAGAAAAACTATTTTGTTCTACATAGAAAAACTATTTTGGAAACAAAAAACATCCTTTTTGTTTGATTTTTAAATCATATGGCATGTGTCAAAATCCGATTTGGACAAGGTGTCAAAACATTGCCTATTTTGAGACACACACACATATTTGAGATGTAATCAACTATGATATGTGTTTTCTCCTAAGAACATTAAATCACATAATTAACAATTTCTTACATGCATTCTTTTTCTTCAAAAATTACCTAACTATGAGACTAAACAAACCAACAATATTTATATGATTGAATTGAAGAACAACAAAAAAGCATACATTTATAAACAATTGTATATACATAAACATACATATGTATATTTGTATGTATATACAATCAAGCTTACATACATTCTTTTGCTTCAAAAATTGGCTACTATGAGACTAAACAAACCAACAATATTTATATGACTAAATTGAAGAACAAAAAAATAGATATGTATCTATAAACATACATATATGTATATGTATATATGTGTGTGTGTGCATGTATTTGTGTCTATGCATATATGTATATGTATACACAATTGCTTACATGCATTATTTTTCTTCAAAAATTGACTAAATGTGAGACTGAACAAACCAACATTATTTATATGACTGAATTGAAGAACAACAACAAAATAGACATGGCATTATTGATAAGTTTAATTCAAAACTTGTTGGGTGGAAGGTTCCCTTTTAAGCCAAGTACGTAAAATTCAGTTAATCAAGTCGACTTTGTAGAAGCTTTCGATTTATGCTTTAAGCTTGTTCTAGATCCCTAGAAGGTTTCGGGAGAAGATTGAGAGTATCTAGAAAAGGTTTCTATGGTCTAGTGTTGAGGAGAAGAAAATGTTACATTTGTTGTCTTGGGATGAGGTTTGCAGGTTGAAAGTTCAAGGTGGTTTAGGCCTACATAAGTTGAAAGACTTTAATTCTTCCCTTATTGCGAAATAGTTGTGGAATTCACTTTTGAATGATAAAGAATGGACTGCTATTTACTCTTTGAAGTATTTGAGGGGGGTGGATAAGTTTAGAGATCTGTTGAGGGAGGGTTTTTCCCCCTCTTAGGGGTCGACCCTTTATAATTTCATGTTGAAAGCTCATTCCATTGTTGCTATTGGTTTGCGTTGGGTGTTTGAGAATGGTAAGAGGATCTTGTTTTGGGATGATTGGTGGATTGGGCATGGTCCTTTGAAGGATGAACCTTGGGTGAACCCTTTCAAAGATTTTTGTATTAGGGAATGGGGCCTTCTTGTGCCTAATTATATCTTCTAGGGTAAGTGGATTGGAATTGATCTGGTTAACAAGGATTTGGAACCTCTTTTTCTATTCCTTTCTCTGATTCACATTCCTACTTCTTCTCCTGATGAATCTATGGTGTGGAGGTTTGATCCTAATGGTCAGTTCTTGGTGTCTTTGGCCTTCTCTTTTTAGAATAGATTTGTTGGCCCCCATCCCTTTTGGGGTCAGTTATGGAATGTGAAGCTTTTACCTAAAATTGATATATTCTTTTGGCTTCTTTATCAAGATAAGATCTTGACTCTTAATAATCTTGCGATAAGGGGAACAGCTTTATCGAACAGATGTTTCTTGTGTAACTAATTTGTTGAGGATTTTTATTATCTTTTGGTTGGTTGAAATTTCACTTGGGATGTGTGGGCTCATATTTTCAGAGGTGGGAGATTTCTTAGATGTTTCCTGCTTTTATCTCAGAAATCCGGTTTCAATGGGTGGCCCCCTCTCAAAATATGGCTCTTTTGATGCTTTGGTATTTTATCTTGCTGCATGTGGCTTGGGGAGTGTGGAAGGAACAAAATAAATATGTTTTGTGTTAGTTGGAGCTGCCTCCTTCAAGTCTAGCTTTCAAAATTTGTGAGGCCATAAAGGAAATTTTTCTTTCTAAATGCTCAGTGCTGCCTACTTTGAGCCCTAAGGCTATTATTTCCAATTATGATTTGTTAGTGGGGAACCGTTGGAACCTCTCTTGTGATCTCTCTATTACGATGAATAAGATTAAGGCCTCAAGGGAGGTGGTTTGATGGAAAGCTCCTCCTCAGGGCTGGCTCAAAGTTAACTTTAATGGTGCTGCTAAGGGGAATCTGAGACCTACTATTTGTGGGGGATTATTACGAGATGAGAATGGTAGGTTTGTCTCTATGGTGGCACTCCATTTGGGAATCCATACAAACCACTTTATAGAGGCAACAATAGCCTATCATAGCATTTTATTAGCTAGAGAAGGAGGGGTTACTAAACTGTGATTAGAAGGGGATTCCTTTAATATCATAAATTATCTCCTAAAGATTAATCTTCCATCATGGTCTATAGCCCATCTGATTAATGATGTTATTTCTATCATTAATTATTTTGTTGAGGTGAGAATTACGCATGTTTTCTGGGAGTCTAACTCGCTTGCTGATGGGTTAGCTAATCTAGGAGTGATGGCTCGTAATTATGGGAATACTTATGATTCCATGCCACTTAATCTTCAAAATATCTCTAATTATGACTAGTTGTCATGTCAAGGAAGAATTTAAGAGGGGAGAAAGGATATTTTATTTTTTCCTTGGCTTATTTTGCACATTGAGTTTAGTGCCTACTCGTATAATTATTGCTTTTTAGATAATTTTGAGATCACGGGCTAGGAGTTGAGGTATGGTAGTACTTGGTTTTTCACACTCACACATATTGTGGGTATTGTTTGCATTTCCATAAGGTTTTTTCATTTAGCTTTTTTTGTGCAGAAGAACAAAGAGTAGGTTGTGAATAGCTTGTTGTAGTCTGCCATGAGAGGAGCTCGTTGCAGAGTGGAGCTGAAATCTTGTGATGAATTTTGTGGCAATAAGCCCATCTAGGAGCACTTGGAGAAGGGTGGTGTTTGCCCTTATTTTTTGAGGCTTCACGGTTCTAACCTTGAGGTGACATATGCTTTTGTAAATGGTTGGAACAATAGGGTCTTGCACTACCAAGGTGTGGAGTTCAAGATCATAGAGGACTTCATTGCTGAGGTTATTGGTCTTCCTTCAAAGGGCAGGAAATTTTATAGGCACTAGGCTGTGGCCAAGATGACCTTGCAAAATTTCTTTAAAGGTTTGGAGAAGCGGAAGCTTAGGTTCATTGGAAGTGGTGGGTATGCCCGTAAATCCATTAAGCTACTTTGGAGGGACATTGTTCTAGTAATTATGCAATTCTTCACTATGGAGGGTAGGCACTCTATTATCTATGGCTATCATTTCATGCTTCTTAATCACTTCTACCACAACTCTCAGGTTCCGTTTCCTTTTTACCTCCTTGTTTCCATAGAAACCAGCATAGAGGCTATTCTTCAAGAAATCCTTATGAGTCTTATTTTTTATCACATTAAAATGAAGGTGTTACTAATTATCCCTAAGCTCCCTACTTGTAAAAAGGGTGGAAAAAACAATGGGTATGAAACTGGTGAGTCAATGGAGGAGTGGGAAGGGGACTCTGAGGAAGAAGACTTTGTTTATGATGAACCTTTAGAGGATGAGGGTGAGTTTGTGGATGAATCTAAGGACTAAAAATCATGGTCTAAGGGTTATGAAATAGATACTAAAATGAGGGAGTCCCTTGTTCCTTCAGTGAGAAAGAATGTGAAGGTGAAGAAAAGATGCCCCGAGAAGGGGAAGTGTGCTATCAAGAAGGGTGTGGATGAATTAAAAGGTTTGGAGGATTCCCATGTTCCTAATGTTAAAGGGGATCTAGGTGATGGTATTGAGGGAAATGAGCAATTGATGGCGAATATTGAGTAGGAGAATGAGTGATTTGTGAATTCTAAGGTGGCTGGTCCTAGCCAGGATGAATTTGAATCTCCTATTGGTATTAACGTTGAGTAGGCTAAGCAAATTCATTTTAAGGTAGAGCGGTTTGAAATTTTAGCTGATTTGGCTGACATCCCTAAGAAGCACCAGGTGAAAGTAGAGGTAATTGAAGTTGAGGAATCCCCTATAGAGGAGGATTTGGAGGGAAAAGAGGGGGTTCGTGAGGAACCTAATGAGAATGCTGATTTTCTTGATGCTCAGCTAGTCAATTGGGAGGAGATTAACATGGACCTATTTTGTAGAATGCTAGAGGATGACACTCATAACTTGCTCTCTCTTATGAAGTGGCTTTTCTTGGAAGTGGAGGAGCTTAATTCAAAGATTAAAAAATAGTAGGATGTTTGTGTGGCATTAGTAAATTGCAACCAAAAGGAATGGATGGAGAAAGGTAAGGTCAAGAAAATGAATGTTATTCTTGAAAAATTAGTTGTTGACGCTGATAGAATTGGTAAAAGTCATGAGGAAAGGTTGACTTCTCTGGAAATTGTTGTTCAATGGATCAATGAGGAGCGAATTGTGAGTATGGAGGAAAAAATTAGTAAAATTAGTAATGATTTGTAGACTATTATTCGAATCAATAATCAATCTTTGAAAACTAGTGCTAAGGGCCTATCGGTTTTAAATGATAAAGCTATTAAGTGGACTGGTCAACCCTTGGATTTGGGTGAACATGAGGTGTCCATTGTTGAGGTTAGCCACATGAACTTGGAGGATAAGATTGAGGATAATGGTCCTAGTGAGGTGAAGAATTTGGAGGCTGGTCCTTGCCTACGCACGAGGAGTAACATAAAGAAAAGGGAAACTATTACATTTGAGGATCTCCAGGATGTGGTCGAGATCCAAGATAGGGTCATTGCTAGAAATATGGACTTAGCCAATGTTCTTGATAAAATGTTATAGTTTTTTGTTATTTTTTTGGGTTGTTTAGCCTAAGTGTTGATGTTTTGCTGTAGGGTTGCTGATGGTTTCTCTAGATTTATCTTTTGTTAGCATTTTGATTTTTGTGGGCTGCGGGCTTTACTATTTCTTTCTTTTCAAAATTTCTTTGTTATAAAGGGTTTTGAGGCCCCTTCAAAACCCGCTTTTCCTAATAAAAAATAAAATAGATATGTATAAAAATACGTATATACATAAAAATACGTATGTGTGTATATATATGTATATATGTGTATACATATACAATTACTTACATGAATTATTTTGCTTTGAAAATTGGCTAATTGTGAGACGTAACAAACCAACAATATGACCAAATTGAAGAACAACAACAAACTAGATATTTATAAACATATGTATATACATAGCATACATACATATATATTATAGACACTAAAAAATGTCCTAAGCTTGCGAATAACATTTTCACACTAATTTGCATCTTTCCTATATAATTAAATAGGTTTTAATTATTCTTTAATATCACTTTCTTCTATTAATTAAATATTTTTATATTATTTAATTAATTCATTTTATCTTTATTATTTTTAGATTAATTAAATAAATTTTATCTATTTAATTATGTCACTAATTACCTTCTTTTCATCTATAATTAAATAAATTGTTATTTATTTAATTATCCACTATCATTTTCTTCCATAATTAAATAATTATTTCTAGTTATTTAATTGTTTATCATCCTTTCTTCTATAATTAAATAATTATTTCTAATTATTTAATTATTCATCACCTCTTCTCATTTATCATTAAATAATTGTTTCCAATTATTTAATTATTTATCTCCATCTTTTCTTCTATAATTAAATAATTGTTTTTAATTATGTGATTATTCATCTACCACCTCCTAAATTAAATAATTGCTATCATTATTTAATTCATCTATCCATATCCATCATTTAATTCATTTACCCATGCCTCAATAATTAATGACTTATTAATTATTGTTCCCTCAATCAATCTTTGTCATTGATAATCATATATCATCACTCAATCCTCACCATGCATCTAATTTGAGATTTTTGTAAAAGAAAGTTATCAATTCCATTTCAAGGTTAGCCACAATCTTCAATATTTTTCTTTCAATCATTCATATTGAAGAACCACAATCTTAAATTATTTTCTATCACTCATATCATCTTGAGATCTTGCTATCAATCATCTACATGGAACTTATTGCAAATATTGCACACTAAATATCTAAGAGAAAACAAGCAAAATGGAGAAGAGAAATGGAGGAGAATCAACTTTGGCATAGGAATTGAGCTATTATTTGTTCATTATTTTAATTTCTATTGTCATCATGTGCTTCATTGTTGGATTAGGGTCTCTATGGATTGAATTTAGGTAGTTTTGTGGTTGCTATAAATGATTCATTCTTTTCCCCTAATTTTTTCTAGTTGAGAAACTGGTGAACCTAACGTGAACTAACTGGGTTTTGCAAAAAAAATGAGAAATTTTGAGTTTCAGGAGGTGCGACATAATCATTTTGTGCAATACCACAATCATTTAGCCAGATTCCACAATCATCATTAGTAGCGACACATGCAAGGTTTGTTGCACTGCATCTGTCACTCAAAATGCGACATTTGTCATCTACAAGGCCACATTTGATTGTTGATGCAGGAGCATCCAAGGTGTAAGGGCAATCTTGCATCAACCAAAAAAACAAAATTTTGTTTCTTTTCAATAAGGTCTAATTGACTAAGGTTTGATGAAAATGAGAATGGAGTTTATATCTGATGTTTTGAAGATGTGCAAAGGTTGAGTTTCAGGCCTTAAGATTACATCTTATCGCTTTCCAGAGAAGTTGGAATTAGTCATTTTTTTCTACATAGTCTTATCAAGTTTGGACTTTAGGCTTGAGATGTACTTGATGTTGTGAATAGTAGGACATTGGGATTTTGTGTTAAGACTTATTTGCTAAAGATGTATGATGTATGGAGGAATGAACTTTGACATCCAGCATTTGGTAACTAACCCATCAGAGTGACATGGATATTTCAAAGAGACCTTGTTTCATGTCTCTTTGACATAGCAATAGCAAAGTATGACCCATCAGAGTGACATGGATATTTCAAAGAGACCTTGTTTCATGTCTCTCTGACATAGTGATAGCGAAGGCGATAGTGAAGGTTGACCAATATGGATTAATGACACATGGCATGAGGTGGTTGGTGGATTCACATCATTATTTGAACCAAAAAATGTAGGGTTTGACCAAATAGTGATGTTTTCAAGTGTGATGACTAAGTTTTAACTCTAGTCATGGTGCAAATAATCTGAGTCGATGGTTGCATGAATGATAGCACTGAGGAGGAATTACCACTCCAATAACATTAATGTTGTAGGGAAGTGGATGACGGTGCTAAGGCAAGAAAGGATGACAAACTTTAATGTTGATTCTATCAACAAGAAGAAAAAGGGAGAAAATGCATGGAATAATAACAAGAAATCCTAGGTCATGTTAGCAAGAAAAGGGAAAAAATACATTCAACTAGAGGGTGGAGTAGCTATGATTAGGGTCAAGAAAATTTATTACTGTGAAGGGTGAAGGTGGAAGGAGAGTTAGCTCCGATGTGAAGAATTGCAGACTATTGAAGTCAAGAAGGCCCATACGATGGCATATGTAGGTATGTAATGTCATTTTGTTTGTGATAATAAAAGAAGGCTTTGCTTCTCCCTCACATTATTGTTAAGTGTTTCTTTTTTGTTGTGAGTTTGATATTTGTAACGAGTGTGTAATAGACTACTAAAGAGAGGTAGTTGCACCAATATTGTGTTGTGGGTGTTGAAAATAAAAATGGATGAGAGAGGAGATAATTTTGTAAGAGATGATGATTTTAAAACCTTGAGAAGGTAGGTTGAAACACTACAAAATGAAATAAGGAGATGATTTACAAGAATGAGAGACCTAAGAATTGATGATTAAGATGAAAGCACAAAGAATTCTAGTCTAGATATTGAGTAAAGAGAGGAAATTGTAGCGGTTGAAAATGACCCACTATTGAAAGCTTTAACAAAAATGGGGAAGAAACCAAAAATGGATGTGCCTACATTTAATGGAAGTCTGAATGTAGAGGAATTGGTAGATTGGCTTAATGAGATGGAAGAGTATTTTGAATTTGAAGAGATAGAAGACCCTGATAAAGTGATATTTTCTAAGACATGGCTAAAAGGACATGCCTCAATATGGTGGAGAGAGGTTCAATTATAAAGGGGAAGAAGAGGAAAAGATAAGATTACTAAATTGGATAAAATGGCAGAAAAATTAAAACGATAATTTATTCCTATAGACTATGAGTTGTATTTTCTCAAGAGGATGCAAGGTTTGAAACAAGGAAGCAAGACTGTTAAAGAATATACTAAATAATTTCATAGAATTCTTATAAGGTTGGACATTCAGAGGTGACCAAGGAAAAGGTTGTAAGATACATAAATGGGTTAAGATCAAGCATTCAAGAAGAGATGGAAATTGTCAGAGTTGTGATGATAGAAGATGCTTATAAAATAGCATTGAAGATAGAGGAAAGGCTGAATAAGAGGTTTGGAAGAAAGCAGAAACGAAGTGGGAGTGGAGGTAAGGTAGGATGAATAAATTACAAAAAATGAATAAAATAAAAAAAAGAGCTCCAAGAATGAATAGGGCAGCAAAAGAGCAACAAAATATGAAGAAGAGAAAAGCTCAAGAGACCAAAACCTCAGAGATAGAGGTAGAGGTCATGGTTATGGTGGAGGATTATCCAAGGGCACTTGTTTCAAATGTGGAGGAGAAAGACACCAAGCCTATAATTTTCCACAAGCAAAGGAGAAGCCAAGAAGGAGACAAGAATATCAAAGAATGGCATCAAATTTCAATGAGGAGGTGGCACCTTCCTCACAATCGGAAGATTGAGATGATGGAGAGGTTTTGATGATAAGGAGAGCACTCCTGAATGAAGACAGTTAGCCTTTGCAAAGGAAGAAGTTATTCAAAGCAAGGTGCAAGTGTTAAGGAAAGGTGTGTAACATCATAGTAGATAGTGGAAGCACAAAAAATCATGTGTCTAATGAGATGGTGAAAAAGTTGAAGCTTGAAAGGAGATAACATCCAAATCCATGCCGGATTGCTTGGGTGCAAGATAATTAGAAATTGCTAGTAAGTGAACAATGCAATGTGAAGTTTAAAGTTGGGAATTATCATGATGAAATTCTATGTGATATCATCCCTATGGATGCTTGTCACATTTTTCTTGGAAGACCATGGCAATACAACCGAAAATCCATACATGATGGGTGTGCCAACACCTAGACAATTATAAAAGATAGAGTGAAGCATAAGTTGAAACCTTTGAAGGAGGAAAATGTCCAAGTTTGTGGAAATTCTAGAGTTTTCTTAGTTGATGCAAGGATATTTCTTGATGGCATGGAGCATGAGAAGGTTTGTTTTGGTATTATTACTAAAGCTAGCAGTGAAGTTGTTGATGAAATTCTTGTAGAAGTTACTAGTTTTTTGCAAGATTTCAAGATGATTGTTTCAAATAATGTGCCTAAAGGATCCCCACCAGTGAGAAAAATCAGCCATCAAATTGATTTGATACTAGGGGCAAGTTTATCCAACAAGGCAGCCTACCAAATGTCACCTACAAAGAATGAGGAGGTAAATAGACAAGTTTTTGATTTATTGAAGAAGGGTTTGATAAGAGAGAGTTTAAGCCCATGTGTAGTGCTTGTTATTTTGTCACCAAAGAAAGGAGGAGAATGGAGGAAGTGCATGGATTCCAAGGCTATAAACAAGATCACAATAAAGTAAAAATTTCCATTACCTAGGATGGATGATATCATGGATTGCTTGAGTGGAGAAACATATTTTAGCAAGATTGATTTGAAGAGTGGGTATCACCAAATAAGGATACATGAACGAGATGAGTGGAAGACCGCATTCAAGACAAAAGAAGGTTTGTATGAGTGGTTAGTCATGAAATTTAGTCTAACCAATGCACCTAGTATGTTTATGAGGTTAATGAATGAAGTTTTGAAAGAGTTTCTTGGAAAGTTTGTGATAGTTTATTTAGATGATATTCTTATTTTCAATAGAACACTGGAGGAGAATTTAATGCATATTAGGTGTGTTCTTGAGAAGCTTAAAAAGGAGAAATTATTGATTAATCTTAAGAAATGCAACTTTATGAAGAAGGAATTGGTGTATTTGGGTTTTGTGGTGTCAAGTGAAGGCATCAAGATGGACCCGAAAGAAGTGAGCTATTATAGAATGGAGAACACCACAGAGTGTAACAGAGGTGAGATCATTTCATGGGTTAGTTGTTGGAAGAATGGGAAAGATCAATTTTTATGTTGTCATTGATGTCACCATGTTGTTTATGGTATCATATTGGTTTGGTACCCTAAACCGGTATGAAGAATAGGTTTACATCCTCTAGTGTTTTGGTCCAGTATTTTGGTCCACATTTTCCCTCTGGTGATCACCGTTGTTCAAGGTTTTGGGAAAAGGTTTATGATTATAGGACGCATTTATGTATGCAGACTCGTATGTTTATATGATCATATGGTGAGTTGGCCTCAGATTTTTGTTGCATTTTATTATTAGGTTTATCCATGGCTGTCCTAATAATTAGTTAATGGTTTAACATGTATTACAAATGTATAAGTGACCTAACTTTGGTCCTAGCCAACATGATATAGTGTGCCACATAGTTGAACTAATTTTAAAGAAGTTTTGAATGAAGCTAACAATTATCCTTTTGTAAATATGTGATGCATACAATTAGGTTGACCTAATTGATGTGTGTGGATATATCATATATATATATATATACAGGATGATTTGTAGATGAAAAAGTGTCTTAGTTGGATGTGTGAAGTGTGCGAGTAGAAGGGCGAAGATTATTTTGTTGGAATGCAAATAATCTAAGCATCAAAGGAACTAAAACTGTACTTGTGGTGTAATCCTATCAGTTCACATTCTGGTTGTAATCCATTTTTGTTTCTATAATATTTTGTAGGCAGTGATCCTCCCTGTCTGGATAGTGTGTCCTTGTAAGCAGTGAGATTTTGTAACTAGTAGTGAGCCTCTTTTGTATCTGGTATTGGAACAAATATATATAGTGAGCTAATACTCACCGTGTTTTTTCCCTCATTCGGTTTTCCACGTAAAAATCTGGTGTTTATGTGCTGTGTAATTTCATGCTTTATTCTTTCTCTTCTCTGATATATGCATTAAAGTAATTGGTGGCGTTTGTTCAATGAGTTAGAGAAGATACTGATTCACCCCCCTCTCAGTATCTTGAATATTCAACAATTGGTATCAGAGCTTGGTTCCTCTAGAGAAGCCTAACAACTTGAGGAAGTTCCTGCAAATTGAATAAATGGATAAAGAAGAGCTCCAGACTGCTCTTGAAGATCTTGACAAGGCTGAAATTGAAAATAGATATCTAGAAGAAAATCTTGATGAAGCAAATGAATGCATCCGAAAATTGAAAGAGCAATTAAAGAAATTCAAATAAAGACATAGACAAGTGAGTGAGAAACTAAAGAAATAAAATGAAGAGATTACCAGATTAAAGGTGAAAGTGGATGAAAAGAAGAGATTTGAGGAGTGTCTGAATAAAGAAGTGATACAAAGTAAGTCTAATGTATTCTCAAGACTTGAACAGGAAGTGATGAATCTGAAAGAAGAGTTGGAGAAAGAAAAAATCTATGAAGATGATTTCAAGACAAGATCCACCAAGTTTGATGAATTGATAGCAGGAAAAATACCCTCTAAAGACAAAGGTGGCTTAGGTAATGAAGTTGGTGAAAATATGCAGAACTCAAATCCAGTAAATAATCAAAAGACTCAAGATAAAGGGAAGCAAACAAAATCCAGGAAGAAGAATGCCTATCAGAAAAAAATATTCTCAGAGGTACCCATTGTTCAATGGTGTTTTATTTTCATGTAATAAGTTTGGTCATAGGGAAACTGAGTGCAGGAGTATGATGAATCATTTTTATGGTTCCTTCTTTGGACAATGTTATGCATGCAAGAAGATTGGACATAGAGCTAGTGAATGTAGAACTCAGATGATGAATTGGTTTAATGGAGGTAGAATAAATTAATATTTTGATGGCTATTGCTATACTTGTAACAAGTTTGTACATGAAGAAAATCAGTGCAAATCAAGGGTTGATGGGATTCAAGCAAGTTAGAGAAATGTTGTTTGCTACAATTGCAAAAAATTGAGACATATTTCGAAGGTGTGTAGAAGTAAAAAGTGAAAGCAGTGTACTCTAGTAAAGGAAGATGAACTTGTGAAAAAGATTGAAAAAAATGAGATTAAGAAAGAAATGAGAAAGATATGGAAGAAGAAATAAGAATCAGAGATGACAAAGGTTTTTGTACCCTCATCTAGTGTAGATAATTCCTCCGGGAATTAGACCTAGAGTGGTCTTAGGGGAGCCTTAACAAAACATTGTTTGAACCCCATGGAAATATGGTGTGTTAGATGTTGGCACGAGGATATGATGTAAGGATTGGATGAACATAGGTTATGCAAAAGGAACTAGAAGAAAAAGTGCAAGCATGTTCTTTTGCAGAGTGAATTAGGGTTTCTCAGTGCAATGGAAGAAGGTTTTTATCAGCTTTTTGAAGCTTATTGCAATTAATATGAACTAGGGAAAAGCGGCGGTGTATAAAGAAAATTTACAAGTTATTTTTGATTGCCTATGCATTTTAAGAATTCAAAGAGTGACTTGGAACTATATTGGAGAGATTTTGAAGCAATTTGGAGCATCTATGAGAGATCTTTGTGAAAATTTGAGAACAAGAAATGAAATTTTCTCTCTCACGGCCACAAAGGAAGGTAAAAGAAGAAACTCTTGTTGAATTTCAATAATTTTAGTGCTATGATGGAATATTTTAATATAGGATCGAGTGGAAATGTCCCATTGAGGGTAAAAGGAGTTGAACTAGATGAATTCGATCATCGAAAGATACAGAAAATGGAATTAGGGTTAGAGTCAGATGAGTTATAGAATATAAAAACCCTAGGCTTGGATTTGTGGGGAGAATTCCCTTGGTCTACTGATAGAGAATTCATCTTGTTTCTTTTGAGTAAATTCAAGGATGACAACGTTTTGTTGGACAAACCCTACCCTATTACGAAGGAAGCGATTGAGGATGTCAACGAGTTATGTAGCATTGGAGACCTCCTCAGAAAGAAAACCATAAAGTACAAATAAGTGGAGGAGTTTAAAGGAATCAAAAAAGACCCTCGAGCTTTGTTGATAGATACTATTGTCAACCTTGTTGTAAGGTATGCTGCGTATGTTGTCTCCTACAAAATTTATTTCAAAAATCGTGATTGCTCCACTTTGGCTATTGTCGTGTATCTAGCACACAAAATGGTAAAGGAGAATAAGTAATTTGATATGTGTGGCTTGATTTTGGAAAATATTACTGAAAATGTATGAGTTTCATTGGTAGAGGGATACCCTTTCCATTTTGGGTCTTTACTTACATGTCTAGTATTCTACTTTTTGGACTCGCTATCAAGAAAAGAAAACGTTGAGTGGGAATCCAAAATTCCTATTGGAAAAGAAATCTACAGATATGTGGAAGGCATGGAGGATTATGCAAGTTCTTGTAAAGCCTTTTTTTTAATCTTTGCAGAAAGATATGTGCTCTGGTATGATTGTGTCTAGTCAATTTGAGAAGGGTTCATCCTCCAAAATAAAAGAATTGGAAGTTGTCATTGGTGATTCCCCTCTGAACTCTAAGAAGAGAAAATTTATCATCGTTATGATTCTGGAAGAAAAGGAAATGAACAATAATCCCAACTTGGATCTGAATCCTCTGATCCAGATGACATCCAGACAATGTTAGTTGAAGGAAAGATGGAGAAAATTGGTGAATTTTGGAATGCATCCTCTCTAGTGGACAGAGTCAAGATCGGCGATGCTCTAGTTGAGTATCTGCTTAGAAAAGGTATTGATGTATCAATTCTTTTTTATTCTTTGCTGAATAATTAAGTTGAAGTTGTTGAAGAAAGAATGTTATTGGAAGATTTGGAAGGATGTAAGTTAGAAGCCATGGTTGAAAAGAGATGAGCTAAAGATAAGAAGAGGTTATCTAAACTTATTAATGAAACGAAGAAATGTATCAAAGAAATTTTAGATAGCTACAAGTATTGTCTCTGGTGGCCTACTGGGGTTGACAATTTTAGAAGTAAGATTGAAGAAATTGAATCTGAAGTGAACAACATCAAAAATAAATTTGATATCTTTGAAGACAAACAAGGGAAACAAATAATGAGAGTTAGTGAATTGCAAGTTGATTTTATCACTGTGCAAAGACAAAGAGAAGATGTGGTGAAAACCTTCTCGCTTGTTAAGGAGATTGTTGAGGTCTAGTTAGACCATCTTTCTGGAGTACTTACTGATGCCGAATATTTTGAAAGTCAATTCTCATCCATAGATTGGTCATCTTCTTTCACATTTTTGGATTTTTTGGAAAGCATATGCACGAGAATAGATTCTGTTATATTTTCCTGGAAGAAGATCTTACCAGTTATCAAAGAAAGATACAAGAAGGTGTTTCGAGTGAAGAGTGTCATTTTTACTTAAATCTTGAATGCTCATTTTTTTGTTATTTTTCTGCTATGGCAACAAAAGGAGGAGAGAAAAAAAAGTGAATTAAACAAGGTGAGAAGAAAAAATGAATTGATGAAAACAAGGAATTTTGAAAGTTTGAATGTTTGAAAGGTTTTGAAGCTTTAAAAGTTTTGAATGTCTAGAAGATTTTGGATTTATGTTTTTGGAAGCATTGAAGTTTTGAAAATTTGAAGGTACAATGTCACCATGTACATACATTTACATCCTTTTTGTTTTGGTCGCCCTTTTCCATTGATGTCAAAGAGGGAGAGATTTGGAGAAACTGCAAGGGAGAGATTTGGAGAAAATTATTGCGAGATTTTTAGATTCACTTTTTTTGGCACATGTTGCCATCAATGACAAAGGGGGAGATTGTTGGAAGAATGGAGAAGATCAATTGTTTTTTTTTCATTGATGTCACCATGTTGTCATTGATGTCACCATGTTGTTTATGGTATCATATTGGTCTGGTACCCTGAACCAGTATGAAGAATAGGTTTACATCCTCTGGTGTTTTGGTTTGGTATTTTCGTCTGCATTTTCCCTCTGATGATTTTCATTGTTCAAGGTTTTGGGAAAAGGTTCATGATTACTAGAAGCATGTATGTATGCAGTCGCATATGTTTATATGAACATATGGCAAGTTGGCATTAGTATAGTGTTGCATTTTGTTATTAGGTCTATCCATGGCTGACCTAATAATCAATTAATGGTTTAACATGTATTGCAGATGTATAAGTGACCTAACTTTGGTCCAAATCGACATGATATAGCATGCCACATGATTGAACTAATTTCAGATAAGTTTTGAATGAAGCTGACAGTTATCCTTTTGTAAATAAGTGATGCATCCAATTAGGCTGACCTAATTGATGCATGTGGATATATCAAATATATATATACAGGATGGTTTGTAGATGAAAAAGTGTGTTAGTTGGATATGAAAAGTGTGCGAGTAGAAGGGTGAAGATTAGTCTGTTGGTATGCGAATATTCTGAACATCAAAGGAACTAAATCTGCACTTGTGGTGTAACCCTATCAGTTCACATTCTAGTTGTAAGCCTTTTTTGTTTCTATAATATTTTGTAGGAAGTGAGCCTCCATGTTTGGATAGTGAGTCCTTGTAAGAAGTGAATGTTTGTAACTATCAGTGAGCCTCTTTTGTATCTGATATTGTAAAAACTATATATAGTGAGCTAATCCTCACCGTGGTTTTTCCCTCATTGGGTTTTCCATGTAAAACTCCAGTGTTTATGTGTTGTGCAATTTAATGCTTTGTTCTTTCTCTTCTTTGATAAATGCATTAAATTAATTGATGGTGTTTGTTCAATGAGTTAGAGAAGATGTTGATTCACCCCCCCTCTCAGTATCTTGAATATTCAACATTAGCAAGTTTTTATAGAAATTTCATCAAAGGTTTTAGTAACATATGTGCACCTCTAATTGAAATATGGTGGGTGATACTTGAAGGAATTCAAGTGGACTACAAGGGTAGAGAAGAGATTTGATTTTTTGAAGCGTAAAGTGACAATGCAACCAATTTTAGCACTTCTAGATTTCGGCAAGGTGTTCCAACTGGATTGTGATGCAAGTAATAATGTTATTGGAGTTGTTTTGAGCCAAGAAGGTAAGCCTATTGCATATTTTAGTGAGAATTTAAATGATGCTAAGAAAAATTATTCAGTTCATGATCAAGATTTTTATGCAATCATTTAAGCACTTAAGAAATGGAGACATTATCCTATGCCAAAATAATTTGTTTTATATATTGATCATCAAGCACTCCAATACTTGAGTAGTCAAGGGACATTGAGTAAAAGGCACATGAAATGGGTTGAGTTTTTACAAAATTATACATTTCTTTTGAAACATAGGATTGGGAAGTTTAACAGGGTTGCTAATTCTTTGAGTAGAAGGGAAGGTTTGTTGATTGAAATGCAGGTTGAAGCTATGGGTTTTGATGAAATCAAGAATATGTATGAAGGATATTTGGATTTTGGAGAGGTATAGAAGGCCTGCAAAGATCCTATTTCAACACATAGAACCAAATGGATAGATTATTTAATCCAAGATGGGATTTTTTCAAAGGTAATCAATTGTTCATTCCCAGAAGTTCCATGAGATTGAATTTAATTAAGGAGAAACATAGTGGTGGACTTGCAAGGAACTTTGGTTTCAATAAGACTATTTTATTGGTTTGAGAGAAGTATTATTGGCCTCAATTACAACAAGATTTAAGGAAGTATGTGCAAGGTTGTAGGATGTGTCAAGTGGAAAAAGGGGTTAGTCAAAACATTGGTTTATATCAGCCACTACCTATACTCAAGAGTCCATGGGAGGACATAAGTATAGATTTTGTTCTTGGTTTGCCACATACACAAAGAGGAAATATTCCATCTTTGTTATGATAGATAGAATCTCTAAAATGGCACATTTTATCCCTTGTCATAAGACTAATGACGTTGTTAATGTTACAAATTTGTTTTTCAAGGAAGTTGTGAGGCTTCATGGAAATCCAAAGAGCACTATTTCTAATAGGGATACCAAGTTTGTTGGCTACTTCTGGAGGAATTTGTAGAAGAATATCAATAATGAATTTAAAAAATTCTCATCGTACCACCCTCAAACAGATGGTCAAATGGAGGTTGTGAATAGGATTTTGGGAAATTTGTTGAGATGATTGGCTGGAGAAAAATCAAAGGGGTGTGATTTGGCCCTACCACAAGCTGAGTTTGCCTACAAAAATTCAGTCAATAGAAGTACAGGTAAGTCACCATTCCATATTTTTTATGGCAGCAACCTAAGAGTTGTTTAAAACTTGAATAAGATTGATAAATATGTGAAAAAGAGTACAAATGCAGATGGTTTTGTTGAGCATATGAAAGGCCTACATGATGAGGTAAGAAAACATATTAGAAAAATATTTTTTTCTTATAAAACTAATGCTAGTTTGAATAGGAGACACAAGGAGTTTCAGGTTAGGGATGAAATGATGGTGCATATAAAAAAGGAGATATTTCTAGTGGGTACATACAACAAGCTCAAGATGAAAAGTTTTGGCTTGTGCAAGATTGTAAAAGGCATGATTTTGATAATGCATATGAGGCCAAATTTCCTAATGAGCTTAATATTTCTCCAATTTTTAATGTTTTAGATTTGACCATATTTCATGAAGGTGAAAATGATGAAGCTACAAAAATTAAGAAGCCTCAATCACTCACACCTACTTCAGGGGATAAAAAGATTGAGATAATTCGTGACAACAGGGTGAAAAGGAGCACAAGGAGGAAGCAATACATGGAGTATTTGGTGAAATAGTTTGGGAGACCTATGGAGGATTCTTTGTGCTTATCTAAGACTGAGGTTACTCATCTTGGATATCTTCTTGGAAAGTGATGAGATAAATTTTCTTCTACCCTGGGTGTCTGATGCAAGAGCATCCGAGGTTTAAGGGCAATCCTACATCAACCAAAAAAAAGTTTGTTTCTTTTCAATAAAGGCTAATTGACTAAGGTTTTCTTAACATGAGAATGGAGTTTATGTCTGATATTTTGAATATGTGCAAAGTTTGAGTTTTGGGCCTTGGGCATATAACTTGTCGCTTTCCAGAGAAGTTGGACTTAGTCATTTTTTTTTGCACAATCTTATCGGGTTCAGACTTTGGGCTTGAGATGTACTCAATGTTGTGAATAGTCAGACATTAAGATTTAGCATTTAGACTTAACTAGTAAATATGTATGATGTATAGAGGAATGAACTTTGACATCCAGTGTTCGGTAAATGACCCATTAAAGGGACATGGAGATTTCAAAGAGACCTTGTTTCATGTCTCTCTGACATAGCAATAATGAAGGCTGACCCATCAGAGTGACATAGAGATTTCAAAGAGACCTTGTTTCATGTCTCTCTAACATAGTGATAGTGAAGGCTGACCCATCATAGTGACATGGATATTTTGCTGAGACCTTTTTTCATGTCTCTTTGACATAGTGATAGTGAAGGTTGACCACTATGGATTAATGACACATGGCACGAGGTGGTTGGTGGATTCACATCATTGTTTGAACCACAAAATTTAGGGTTTGATTGAATTTTTTTTTTTTGAAGTGTGATTGTTAAGTTTTAATGCCAATCATGGTGTGAATTGTTTGAGTCAATGGTTGCATGAACGATGGCACAAAGGAGGAATGAACACTCTAGTAATGTTAATGTTGTAGGGAAGTGGATGAAGATGCTAAGGCAAGCAAGGATGAAAAACTTTAATGTTGATTTTTTCAAGAGGAATAAAAAGAGAGAAAACATGTGGAATGATAACAAGAAACCCTAGGTCATGTTAGCAAGAAAAGGGAAAAATTACATTGAACTAGAAGGGGAGAATATCTGTTATTAGGGTCAAGCAGATTTCTTATTGTGAAGGGTGAAGGTGGAAGGAGAGTTAGCTCCTATGTGAATAATTGCATACTGTTGAAGTCAAGAAGGTCCATATGATGGTATATGTAGTTATGTAATATCATTTTATTTGTATTAGTAAAAAAAGGCTTTGCTTCTCTCTCACATTCTTGTTAAGTGTTTCTTTATAGATGTTGTGAGTTTGATATTTGTAAGGGGAGTACCCTGCATCAATTGTGATTTAGCAAGTTTCAAAATTGTTCAATTATTATTGTGGAAGATCATTTTGCAAGCTTTAAATCACTTTTTTGACATCCTAATAGTGAATTGATATTATTTGGGTTGTTAGATTTGGTATTTTCTGTCAAATTTTACTTGTTTAAGGGATTGGATCTTCTGTGCCACAATCATTCTACACAACACCACAATCATTGATCCTCATTATGAATTTTTCAGATTTGGAACCATAGTCATCTATTGCAAAACCACATTTGTGATCCCATGAGACACATATGTTGTGTGATGTAAGGCCCCACCTCATATGCACCTAATACAAACCTAATTTGTCATATTTTTTTTTAAGTTGATGATTAGATATATTGTGAATGATAAATAAGGTGATCTTGTGGCAATATTTTGGCATTTTATTTTGACATTATGTTTTATTGTCAGTACCATGAAGGTGGAATACACTTATATACTATAGAATACAAATTGAAATTTAATGGATTAATATATGATTAAAGTTTAGAATATTTAGCTAAAAAATTTATGTGATAAACAATTGTAACTTATGATCGTGTTGGTATTGTGTAGGAAGATAACGGTGTCGGTATGAGAAAGGAAGACCAATGGGTAAATCGAAAAGACATCTTCTTGCGGTTATGAATTTAACCCCTTTTTGGAGTTTAGAAAGGAATAAAGTTAATATGTTGAGGTGGAGCAGATTGATATTAAGGGATAATTTATTTTGGGGTTGTGAGGGTATTTTTCATGAGGGTGTAAGTCGGGTTAGAGATTAGGAACCCTTATCCAAGTTTGAATTTCGGATGGGTCTTTAAATAGGCCTTTAAAGAGGATTTTTGGTCAATTTTCTTGGTTGGAATGCAAAAATAAATCCCTAGGGTCTATACCATAGTGGTAGGGGTCAAGTGATCATAAAATAATGCCTCAAGGACATAATTTGACCCTTGAAAAGTCCTCATAATGGTGGGTGACCAGTTTTGAGGACTGGATGGGATAGAAATATGGAGGGGTTGTCCAAGTGAATGTTTCCCTCTTTAATAAGGAAAAGACTCTCATTGATGGTGGTAGGTATACTCCACACCCTCCCATCCAAGGGGTTGCAAGTTGAAAACTCCTATATATTTTGGAGAGGAAGAATGAGTGGGTGTTACCCACTTCTCCTCTTGGAGAACTTTTATGGAGATGGTAAAAAGAATGAGATGAGGATAGGAGTTCACCTCATGGAGAATATAGTGATCAATATGGATAAAAGAGTTCAATCCCTTTACCTAAAGAAATGAGAGATTTTTTTTTTTCCTATTCCTATTTACCCTTATTATTGGTCATGAGGAGGAGACATATTGTATGGATCATGGTTGAAAACAAAAATTAGAGAACCTAGATGCATGAAATTTATGGTATGTTAGTTTTATCCCTTAAAAAAAAGAGAAATGACTCCATTCATCATTTGGAGCTAAAATATTTCCTTGCTCGGGGGTATGGCTAGAGCCCACAAGGCTCTATGACGCCATTACGGTAGGGTGGAGAGAAAGACTAGTTTGATTGTTTTTCATTTCTTTTAATTTCTTAAAAAAATAGTTGTAATATGGAAAGCTAGTGATTATTGTACCATCAAAGAAAATGAAGAAAAATCAAGTTTTATTCCCTTGTACAAAATGAAAGAATGGAAAAGGAGATAGATTTATTTCATTGCATTTTAGTTGCTTCATATTTTAGTACCATTGAAATATTGAAAAGTTAGAATAAATAATTTGTACATTCTTATGAGGAAAGAGAAATCCTTTATGGTTTTATACTCAAATGAAAAGAGAGAGACTGTGTTTAGACCTTAGTTGAATGCAGTATAAAAAGTATTTTATTTTGTGCCATGAAGAAAACATGTATACCTTGTGAGTTGTAGAAAAATACTTTCTCCAAGATCCATTAAGGAATTACTGTAAAATTTCTTATACAGTTGAATGGCTAAATGATGTATCATTGCAATAGTATGGAAATAAATTTTGTTCCAGTTTTAATGATGGTAGGATGCATCAAAAATAAAGAAAAATATAATAGGGGAATGAAATGATTAGCCCCTTTGTATTCATGGTGTAATATACTTTTCTGTGATAGAAAGATTATTTTTGTAAAAGTAGAAGTAATGAAGTAAATAAAATAGAAAGATATTTCCAATTTAGTCATTATCAGTAAAGTCTACTTGAAAATATCTCTTTATAGTGCCATGTATGCTTGAAGATACTTCCTTATAGTGTCATGTTCCTAGCAATTTGTATGTGTCTGGTTGCTTGTGACCCTGTGATTATAGACGTGTCAGAAAAATTGAGTGTTCATTTCATACCATAAACCATTAGCTATGAATTGATCCATCTCAACGTTATTATTCTATTTATTTTTCCTTCAAAAAGAAAAAAAAGAAAAAGTTGTTCATACTATTTTATCTTGCCAGTGCAGATTAATATGCATCATTTGTCTTTTCCACTAGATCTGGTTATTTATTTTCTATTTAGGAAGAGAGAAATGTCCATATACTCCACTGAGGATTAGGTGCAATATTTAGATTCATGGTGATATTTATACTTCTATAGTATTCGACTATTTCACTCTGAGATGTAAATATTATAAATGGGTCCCAAGCCCTTTATTCTTAAATAGAGTTAATAAATCATTAAAATGCTAAATCTATAGTATTTTTGGGTGAAATTCCCTCTGCTATGCATTTAATATGCATGGAATAATATCAGAAAAAAATAACACTTTCCTTTTTTTTACTAGGGCATGAATAAACATTGATTATAACATAAAGAGAGGATTTCATTTAAAAATAATAATTAATATATAAATAAATAGATAAATAATGAAAGCAAACAATAAATAAATAAATCATGTTTAGTTTGGGGGGGGGGGGGTTGCAGCCAACGTGAATCTGCACACTCCACCTTCCAAGCACATGCCAGTCGCGATAGAAGCGGATGCTGCATTGAGTTTGCAAAAAAAAAAAATCTCGGTGACACCCAGCTAATAAGATATGATGAAACAATAATAGCAATAGAAACATTTCTATACCTAAAGAGTGCTCATGTTGAAGATTAAAATCTCTTTCAAATTTTAGTGGTTGCTAACAAAACAAAAAAAAACTTGGTTAAATCAAAATCTTATGAGAAAGACCTTCGTACCCTACCTCATTGGTTGTTGACAATTTGATACTAGAGATATAGCATAGCCTTATTTTGTTCTTAATGATTTGATTTTAAAAAAAAATTTATCTCTAGCCATGGCATTATCTATAGAACTATCTTGTTGTACTAGAAATGTACTAACTTGGTGGGATAGCCTGAAGCTTACCTCCCTAGACTTGTTGGTCTCCCCAATAGTAAATCATAACACCCTACAAGGGTACACTGATATTTGAGGATGGTAATAGTGTCATGAGGTTGGATTATTCAATATTCACTACTTTATACAACACGTCATGTCATAATTCATTGCCTAAGAGACTAGTATAAGTAATAATAATTCTAATTGGTGTACCTTATAAGTATTTGTTCTTGTTACCTATTCCTTACCTAACCACTATCAGATGCATGGAAAACTCTATGTTGGTGCTATTGCCTTGCACATCTCCAGGCTTTATTTAAGTTTTCCTTTATTTTTTAGTTGCATGGTAGGTCAAAGAGTTCATCCTAATTAATTTATGCTGCTCATATGCAACTAATATCTCTATGTTTGAGTAATTATGGGAGGATGTGACAACAAGTTAGAGTCTGATAGACATAAACACCTTGACCTGTAATTGTGGAGTTGTCTGCTATCATATCAATCTTCATTTTTTTCAGCTCAACAAATAGTGGAAGGGTAGTACGTGAGCATCAATTACACAAGTCTATTTATCCCTACACCTAGTCTGATCAATTCATAATAATGGTAGATGAGTTTTAAAATGAAGCAGTTGAGTCAAGATGTCAGTTGTATTCCTAATTGTTTGGTATTTTTTTGGGGGGGTTTGGTGTAGATGGTATGCATGTTTATTAAAGTTTAATGGAGTCAAAAAGACATTTTTTTTGCATCCATCTCCAATAAATGGGTTTACAAGTTGATGTATATTTCGTTTGGACTGTATTGAATCATATGCCCTAGTAATTTGATTTGGACATGTATCATAATTTTGTAGCGATCAATTTAATTCTTGCATTCAATAATTATTTTCCAGAGTACAAAACAATTGGTTGTAGCTCAAATGCATGAATATTGATCGTGGTCATGTGATCTTATCACTAGTAGGGAGAGGGGCCACGAGAGCCTATACTAGGGATGAAAGTAGTCCCATTTGGGCCCCATAGTAGAGATGAATAATATGCAATTGTAAATCACTTTTCACCCACAAAATCAACAAAGGTACATGTATCACTGTACTGTCAAAATTGTATTATAATCGAAGAATATTTGTGCCATACATATTCACATTCTTACATGTTAGAGAATATTCAAAGAACATCTGAAATGACAAACATACAAGCCATGCTGCTTGTTTTTGGCTCGACACTTGAAAACAAAAGGCTAGAGTATAAAATTAGTATAACCCAAGCTCCCCTTTAATGTCACCACTTGCATTACATCACTGCCACCTTTCGGGCACTTGGCATGCCAGGAGTAGAACTATGAGCCAAGAATGTCCTATCACTAAATGTATTCTAGTCGAACCCCCATTCCACTTGCCCACCAAAACAACACTCAGACAGGTAGCAATCATTCATATGAGTCCCATTTGTAAAATCAAACCTCTCTACTACTGGTTCCTCCTCCTATTTTTCCCACTTGTAACCACCAAAAAAATGGTGTTAAAGCCACCAAATTCTCCTGTCAAGCAAAGAATGTTGGAGTTGAGAAGATACAACTTCATAGGAGCCTAGTGACCTCTGCAAGAAAATAACCTGTTACAAGGAGAAGCAAAAAGAAGCAACAAAAAGATGCTCAAGAATGTGGAGCAATGTATTCACCCAAAATGTAAAAATGAATAATGATACAAAAGATAGTTTTCAACCATATATAGATGAAAACCTTAAAAAGGAAAACCCTAGGCTTGCACAATAATAATTAATAAAGTAATCAATTATTATGCACCTAATGCTAGCTTAAGTGAAAAAGAGGTAAAAGGGAACTTTACGTAATTAAACAAATATTGTTTAATTAATAAAGTAAATGTCCAATTACTTTAACACCCCCCCTTAAGCTAGACTTAGGGAGAAGCTAAAACCTAGAAGAAGCTACTGAAAGCAAAAGCAATGGGTCCCAGCAACAAGGCCAGATCAGGTACCCAAGTACAAAGAAATCTTTTTGAAACGGAGAAAAGGAGAAAACCCAGTGGGAAAAACTCCTCTCCAAAAAGAGATAGAAGAACATGCTGAAAGAAACATGAAGGAAGGAAGGCCTCATAAAGACCCCCCAAGGACAAATTCCTTCACCCCAAGCATAGAGCACAATTGAAGATAGCGCGAAGATGCAAAAGGTTTCATGAAGATGTCTGCAACCTGCTCAGCAGTGGGAATATACTCCAAGATGAGAGAGCCATCCTGAATCAATTGTCTGATGAAATGCATATGAAGCTCAATGTGCTTCATCCGCTAATGCTCCATCGGGTTGCATAAAATGTGTATAGCACTCTAATTGTCACACCAAAGAATAGTGGGACTATCAGGAGGAAAACTAAACTCAGTCATCAACTAACGAAGCCATAAAATCTTCTGACTAGTGAGCACAACAGCTCGATACTCAACCTCTGTAGATGATAATGCATGATTAGTTTTCTTCTTGCACGATCATGTGATAGGACCAGAGCTAAGATAGAATACAAAGCCAGAAGTAGACTTCCGATCATTGACATCACTAGCCCAATCTGAGTCAGTGTAGCCAACAATGTGAGGATCCCCTAATGTGTAGTGAATTCCATAAGAAGTGGTGCCCTGAATGTACCTCAAAATATGCGTGGCAGCTTGCCAATGACTCTCATGAGGATCATGTGAGAATCGAGAGACAAGACCAACCACAAAGGAAAGATTAGGACGAGTGTGAGTCAGGTATAACAAACTGCCAACCAACTGCCTGTAAAATGTAGAATCTACTGAAGGAGTGGGGCAAGTAGTAGTCAAAACAACCCCTGACTGAAAAGGTGTGGGGGCAGGCTTGCAATAAAGCATGCCAAAGTGCTGAAGCATATCAAGAGAATACTTCTGCTGGTAAATGGAGATCCCCTCTGAAGATTGGATCACCTGAAGACCAAGAAAATAGTGCAGAAGGCTGAGATCTATCATCTCAAACTGCTCCATCAAGGCTAGTTGAGAATTCTAAATCATAGAGGATGAGCTACCTATGATGAGAAGATCATCAACATATAGCACAAGAATTAGGATCTCACCCTCAAGATGTTGAATATAGACCGTGTGATCAGAATGACAGCGAGTGAAACCAGTGGAGAGAAAAAAAGAGTCCATCTTCTCATACCAAGCTCGAGGGGCCTGTTTGAGACCATATAATGAATGCTGAAGTCTACAAACCAAAGAAGCATCATGAAAAAATCCCTGAGGCTACTCCATATAGATCTCCTCCTATAGGTCACCATGCAAAAAAGGCACACTTCACATCCATCTAAAAAATGAGCCATCCTCTAGAGGCTGCAAGTGATAGTACAAAACGAATAGAATTCATCTTGGCGACAGGGGCAAATGTCTCGGAGTAATCAACACCCTCAATCTATGAGAAACCCTTCGCAAAAAGACGTGCTTTGTACTTATCAATAGAACCATCAGCAGCATACTTGGTGTGATACAACCATCGGCACCGAACCATCTTTCTGCCCTTAGGAAGAGGACAGAGATCCCATGTACTATTCCTCATCAAAGAAGAATACTCCTCCTCCATAGCACTATCCCACTCAGGGTGACCTATCACCTCTAAAAACCTCTGAGGATCCTCTGAAAGAGCATGACTCAAAAGACTAGAACCCGCAGTATGAGAATGGGTGCGACGAGTGTCTAAAAGATCACTGACCATAGATCCTGCTGCCTCAATAGTAAAGCGAGCCCATTTGGGCCTCTGAGGTGGAGCAAGTGGAGGTGGAGATGGGGGATCATCAATATCCTCATCAGAATCATCCTCAAAATAATCCTGAAGAGTTGTAGTGGGCTGAGTAGGTAGTGAAGTGGACACTAGAGATAGGGTATCAACTGGAGGAAGGCGCTCATCAAACTAAACATCCCGTCGAAATAGGATCTCTCTAGAATTAGGATCAAACAATCTGTATGCCTTAATATCCTCACAATAGCCGACAAAAATGAGGGGTCGACTCTTCCGCTCCATAGCTCTCCTCTGAGCATCAGAAATAAAATCCCATGCCTCACTACCAAATACTCGAAATGATGAAATATCAAGCTTGTCATGAGACCAAGCCTTCTTAGGAGTCATATGTCGAATCGCCTTGTGAGGCATTCGATTCTGAATATAGTTGGCACAATTGACTGCCTCAGCCCAAAAAGATGAATCCATGGACCTGGACTAAATCATACAATTAGCCATCTCTCGTAAAGTCTTGTTCTTTCGCTCAGCAATACCATTCTATTGAGGGGTGTAGGGAACATAAAACTGATGCTGCAAACCATGCTCAGTGCAAAAATCTCTGAAGGCCTGATTCACATACTCCCCCCCATTATCTATACGTATCTGCCAAATAGAACGACCAGATTGCTTCTCTACAAATGTCTTGAAGACACGAAATGAATCAAAGACATCAAACTTATACTTAAGAAAGTACAACCATGTGCGTCTGGAGAAGTCATCAATGAATGTGAGTACATACTTGGCCCCTGAAAAAGGAGTGGGAAATGACATGAGGTCACTATGAATCAACTCCAAGGGTGCCAAAGCACGAGTGGTACTTCCCTTTGGAAAGGGATCCCTGTGATGCTTTCCAAGCACACAACCATGACAAACACCGTCAATGCAGGAAATTTATGGAAGACCAAGAACTAGTGCCTGTGTACTCATCTACTGAAGATATCTGTAATTGACATGGCCCAAACGCTCATGCCAAAGCTTACTCACCGAATATGCATGTGCTATAAGAGATGAACTTGTACCCTCAGAAGATGAAAATCCATCAAATTTGTAAAGACGAGATGCAGTATCAACACTACCAATAGCCACAACCAAATCAGAGTCATGGAGGTCCCGAATAACCACATCATGTGGTGAGAACTCAACTGTCTTACCAGAACCAGTGTGGAAAATCTAATAAATGGACAAGAGGTTCGTCAAGATGTCAGGAACAACCAAAACATCTTGTAAAGTGCCCCAATCCAAAGAGACAGAACCTGAACCCAAGACGAAAAGTTGTGAAGAGTCACCCACTGCAATATGTGAAGTACCACAAGAGGCAAGAGAAGTGACCAACTGCTGAGTGTGAGTCATATGGTGAGAAGCACCAGAGTCTAAAATCCAAGTGGACCCATTGGTTGATGCTCTAGCAGTGAGAGCATGACCTTTCCCTGTGGTGGAAGAAGAAGAAGACTGAGGTGAGGAGATGTGTTGCTGTTGCATGGCATCCTTAAAGCCTCTAATCATTTCCAACACCTGGAAACTGGATGACCTTGCTTGCCACAAAAACTGCAAGTGTCTCCTGATTTCTCCTTAGTCTTGGAGGAAGACTCACCAGACTTCGAAGATTTCCCATGTTTTGGATTAAATGGTGGTTTAGAATCAGACTTAGGAGGTGGTTTGGAGGAATGCTCACTACCTGCAAAATCTTTCTTGGGCCTCAGTTTTTGCTTTTGTTTCCCCTTCGGTGACTGAGCAACCAATGCTTTGCTCTTTGATCCTGAGAGCATATCCATCTGAGAAAGGTGAGACTGTTCCCGAGACAAACGCTCACAAAACAAATCAAAGGTAGGCATGGTAAAACTGGCACCCAGACCATCCATGGTGGAGTAGAAGGAGGAAGCAAATATCTGAAATGGACCACGAAGCTTCGAAAGAATCAAGTAAATGCACTTTGTGTCTATCTTGTTCTTGCCACAACCCTGTAAAATAGTGTGGATAGTTTTGAACTTGTTCAAAAAATCCTCAATAGTGGGAAATGAATCAGGTAACAATGAAGTCAGCTCTGCCTCAATCTGTAATGCGCGGAACTCATTAATGGCCCCAAAAAGTGTCTCAAACTTCAGCCACATGGCTCGAGGAGTGAGCAAAGCATCAAGGTGAAACAAAAGACTGTCTGAAACATGCATGCATAGCAAACCCATAGCCTCATCCATCTTGTTCCTGTGCTGCATAATCTCAAAAGGACGCTGCAACTGAGGCTGAACCTCATCTAAACAAGACCATAACCCTCGTGACCTGAGTAGCCTCATCATACGAGACTTCCAAGTGTGATAGTTATGTGATGTGAGTAGCTCAACTGAAGAGTCTGCCATGAAACCCTGCACCTGTACCTGCTTGTGTTTTTTTTATTATTATGTGATCTTTCAGAATAGACAGATAGATGAAGATGCAGAAGGGTTTGTATTTTTGAGAGTTTTGGTGTTCTGGTTTTTTGATATAAATGACAGAAAGCAAGAGAAAAAACACCCCCCACAAAAGATAAACCCAAACCCTAGTACAAACGAGAAGAAGGAAGCAATGCATAAGCAAAAAATACTTCAAAACAAATTCTCATGTACTTGGTGAAAATTATGATAAACAAAATCACATCACTGAATAGAGCATGTTGAGAGCTTTCCAACACCTATTTGAGTTTGAAAAACGGAGTCTGTTTGCACCTTCTATGACCTCAGAAGTGAAGAAAGAAGACCTCACTTTGACTGGAAAAAAAATATCTAGACTGGTAAAATTTTAAAAAAATACCTGCACCATCAGATCGGTGCCAAAACCAGCTTTCCAATGCCTCTTTCTATTCAAAAACTGAGCTAAAACCCCGAGTTATGTCTGATTTTGTGAGAGAGCATAAAATGCCTAATTAGACCCCCTTTAGCACCCTGGAGCTAAAAAAAATAGCCCCTGGTCGCCTGGGCAGACCAGGGGGCTAGGGCAGTTAACTCACGGTCACCCATGTGACCACCCACGGCTGCTGGGGCCAGCAGGCTGGCACCTGGCGCTGGGGTGGGGTGAAGCCTCAGGGGGCTGATCATGCGGAAGCTCAGTAGAGGTCAGAGTCGGGCAGAGCATGGAGGCGGCTGAGCTAGGGGAGCGGTGACCGAGTTGGGTAGGTCAACGACCGAGCATGGCGGGTGGAGCGCGACGCAATGTATGTGCGGGGCCGACAGGCGGTGCAGAGGTGGACCACCGGTCGCTGGTGGCCGCTTGGTGGTGGATGGGCGGTGGTCGACGGTTTTGAATGGGCTGCGGAAAAAAAATCTAATTAACCTTTGTTTTTTTTGCTGTGGGGGCCGTACGGTCAAACCCTAAATTTTTTTTTGCATCCTTGGTTGACTGTAACCAAAATCGATGATTTGACAGTCGATTTAGGGGTTGTTTGGGCACTACAAATCCAATGGCACTATTTGTTTGGGCCCAAAGTGAACCTAAAAATTTGAGTATGCTGAATCCACAAGAAGAAACCTTAGAACCCTAGATTTGCTTCCAATGCAAAAAACTCAAAACAAGAACAAGTAGCAGTAGATCTGAAGCTCTATACCATGTTGGAGTTGAGAAGATACAACTTCATAGGAGCCTAGTGACCTCTGCAAGCAATAATACCTGTTACAAGGAGAAGGAAAGAGAAGCAATAAAAAAAATGCTCAAGAATGTGGAGCAATGTATTCACCCAAAATGTAAAATGAATAATGATACAAAAGATAGTTTTCAACCATATATAGATGAAAACCCTAAAAAGGAAAACCCTAGGCTTGCACAATAATAATTAATAAAGTAATTAATTATTATGCACCTAATGTTAGCTTAAGTGAAAAAGAGGTAAAAGGGAACTTTACGTAATTAAACAAATATTGTTTAATTAATAAAGTAAATGTCCAATTACTCTAACAAATAAGCAATGCACGCCATTAATACATAGAATCTCAGCAATTGAAGGCATCCGATGAAGATTTCAAATTTGAAATTAAAAGGTCAAGAATTAAAGACTCCACACCAAACCAACATTGAACATATAAAGAAATTTTCAAATTAAAAAATGCATTACTCAATCTCTTGCAATTTTCATTTAGCACGTCCCACTTTCATTATCAGTTATACAATTTTCTCTAGAAATATGAAGAAAGTCCAGAGGAAACAACAACAACATCATGACAAGCTACAGGTATTCTACTGCTACAAATTCTAGCTGCCTGTGAATGCAAATATATTTTATGGGATACCAATTTTTTTCACATTGACCTGTAACTCAATATCTAGGGTTTCAACTTACACTTTATATGAATGTCAAGTCATTTCAATTCATGTTTAGGGTTTCACTAGTTTTCATTTCCTCTATACTTATCCATGCACAACGTTTTACCCTGCATTGTGCATTTCAATATATTGTCTTTTTTGTAATCTTGTGTTATTCATTTCACGGTATTTACTTTGCATTGTTCTTTTCATATAAGAAATATGAAATGGTTTTGACTGGTTTAAATGGTTTTTCATTACTATTAGACTTGTTTGACGAAATATGGAAAGGGTTTGACTAGTTTTCATCCATGCAGTTGTATTTGTGTGTTCATCATTGCACAAACTTTAACTCTGCAATTTTATTTTTACATTTTTTTGTTATTCCAAAATACGGAAATGGATACAATATATTTGTTTGTTACTAGGAAATATTCATAGGGATTTAATGTCTATCATTTTGAGGGTTTCTATCATGCACTTTCATGCATGTCTTCCTCATTGCATAGACTTCATCTCTATGATTTGCTTAAAATATTCTCATGTTATTTTGAAATATGAAAATGGTATCAGTAATTTTTATTTCAAAGATATTCTGGCATGTTTATGTATTATTTTTTTCTTCCATGCTCATTTCATTCTTACTACCAAACATGGAAAGGGTTTCACTGGTTCTAAATTACAGGATTTTATCTTTGACAATGGACGAACTTTAACTCTGCAATTTCCCTTCAATATTTTTTGGTTATTCCCAAATATCAACATAGATTCACTTGTTTTCATTATGAAGTTATTATGCCATGCAATTATATTATTTTGTTCTTATATATGTATTTGTCTTTCCATACATACATATACATATTGTGCATGGAAGAAGACAATAATACATAGACATATTCCCATACATGTATATGGTATGACTGGTTTTCATTTCGAAGATATTTTTCCATGCAATCCTATTATTTTGTTCTTCCATTCAGAATAGTTCACTCTGGGAAATGCTATTTCAGGGTTTTCACTGGTTCATGTTTTCAAGGTTTTCTGCCATGCACTTGTAGTCCTCTCTTTGACAATGCACAAACTAACTCTATAATTTGTGTTTAATATTTGTTTGTTATTCTCAAATATGAAAATGGATTCACTTGATTTCATTTTGAAGATATTTTTCCATGCAATTATATTATTCTCTTCCTATATATGTATTTTTCTATATATATATTGTGCATGGAAGAACAAAATAATACATAGACATATTTCCATACATATACAAATATATATATATATATATATATATATATATTTGTATATGTCTATATATGTAATTTTTTAAGTGATTGTTACTATGGAATTTGTTTTATATATTTATGTTCGACTCTCCATGTTTCATTGTTCGGCTCTGCACTCAAGAAAGCTCCATTTCTCTTTTAGTTTAGGTTTTCTACCTCACTATTCCTACACCATTGTATTTCCTTTTGACAGTGTTTGTTCATGTCTCTCTAAACAGATCTTCTCTAAGTAATTTCAATTCAAATAATAAAATACAACAAACTATCAATATGCACAATAGATCTAATTGCATTACAAACTGTTCCTAAAATCCAAGCAAAATAAAGACAATAAAAACAAACTGATCATGCACAATAAAGACAATTTCATTACAAGTTGTCAACAATTGCATTTCAAACTGTTCATAAAAACCAAACCATTCAAATTCAAAATGTCAAGATGCATATTAAATCAATGCAAACTATTCATGCATCACTGTGACTTCAACAATGTTCAATTTTTTGTTTTATTTAACTGCTCCAAACATCTTTTTTAACATCTGCAGGTGCGATCTCAAGGTAAAATGAGGTCGAAAACTAAAAAAAAGACTACAAAGACGTTTCGTACAAGGAAACACAGTGTAAGAGTCACTGAGGTTGCAAAAGTAAATAGTAATCTAGAACCTATTGAGGTTATCCACGAGGTTGTTGCACCACCAATCTGGTGGCCAAGAGCATGAAAGTAAAGGGAATGGTCATCAGAGGACATGGAGAGGGCACTGGAGGATGTTGAAACAAATGGGATATCGATGAGAGGTGTTGCGAAGAAGTGGAAAATCCTAGCTACAACACTTAGAAATTTGGTTAGGCGGCCTGAGCACTACTTCAAAGAAGGGTCCAGCCACAATCCTAACAGAAGAGGAGGGTCTAATTGTGAAGTGGTGCACAGATATGGAAAATATTGGCCACAGGCTTGAGATTATGAATCTCAAGCAAGAGGTTGCTCAGATATGCCAGACAAGACCCAAACCTTTCACGGAGGGGATGCTCGAAAAATCATGGTGGACTAGATTCAAAAGGCGCCATCCAAACTTGACCTTGTGCATAACTAAAGGTCTTGACAAAGACAGGGAGCTAAACCTTAGACTCGATATAGTAGCTGAGTTTTATAGAACACTGACAACAAAATATGAAACCACCCCATATGGTCTTGACAAAATTTGGAACTGTGATGAAATGACCATTCAAGCTGACATAAATGGAACTATGAGGGTCTTGGCACGATGAGGAAACAAGAATGTCTCCTACATCATTCCAAATAGTAGTGAATGGATACAAATTCTATGATGTGTTAATGCATCTGGCCAAAGCATACCTGGTTTCTATCTATACAAGGGCAATACAGAGATAGAGAATTACATTGAGAATTATGTACCACGTGCAAATATGGAAACCCAAGCACGTGCTTGGATGATGAAGGAGATTTTCTATGAATGGCTGGAATATTTTTGTGGTTCGATTCCTGGGGGTGTCTCACCTACTAATAGGCACCTGTTGATTTTTCACGACCATGGAAGTCATGTTGCATTGTCAACTATCTAAAGGGAAAGGGTGTTAGGCATTGAAATCCTTACATTTCCTACTCATACTTCTCACACGCTACAACCTTTGGATGTTAGCATGTTTGCACCATTCAAGAAATATTTCAAATCAGAACAAGCATATTTTCTTACTAGATTCTCGAATATTGATATCAAAAGGGAAGAATTGGTGGAGTTAAGAAGCAAGGCACTCAGAAGAGCTTTGAATCCAACCAACATAAAAGTTGGCTTTAAAAGGATGGGGATATGGCCCCTCAATTCTGATGCACTCATGGGCGACATGCATCATAGCAAGACATATTTCATTGCTGACACTAATGATGCTTCTGTAGTGCAGAACATCCTTAGTCTTTTAGGAATTGATGTTTCAACATATGAACTTTCACAAACATATCATACTCCAATGGATAGTCAAGTGAATGAAGGTGCACAACAACTTGAGGACATGGAAATCCATCCCACATAAGAAGACATGGGGGATTTCACATTCCCTTCTCAAACACCCACACCCCCAGAAGAAACAATGCACTTTTATGTAGATATAAGGAACGGAAGTCAAGGTACACCGGACTAGGTGGAGTTTACTGCCTCCCAAGTGAATGAAACAATTCAAACCGAAAGTGGTTCTCAGATCAATAACTTCCTTAAGCTGCCAACTCACAAAGAGAATGGAAGAACAATAAAGTCGGCTGGTGGTGCTCTTCGTGTGAGTTGACAGTCTCAGTTGTTGACTACTGACAGTTACATGACTCTCATAATGGAGCAGGAATGAAGAAAAGAAGAACTGCAAGAATTAAAAATCAGAAAGAGGTAGCAACCCAAGGACAAAAAGGCAGCATGGATCCTGGCCTTGGAGCAGAAGGAACAAAAGAAAATTGAAAAGGAAATTGAGTGCAAGGAAAAAGAGAAGCATAAATAGTTGCAAAGAAAGGAAAAATAGTAGAAGAAGGAGCAAGAGAGGATACAAAATAACAAGAGAAGAAGGAAAGGGAGATCAAGGCTTCCCATATAGCATTGATGCAAGATAGACACTTAATCGGTCCTACAACTCCCTTATCTGATAACGATAGTTACTTTCGAGATATAACCAATAATAACATCCCTATGTTTTATGCAGGCAATGTGTGTTTCAGTCCCAACTCATCTCAAGTTAGCTGCACTCAATTTCCAGTTGGTCATACTTCTTCACCACTAGCGCCTTCAAATGTAAGTTACACGCAACTAACAAATGAAAATGCAAACTAGTTTATGGCAAGTCTAAATGCAGCAGCAGGAGATGATAACACATCTTCAGATTCATTCCTTGGACCATTCAACTGAGTTTGGGATGCTATTAAATCTTGGATTTTTTTTGTTGAGTTGTAGTTGGGGATGCCATTTTTATTGTGCTACATTTTTTTAAAAATGTGAACTAAATCTGTTTATTATTTTGAACTAAATCTATTTTTTAATGTCATACAAGTATCTTGGTTGACTTTGTGGGTGAAAACTATTTTACAATTGCATATTAAGATGCTCTAGTGTCGGTCCCATTGATGACTATGTCAATAATTTTTTTATGGTTGTCTTATAATCTACGTTTCAAAAAATATATTGTATGCATATATTATGTTTCAATTTTGTTTAGCACAATTTCTATGTTTTTAATATCTATTCTACATTTCTAAAAATATATTGTATGCAGATAAAATGTTTCAATTTTGTTTACAATAATTAGTATGTTTATAATATCTATTCTACATTTTTTTAAAAAATACTCAATGTTGATAATCTTATAATATCTTGATTTGTGAATGGTAGAGATGGATGTGACCTATTTGACCTATATGATTCTATATATCCTCTATTATTATGTTCATCATTGCACAAACTTTAAATCTGCAATTTTCTTATAACATTTGTTTGTTATCCCCAAATATGAAAATGGTTTGTGTAATATATCCTTTTGTATATCAGTAGCTCAATTGAAAATTACTTTTAGGCTACACCTCTACAAAAAATAACATGTATGTATGTCTTATCTAAAGTTTATTTGTTTCGGTACATTACAGTTCACTCTTGTTTTGTGAATGGTAGAGATGGATGTGAGCTATTTGACCTATATGATTATATCTATCCCCTATTATTATGTTCATCATTGCACAAACTTTAAATCTACAATTTCCTTATAACATTTGTTTGTTATCTCCAAATATGAAAATGGTTTGTGTAATATATCCTTTTGTATATCAGTAGCTCAATTGAAAATTACTTTTAGGCTATACCTCTACAAAATATAACATGTATGTATGTCTTATCTAAATTTTATCTATTTTAGTACATTACAATTCACTCTTGTTTTATGAATGGTAGAGATGGATGTGACCTATTTGACCTATATGATTATATCTATCCCCTATTATTATGTTCATCATTGCACAAACTTTAAATCTGCAATTTTCTTATAACATTTGTTTGTTATCCCCAAATATGAAAATGGTTTGTGTACAATATATCCTTTTGTATATCAGTAGATCAATTGAAAATTACTTTTAGGCTATACCTCTAAAAAAGATAACATGTATGTATGTCTTATCTAAAGTTTATTTGTTTTAGTACATTACAATTCACTCTTGTTTTGTGAATGGTAGAGATGGATGAGACCTATTTGACCTATATGATTATATCTATCCTCTATTATTATGTTCATCATTGCACAAAATTTAAATCTGAAATTTTCTTATAACATTTGTTTGTTATCCCCAAATATGAAAATGGTTTGTGTAATATATCCTTTTGTATATTAGTAGCTCAATTGAAAATTACTTTTAGTCTATACCTCTACAAAAGATAACATGTATGTATGTATTGTCTAAAGTTTATTTATTTTTGGTACATTACAGTTCACTCTTATTTTGTGAATGGTAGAGATGAATGTGACCTATTTGACATATATGATTATATATATCCCCTATTATTATGTTCATCATTGCACAAACTTTAAATCTGCAATTTGGTTGTAACATTTGTTTGTTTTTGAAAAGTTAAACAACATTTGCAGGGCATTGTACCCCTCACAACGTGCCACGAGGGCCAAAAAAGGATAAGACTAAACAACTAACATAAAAAGGAAAAAAACACAAAAACAGCCTAAAGGCAGCACATAAACATCTGAGAAATAGTCGACAAACAGGCACCAGGAGCAACTAACTGGCATCGTCCCAGTTTTTAATCAGGAGGTCCACTGCCTCATCTCCCACCCATTCTTTGTTTTCCTGGCTATTTTTCCCCTCCAGTTCCTCTTTTATAGCATTAGACAAAGTGCTCATAACAAAGTGACCCAATTTCATGGTGAAGCGGGTTAAACCCCGAAATATTTTGTCAAGAGTGTCCAATCTCTTCGCCACCTTGCACAAATCCACCCCAACATCCATAGCTCCCTGAACCTCACCAGGCTCATCACCAGTGGTTGTAGAGAGTGCAAGCCAGAGCCATCAAAAGGAAGCTTGTTGTCCATCGGAGTAAGTTGGGGCCTCTCCACAATATCTTCCTCCACATCTTCAGACTCTTCTTCCTTGTAACCCTTGCTGTCCGACTGCTCCTCCTCAGAATCCTCAATGATTAACCTCTTCTTGTTGTTCTTGGCCAGCCTCCTAGATCTCCTCCTAACACTTTCCCCTCCAATCATCTATGTGTTCCCCACAACCATATCCCCTCTGGAATCTTTCCTAACCGAATTTTTACCCTTGCCATCCTTAGCAGTCGCAGCCTGCATGCATTTCTCCTTACCTTTTTTCTTTGTAGTGACATTAACAGTCGTATCGGCCTGAGTGGCTTTTAGCTCATAGAGCCCTTCCGCCATGCTGGCATGGGCCTTTCCCAACCCACCCTTAAGTTTTTTGGTGGAAAATTTGGTTTTAGCATTCCCCACATTGTCTACATTAGACTTTCGAGGAGGACTCTTGGATTCGGCCGAGGAGATATGCACCGTAGAAAGGGGTTCGATGTTCTCGATGCAGACAACAGTGATGGCTTTAGGTGGACAAAGGGCAAGATGAAAGTGATACAGATGAAGGATAAGCCCCTGATGGAGAGGGAGTGGTGGGAGACCACAAGGATTACGGTTGGCCGAATCTTTACACTTCTCAACAGAACTTTCTAGTTCCATTAAAAGGAAAAACGGGAAATTGAGCAACATTTTATGCCTAAGGTGGTTTAACAAAGGGAAATGATAAAAGAAACATGTTTTATATCTACCTTCCAGAGTCACATACTTCATCAGAGCCATGCACACCAAGTCCCATGGCTTAGGAAGCACTTCCCTTTCAAACCCTGCCTGGTTCCGAACCGGGGTCTCCTCACCTCTGAAAAATGCTTTAAGGCTCTCGTGGTCTGGATTTTTTGTGTGTTTACAATATTTTTTCCCCACACACAGCGAACCCATAGCCTACGCAGTAACATCATCACTGATTTCAAATGAAATTCCACCAATGGAGACCCTCCTGTCCTTCCACGAACTAGCAAACTGGCTCGATAAAATAGGATCATGGTCGATTGAGCACTCCATGAGCGGAGCAATTCCTCCCTCCACAAAAATGTGCCAGACTAGAGGGTTGTTTCAAAATTCCTCACAATTGTCCAATTCAGTTTGAACATGCTCACGACCCATACTGCCAGACTACACAGAAAACTCACAAAAATGCAAAAAATACCGATTGTAGCAGTCGTGAACAATAATCTCCAAAAGATAGTTAAGGCAGGGATTACAGCGAAGCAAATTAAACCCCACATACTATTCACATGTGCAAAGAGGAATTATACCACAGTGTGAAGAGACACAAAAATTAATGAATTTATGATTACAGAAGAGAAGGCAAGAGTTTGCGGAGATGTAGGGACTGCACGAAAACCCATGTAGACAGGCCAAAAAACTAAATTTAGCAATCCACCAAAAGAAGCCAAAGGAACCCCTAGCTAAACTAGTCGGCTCGAATCCTCTAGAAAGAGGCCAAATCTCATCATAGATAGTCAAATCATTATAAATACAATCACTCCTCCAAATGCAATGAAGAGATAAAATAAGCAATCCAAATCCCAAAAGAGTAGCACGAACAGTACGGTCCCACAACTGAAATGAAGTCACGTCCTTCCAATTAACCTACATCAAGCCGCCAACACAAATCTTGAGCTCCTCTTTTAAATCCCCCCCCTGCCATCTCATCATAACCTTAGAAACTAAACCCATCCACCTTGTCTAAAGGATAGACATGTGGATGCTCCTTTCCCTACCCCACACACGTGCATCTTTACCAGAAAAACTCCACCTGTACTCCATACCAATATTGACATTCATCCACTAGCACACCCAAAATAACCAGTGGACCCCCCAATCAGCTCTCGTCATCCAAAAGTTGAAAATAATTACAAACCATGGTAGCCTTGTTCCTGCTCTATCAAAGCTTGAATATTTGGCAACAGTCTTTCCTTATTCCTCCAACATCTTTCCGAATCCCAACCCGAGCCAAGATTAGCCAAAGCATCTACCACACGAATGCCTTCTCTGAAAATATGAGTCACCTTTTTGTCCCTAAATTTGGACAAAAGGAAGCTAACATCCATCAATATGTCCTTGGTATCCAACCTATAAATCTATCTTTTTCCACAACATTCATCACCGATTTGGAATCTCCTTCAATGCGGAGATAAAAAATCCCTAGAGAAACATCAATTTTGAGGCCCATGAACAACACACGAGCCTCAACAACTAAAGTCAACTGAACCCCAATGCCTCCAGCAAACCCCACCACCATATTCCCCATAGAATCTCTAATAATCTCACCTATACTTGCCCTCCCTAGGTTTCCTTTGGCAGCCCCATCAAAATTAAATTTGAACCATCCACAATCCGGAGGCTCCCAATTGGTATTTTTCCTAGCTAATAGTTTTGAATTATCAAAGGTATTATCCTTTAGATCTTGATGCCATTCCTTAGCCATTTTTATTTTGTAATCCAATGGCCCCATCTCCGGTAGTTTCCAATTAAAGAGAAAGATATTCTCCTCAATGAGCCTAACACCAATGCCAAACACTTCCTTGGGGCTCCACTCAATATTCCTCAAAACCTTGTTATTCCTCTCCTTCCATAAACACCAACCTAAGACTGGGGGGACCTGCTTCCATATTTCACTAGTCAAAGGGTGGAAAAAAGGGCCATTTCAGCCCAGGATAAACGATAAAAGGTCTTTGCTCATAACCCAAAGGACATCAAGTTTCTCAAAAGCCATCCCCCAAACTTCAACAGCATATGGGTAGTGTAATAAAATGTGGCTGACAATTTCCTCCCCATTCTTGCATAGAAAACATCTATTTGGAAAGAACAATCCCCGAATTCTCAAATTGTCCTGAGTTAGGATCCTATTATGACAGGTCATCCACCATAAAAAATTAATTTTAGGGATCATGTGACGATTCCAAACCCTCCTCCAGGTTTCCACAACAAAAATTTCATTAGTCATCAGTCTGTAAGCAGATTGCACCGAAAGATCCCCTTGTTTATCTAAAGCCCAAAATAACTCATCCTCCTTGTCATAGGAAGGAAACCTGATACTAGAGAGCAACACCTGAAGGGATCGGGCTAGGTGACAAAGGTTAAGAGAGTGGGGGCAAAAAAGGGAGAGATCCCTCCAAATCCAAGCTCTAGGAGGGCCAACCACATAGTCGTTGATATGTATGCCAAAGAATCTCTGAGCTTCACCCATCACCGCCCCAAAGTTAGAGGAAGCCAAGGAGGAGTCCAAAAACCAAGTATCTTCCCAAAATCTGATTTTGACCCCATTTCCCATTTCCCATTTAATCCCTTTCTTTAGCAGGCCTTGTATTCTGCAAATCCTCCTCCATACAACAGAGCCTTGGGGATGAGGTTCCGAAAGATAATCAATCAAAGGCTTGTTCTGGAGGTATTTAACATTCAAAATTTTGCACCAGTCCTTGGTGTTCCTTAACTAGTCCCACCCAACCTTGGCCATCAATGCCCTGTTAGAGATGACAATCTTCATTATTCCAAGCCCACCACAATTTTTAGCCTAACAAACCCTTTCCCATTTTACTAGAGAAATTTTCATTTTTTCCCTCAGTACTGAACCAAAGGAAATTCCTTTGAATTCTTTCAAACTTATCAGCAATATACTTAGGCATCTTAAAAATAGCTAGAAAGTAGGTGGGGATACCTTGTATAGCCACGGTGAGAAGTTGGAGTTTTCCAGCATGACTAAGCAAAGAGCCCTTCCACCTAGCCAACTTCCTTTGAATCCTCTCCAAGATAAAATTCCAGAACTCCGGGGGAACCTCCTTAACCGTGAGTGGGAGCCCAAGATAAACCGATAGGAGAGAATCACCAACACATCCCAAGATCGCAGTCACCCTGTTTTCCAAATTTGGCAAGCAATTAAAGAAGTAAATATTTCTCTTATTGTAGTTGATGCTTTGACCAGAGCAAGAGGCATAGCTATTAAGACAAGCTTTCCATTTTCTAGCTTCCACAACATAGGCCTTCCCAAATAGAAACGTGTCATCAAAATTTGTTTGCACAACAATCAGAATAAGAGAGGTAGCCGCTCTAACACCAGAAATGGAGCCCTTTGATAGCAGACTCATGAAGTTCCTGCTAAGCACATCAACAATCATAATAAATAGATAGGGAGAGAGAGGGTCTCCCTGTCTAAGCCCTCTACCAGCAGAGAAGAATCCACAGGGGGATCCATTAACCATAACCGAGAACTTAGGGTAAAAGCACAATAGTGTGTCACACTTTTGGCCTAGTAAATAATTCTGGTCAAACAGATTTCGGTCGAATGCGGTTCGAGTGAATAGGTTTCAGCTGAAACAAAGTGCCAATGATGTGGCACGTGCGTGGCACCCCCCTTTCGCCTAAAAGTGTTTTGGCCGAAACGTATTCGGCCGAAAGTCTTTTGTCTAGAACATATTCGGCCGAAAGACTTTCGGCCGGAACAAGGAAAATAGAAACAAAAAAAAAGAAGGCCCGCATTCATTTGGACGTTTGGTCGAATGTTGTTCAATTGAAACAGGTTCAGTCGAATGCACCTGTTGGAGGGAGGAACTACAAAGTTTGGACAACGACCCACTTCAGCTCCTAGGTTCTCCTTTGTAACTAGTTTACCAAACGGGTTCAAACTAGGGTTATTTGGAAAACATTTTGAATTTGGGGATTTCCAAAGCATAGTGAAGGGTTTCGATTTTAGCAACTTTTGTTATTGTAGTGAATTTGTAATTTGCGGTTATGAGTTTTTTTCATTAAAGGAATGAGTAATATGTTGTTTTCGGTTAGGGTTTGAAGAAAAATGGTGAAATAAAATTGGTGACTACATCTGGTAAAGGCATTTCTTTGAAAAGTTTAAGAGCCTCATCAAGAACACCGTTTTGTGCATATCCAACAATCATTGCATTCCATGACACGTTTAGAAATTTTGTTGAATAGTTGACGTGCCTTCTATATGCTTCCACATTTTTCATACATGTCTATCAAGGAACTTGCAACTACAACATCTGACAAAAATCCACTTTCCATTATGTTTTTATGAATGTCCATACCTTGTTCCAAAGCTCCCAATTTGGTATAGGTTGGGAGGATGTTGGAAAAGTTTGTGGAGTTTGGTTCCTCACCTGCCAATTGTATTTTTCAGAAAGTCTCCAAGGCCATTTCTATAAGCCCGTTTTGTGTATATCTTGTAATCATCACATTCCATGAGACAACATCTCATAGAGGCATATCTTTGAAAAGTTTCAAAGCCTCATCAAGAAGCTCATTTTGTACATACCCCACAATCATTGCATTCCATGAGACAACATCTTGTTGAGAAATTTTGTAAAATAATTTACATGCCTTCTCTATTCTTCCATGTTTTTCATACATATCTATTAGGGCACCCACAACTACAAAATCTGACAACAGTCTACTTTTCACTATCTATTGATGGAGGAAAATACCCTATTTTAATGCTCCCACTTTGGCACAGGATGGGAGGATGCTAACAAAGGTTGTGGAGTTAGGCTTTACACCTGCCAATTTCATTTTCTTAAAAGTCTCTAGAGATTTTTCAACAAGCTCATTTTGTGCATATCCCATAATCATTACAGTCCATGCGGCCACATCTCGTCTGGTCATTTCTTTAAAAATTCTTAGAGCCTCATCAAGGATACCATTTTATGCATATCCTACCAGTAACCTTATTCATGATCCACCAATTATGGATAAGATTCATATGGCATTTTCTCCTTGTACGTAATTAATTCATGCCTTAAAATTTCATTCTCAGAAACATATATTTTTCTCTCCTTTACCAACAGTTCAATTTGTTCTTTGGTGAATTTGGCAACTTTGATGTTCAATCCAACAGTTTCAATGGGGTCAGTATCTCCCACCCTGTGCATAGGAAGGTGGCCAAATTTTTTGTTTCGATCATCAATTTAATCAGTGCACTTTTCTCCCTTGGATATAGATACCAAATCTAAAGAATTGTATTGTTTGGGTTATATCCAAACCCTATATAGATTTTATCCACTCCCTCAGTGCTCAATTTCAGTGTTATGCTTTGATTTCTCTTGAAATTGCCAAATACAATTGTGGAAATGATATCCCACCTTGAGAGGATCATAACATAAGCCTCTTCTAGCAATTCCCTTCCTTTTTCTAGGGTGATATTCTCCACTTCCTTATCTACTTCATCCTATTCCTCTCTTAAGGCTTCCACTTCTCTCTCAAGGGTGATCTCCTTAACCTTCTCTCTTATAAAATTCCCCTTATACTCATAGAAAAATGATTTGAATTCTAGAGGTCCTTCTACTTGAAAAAAGAATCATCACAAATGAATTTTTGGCTTCAAATGTGTCTTAAATTATGAGAGATTTTCTTCGAGGATTCTTTCATGACCATATTTCTTTCTAGTGAATGTTCATAGTTTTCAATAATAGTTTTTACCACCTATACACCTTCATCTTCATATTCCATCTCTTCTTCTCCTACCATAAATGGTTCAATAGAAAAACTAATATCGGGTGTAGGCTATGGAGAGATGTGACATAACGGGGCTTGATTTTTAGCCTGCATTCACATAACATCTATTACAAGAGCATTTATTTTTCTATTAAACATAGAGGGTGCTTGTACATTCTTGGTCAATTGAACTTCATGTGAAAGAAATTTATCCAAATTTTATATAGGATCCCCAACTTCAGAAAAACATCTATGTATAACGAATTATTGTACATTTTCCAAGCCTCATCTTCCATCACTCTTTTGTATATATTTATTATTCTAGATACATGATGTTCATTAAATTTTCTAGTTGGATCATCTTCTACAAGAAACAAATGTGGATATCCTTTCAACCTTTATTTTACTTTGACATTATTTAAAAATTTCTCAAGATCAATATCCTTCCTTCCATTTCCTTTTGGCAGATTATAATTCTCTAGCTTCTTTCCAATCAATTCATATCCCTTTTCAAACACAATAGAAAATTATACAAAACAAAATGTACCAATAATAAGAGATTTCTTGTTATAACACTTAAGATGCATGAAATATGAGTAGGTCAATTTCCTAAAAATTTCTAAATATGCAACCCTATCTAGAAATTTTTTTGGTAGGAGAAGTGGGGCTCCCTCAAAAACATACAATCTAATATTTGTGCATTTATCATATGCATACCAATCTCCCCAATTATGGTTGAATTTCCCTCTTTCATCCTTGTCTTTGGGTTGAAGAAATATTTGTACTTTAGATGACAAATAGTAGTCACAAGGATGACCCACAAGTTTGTATAGTGGCTTTACAAGATACTCTTCAAAGTACAAGTAATGTGACATTACACACCTCCTATCCCAAATTGCAATCCACACTTACATAGGTTTGATATTTCTATTATCATCTATGTCTCTTATCTAGAGATGATCATGCCTTATTCCCATATTTTCCCTTCATGTAATATGAGATGCAAGAATAATAAGTAATTATTGAAATGGATACCTCCATTGTTGCTCTTGATAGTTGTCCATGAGACCACATTTCTCCGAGGCATTTTTTCAAACAGCTTCCACGCCTTGTGTATGTTTCCACATTTTGCATACATGTCTATCAAGGCACTTGCAATAACAATGTCTGACAAAAAATCACTTTCAATTATGCTTTGATGGATGTCCATACCCTGCAATCATCACATTCCATGAAACTACATCTGGTTGAGGAATTTGTTTGAAAAGTTGTAATGCCTCATCAAGAATGCCATTTTGTGCGTATCCGCCAACCATTGCATTCCAAGAGACTGCATCTCATTGAGATATTTTATCAAACAGTTCACATGCCTTGTGTATGCTTCCACATTTTGAGTACATGTCAACCATGCACTTGCAACTACAACATCTGATAAAAATCCACATTCCACTATACTTTGATGAACATACATACCTTGATCCAAAGCTCCTATTTTGGCACAAGCTGGAAGGATTTTGGCAAAGGTGAACTGATTGGGTTCGACATCCGTCTGTTGCATTTGCTGAAACAATCTCAATACTTCATGAGGGTACTCATGCCTTCAGTAAGCTGCAATCATCACATTCCATGAGAAGTAGTCTTGTTATGTCATCTTGTCAAACACTTCACGAGCATCAACCAAACTACCACATTTGAGATACATGTTTATTGGCTTATTTTGGAAAATTATATGTCTAGCAAATGAAAATTCCCTATGGGTAATGAAAGAATGGATTTGTTTTCCCTGTGAAAGCGCATTATTTGCAATGCAGGTGATCAATAGTTGAATAAGTTTTTGGTTCTATTAATCTACCTCTTATGATAGCATTAAATAGAAAAAGTTCATTTTTGCATTAGTAGACATACAAGAAGGAAACATTAAAGACATGAAATACCCAAACATGCAAAAACCATATCCTCAATTTCTCTCATTACACTTAGTGATTGTTAAACTCTTCTTTGCACATGTTTGTCATTTTTTTCTAGAGACAAATTATTTCTAATCATGGTTCAATGTTTCTAAGCACCTTTTACAAGACACGTTGGTGCCTTGCAGATACAAAGTTTACCATGTTTATGAGTTTTTCATCCACAAATTGTAATAAACATTAATGTGTCTGAATTTTCTTCAATTTGTGTTAGACCCATGACAATTGAGGTGAATAACCTCAAAAAATCTCTATTATGATCACAAAATTTTGAAATTTAGACCAGCCAAAACATTGTTTTCTCATTGGTTTTTGTGTTTACCATCAAATTTCACAAAAATCAAAATGAAAATTAGTCAAAATTATTCAAACTTGTAAAAAAACACTGTTCACCACATCTATCACTAAACACTGAAAGTACTTCTTAGAATGTTATATCTGCTAAAACTAGTGCACCATTTGTCAAATTCTAGGTTACCTTTTAGTTGCATACACTTTTTCAAACCTTGGATTAGGAAATTTATCAAACTTTAGATTAGACAAATATTCATAAATTCAAATTATCTTGACCTTAACCTTTAATCAATCAAGTCCTTATCCTTTAATTTGGTTCTTTAAAATCATACGTCTAGTTTGAGGCCACCTTGTCAATTGTCATTCTAGTCTTTGTCCATTCTTAAGGTCTTGATAAATCAGATTTGTCACTTTGACTATCTTAGTCTGGTTGACAACCTTTTCTTACGTTTACCAAAAGTTCTTAGTCTTCATATTGGGTCATATTACACCCCTTCTTCGTAAACATCATATTTAAATTACACTTGCATACTTTAGTCATACCATATATTTTGATCATAGTGAAGTTTTATTACATTAAAATTTCAACTATTTTCACTTTGTATCTTTAATCTTGGAATCCATTATTTGGCATGCCTTATATCTTGAAAAATCCAAAACACCATATTATAGGTTCATACCTTATGCTTAAGTCACACCTTTGCAATGCCATTCCTTAGCCTTTAATGTAAGGGATTGAAAATTATTTATAAACCCCAAATTTCAAATTCACCATCCATGCATGTACATGTGTATGTATACATATATGTGTATGTACATGTGTGTACATATATGTGTATGTGTGTACATGTACATGTACATATATGCACGTACATGTACACATATGTGTGTACATGTATATGTGTGTGTACACATGTACAATATATGTATGTGTACACATGTACAATATATGTATGTTTGTATTAAATACATGTGTATACATATGTGTGTATGCATGTATACATATATGCATATATGAACATATGCATACATATGTGTGTATGTACACATGTATGTACATGCATATATATGTACATGTGTGTGTATATTTAATTGTATGTGTGTATGTATATATCTACACATTACATGTATATGTATACATATATATATGTGTGTATGTACATGTGTATGTGTGTATGCATGTACATGTATGCATATATATATATATATATATATGTACATACATGTGCATGTGTGTATGTATGTATGTGTATGTGTGTATGTATATATACGTACATGTATATGTGTATATGTGCATGTATGCATGTGTGTATATGTGTATATGTGTATGTGTGTATGTGTGTATGTGTGTATGTATGTATACATGTGTACATACATATGTATGTATATGTACTTGTACATACATATATGTATGTACATGCATATGTACATACATACACACATACACATGTATATATGCAAATTATATGTGCATATATGTATACATACACACATACACATATACACATGTATATACACATGCATACATGCACATATACACACATACATGTACGTATATATACATACACACATACACATACATACATACACACATGCACGTGTATGCATGTATATACACACACATACACATGTACATACACACATGTTTATGTACACACATGTGTATATATATATATATATATATACATTTACTTGATTGCTATTGTGAGATTCTTGAATATAATTAATGGTTAATTTTATGTTTTTTATCTCTAGAATGAATTGATGGTAGAAATTTATAATTTTCTTTCCCTATCTAGATCTTTTATGTGTTATTCATGTACATATTTTATTTTAATGATATGCTGATCTCTAGATTTAAACATTTACATAGATACATTTATCATGGCCAATGAGGGATCTCACCATTCCCCTCATTCTAGTGAAGAGGCTCAAAATAGATCAAATTTATATCGGGATAGTATTGTTAGATTAAACAATGCTCTAAAATGTTTAGAGCAAATAATTCACAACTCCCCCAATTTGGCTAATCGAGATAGATTAGTCACTATTAGAGATGAGATTCATCGAATGATTGGGACGATTCATTCATTGAACCCTTATGATGAGATCAACATTGAGCAATTTTATTTATCTCTTGCTAGGAGTGTTACTGGCACAATGAATTATAGAGAAGTTGCCAAATCAGTTTCAGCTGAAAATGTGTTAACCATGTTCCCTCATTATAGAGGACAAAATAGAATTAGAGGATATGTGGTTATGAGGTGTGTAGATCCTCTTGTTGCGCCATTCATATACCCTAGATGGTTGGAAGCGTATCATAGATGGCCTCACAATGATGAGCTGCCAGGATATTTTGTGAAACAGTTATATGCAAAATTTCATTTATAGATAGATGTAGACTACACATGTCATCCTGAGCATGCTGGCCAAGGTAAAGGCCGTTTTTATGACAAACCACAATTTAGACATCCATATTTGCCACCGCATGTGGATAAGAGGGTATTATTTGGCCCAAACCTTTTGGTTTTACCAAAACATGTGGAATTGGCAGTAGCAGGGGAGTCAGCAGCATGCTCTACTCGATCCCAAATTATTGATAACATTGCCTCTATTATGACATAGATTGATTAGATTTCATCTGATCAAGTTGGTAGATACTTATTACGCCCACGGATCAGCCTTCCTCCCACAGAGGCTACATCAGCATCCATTTATTTGTGCCAATCTACCTACTCCTTCAGATATCGAGCATATGAATCACACGAATTTGCGTAATGTGTGTAGAGTCTCAATTTCAAATTTACTAGTAGCATATCGGGTCATCAATGAGGACCATGAGATCTCTCTCAACCGTGTATAGGAATTTATTAGAGAGAGATATCCTGGTACACATTCAAGCCATGGGGTGGCAACTCCAGGGGATATTCTAGAGCAGCCTATCGATCCTTTAGCTTGTCCAGGTCATCAGGATGTTATAGATCACATTGCTCAGGTTACTACGACAACTGATGTTGTCCATGGTGCATATAATCAGCTTCTTTTTGGCACTGATACTGTACATGCTACAAATCCCCCTGTGATGTCCTTGCATTCTAATGAGCTTAGTGACATTGGTAGAGCCCTCAATCAGGCATGTCAGGTACTTGAATAATTTACAATATATATATACATTTAATTGTGTTCTAAAAAAATACGTATGATACATGTTTAACATGTTTAAATATTGATTGAAATTGACACGTACAAGTGAAATTTTTTAAGCAGTATGGTGATTTGTCAGAGTTTGGAAATTTGGCACATGATGGCAATCCCATACAACACACAAATGAGGTACATTTATATAATTTTTTTTAAACATATATATATATATATAAGTTGTACACGTACACACACTTAAATTAAATTAAATTTTAGAAGTTCATACATGTGTGCACGTATTTGAACACATGCAGGGCTCAGGACACGCATCCAGAGAGCTTGGATCGAGACATGGATCCACACATGATCATGGTCCCATGCAGCACATACTTGAGGTACATTTAAATAATTTTAAATATAATTTTTAAAATTTAATTGTACTCGATTTGTAAGCTTGAACACGTTGAAAGTTTGTACACATGTATATATATGTAAGTTTAGATAATTTCATGTGCACGTACTTGAACACATGTAGGTTTTGGGATGAGGCTCACGACACACATACAGAGAGCTTGGATCAGGACATGGATCCACACATGATCGTGGTCCCATGCAACACATACCTGAGGTACATTTAAATAATTTTAAATATAATTTTTAAAATTTAATTGTACTCGATTTGTAAGTTTGAACACGTTGAAAGTTTGTATGTACATGTATATTTATGTAAGTTTAGATAATTTCATGTGCACGTACTTGAACACATGCAGGTTTTGGGACGAGGCTCAGGACACGCATCCAAAGAGCTTGGATCGAGACATGGATCCACACATCTTGGATCAGGAGAGGGATTAGTCCATGGATCGAGGGAGAGATCGAGGGAGAGATTGGACCATAGATCTGATGATTCTATTCATAGTAGATTTCCCTCTCTTTGAGATTAGATTATTATGTTGTCCAAACACTTCTTATGATTTATGTACATTACATGTTTATGTTTTATGGTATATATTTGTACACTTGTTCTGATTTACAGATCACATTCACACATGTTTGTACATGTTTTATGGTTTGTTCATAGATTTGTTATTGTGCATTATTATGGTTTTCAAACACTTGTTAAATGTATATATTTACATCGTGCAAATTCTTACATGGTTTTATTTATTTAGCAAGTTTGTACAGGTTTAAATTTAAATTTAAATTATGGTTTGTTCACACAAGTGTTACACACATCTATATTGACAAGTTAACTAATTTTAACTTTCAACTAAGTTAGATCATGTATAATTATGATGTACACAATTTGTATTCAATTATCATGCATGATATATATACAGTTGTATGGTACAATCTCTAGCTAATCATATTGACAATATTTAGATCAAAATGATCTTATAGCTATATAAATACCATATTACAAACTTTAGGCACTTTGCTAAAAATGGAATCTAGGTCACTATTTACTTTTTATTGATTTTGAATGTTCTCTAGCTTACATCATAATAGTATGGAATGAGCAACTATTTTATAGAGATTCAAAACTAAATAAAATAAATCATAAAAATTAAATTGTAAGTTATACATGTATGTATATATCACTAATATACTTCATCTAAAAATAGCACTGTAACCTTTACACAAATAATACTAGATCTTCTACAAACCATGTTGTTAGGATAAAATAATTCCTAGACATGTTGCACTCCAAATCCTTCCTACACAAGCATTGAACTTGTAATTTAAGAGAGGGGTAAAAAATGGGTAAATAAATTAAATGAATAAGATTAACTATCAAATGGATTAAAATACCATTTTGTGCCAACAATAAGATCTCTTGGATGATATTAAAATCCTCTATTAAAACAAATTTGGATTATTCTTTTTAAATAAAAATTTAAAGGGTGTAAATAAAGTTTTTCATGCTTCAATTTAGCACAAAATGGTCACTTAGGAAGGGTTCTATTATTGTTGGAAATGTTTATTGTGATTCTAGATAAAATATTAAAAACTTGTCCTAGGGTTATGATTCTTATTTAGATTGTGTGCCTAATTTAATGAAACATGTTATTTGGGCCAATTAACAAGAGTAACTTTAAATATCCTTTACACTTCAATCTCTACAAAGCTTAGGATGAATTGATCCTTAAAGGATTTAAAGGATAATCATACATAAATTTTATAATTTACTTTATCAAAATAATTCTAAACCTTAAGACAGATTGAATTCATTCTTTACTTTGTCACTGACTCTTTTCTATGTGAACTTTTGTGATCTCATTTGTTAACTTGTAGGTTTATATTTTCCTTTATTGGGGTTATTGCATTTTTCATATATATATATATATATATTTTAGGATTTTTTATGTTGTTAGGATAGGATCCTTTATGAGGGTGGATGACATCTTCCATTAGTGTAATTAACACCTATTTTTGGTGGTTAGAGTTATTTTTATTAGTTCTATTTTTCTCCTCTCTTATGTATATATACTCATGACCTTTTCTCTATAGATGCCTGCATAATTTCCTATTAGAATGGTGATTATTCATATTAGGATTAGAATGAGTTCATGATTATACATGAGTTCACATGTGATTAGGATTAGAATGGTGATTATTAGATAGAACATGTGATCTTTAATGAATGATTAGGATGAAGGGGGATGCTTAGGATGAAAATAATAATTTTCTAGGATGTGACATGCATACTAGGATATGAAAATGGATGATCTTGAAAATTTGAAGGTGAACAAGTAAGGTCATATTAACTTTCAAAAATTTATGACCAAGCCTTTGAAAAAACCCATTCTAAATCATGCCACATGTTCCAATCAATTTATAAATTATATAAATAGATCTAGCTCGATCTATAAAAAGTTTGAGCATGTACACACGTGGGTATCCAAAAAACAACTTAAAGCTCCTAGTACATAAAATTTGGATCCTATCTATCTTTAATTATCTCTAAATTTTTTTCATGATCTTCAATAGGCAACCTCCACTTTTGTTTGGCACATCCTTTTTTAGGTAAAGTTTCTAAATTTATTTTTGTTGCTATAACTAGGTGACTGTAATGTAGAACCTTTTGTCCTAGCATATAATCAACAAAATAAGTACCATTTTTATCTGTCTTTATTTGTTGATAATATGTGCCTTCAATAACGACTGATCCAATGGGATACTCTTGTCCATCACCATCTGTCATCGATTCCACCAATTTGCTTTTTGGTTGCGTACATCTTAGTAGATAGTAATCTACACCTTCCGCATTGTCAGGATCTGCAACAACAACAAAAATATCTCCTGTACACACCATATATTTTTAATCAATTTTAACTAAATTAAACACATGCCCTTAAAACTTACTTAAACATGGAATATATTTAAATCAAATTTAACTAAATTAAGATCAATTTCCATACCTATAACAACTAAATCAGATACACGTTCGTAATCAGCTGAATAGAGAGGATCGTAGACATCGACATTGCCATCTTCAACAAAAGGAGGCATTGATATTAATTGTTTCATTTCCCATTGTGAAACATACCCATCTCTAATATTCTCACATTGAACAATATTTGCATTGTTCTCAATGCAATCATCACAAAAACATGATTTTTCTCTCACATTAATTACATGAGGCTTACTACTTCCCGTTGTCATGATTTGATGTAGACTTCTAATACCATGAATTGCTTGACAATTATAAGGATTTGATCGATCAATATCTGTAAATTCAAATTTGAAAATTCAATTAAAAATCATGTACACTTGAACTTTGAAATTCTTGATTTTTTAACAAATTTTGACTAGATGTACCTGTAACTTCCCAAAAATAACGTGTGTTGTATGTTGAGTTGCGAGCGGAAAAATGACTTTTACACCATTCAACAATTTCATTTGCATTCCGTATGGCATTACCTGCAAGTACACATGTGTTGGCACAATTTGCCACCTATTACTTTCAAGGAACTTATAATAATTTTAAATTTAATTTAAATATATATATATCTATAATCTTTTCAAAAATATATCTACATGTTCCATATATATATATGGTGAAAGTTACCAGCAAGTTCATGTTGACGAAGTGCACGCTTCACACATGCTCCTACTCCATCATGCTCTCCTTTTCCATGTCCACTCTCATAAAAATTCCACAAAAATTTGGTGTTGCGTCTAGCATGTTGATGGCTTAACCAAACAAAAGCTTTTGAAGACTTAAATTGTCCTGCACGAAGTTACAAATAATTGTACACTAAAACCAAATTAGCTCAAGTCAAAAAAGTAATTATATATATATAACTTGCAATTAGACTTGATTTAAGTCTCAAAATTAAAAGTAAATATAAATAAATAATTTTTTTTTAAAATGACATGTAAACTTACCAACACATTCATCAAACCATATCCAGTGTTGTTCTTGATTTATGCCACGTCGTCTCAGGTCTTCAAAAATCATTTTGAAACAATGAGCTGCATAGCTTCTATCATGATTTGTATCATCACTGATATAAAAGTGAACCTCTTTGATGATAATTCAACCATCTTTGCTACTTTGTATTCCATCGACCTCTAATTCGGCATGCCTATAGAAAACTTGCACAAAGATTGCAACTTGCTCTGAATGATAATATTGACTTTGAATCTCAATTTGAGGACTAAATGTATAGTTCTCAGAGAAATCTACAATAGAGAGAATACAACCTGGTGGAAAACAATTCTTTGAATCATGAAATTGTTTAGCTTGCCATCTTGCACCATGACAATGTTGGATATGTGGATATATGATATTGCAAAATTTACTCATGAATTCATTGTAAGGCAATCCACTCTCTTTGAGAACAATTTTTTTGGCCTAAACTCCTGACTTCGTTAAGTATGTCTCATATTCATATCTCTTCCAAACAACTTGCATTTCATTATTGTCAACATGTGAAAGATTCTTCAAATCTCCACAATCATTACATACATTTTTTATACACTGAACATTGAATTCTTTTGAATCTTCTGATTTTTCGCATACAAGAGACTTCACAAATTGTGTTGTACTTCCAAGGATGGCTAAATTTCGATCAATTGTTGTTATAGCTTTTCTATATGATTGTAGATGTAAATTAAATTCAACATGATTTCGACAACAACAAGTTTCACGTACTTTATTTATACGTACAAATGATGGTCGTAGTGTCTCAAACATCCTTTGACAAATCTTCACATTTGAAAAATCTTGCTTGAATTCTTCAAAAAGTTCACTTTGTGTTGTATCTATAAAATGTTTTGGATGAGAAATTTTTGTACCATCATCACTTATTATTTGTATAGTATCCCTTCTATTGGATGAAACACGAGAGTGAGTAGTCCAATATTCAACCAACCGTTTCTTTACATCTTCTGAAATTCTATCTTTTCGGGGAACCCTACAAATATTTACCCAATTTTTCTCAATTTTTTCATCTATTCGATTTCTCTTTTCAATATACCTTTGAACAGTTCTCCTAGAAACATTTAGTAATTCATAAATTGCTTGAACTTGTCTTCTATGTGATAATTTCTTACTAGAAATTACAGTCATCAACGCTCTACGTGCAACACTTAAATCACTAGATCAACTCTTTTTTTCAATACATTCTAATGCTTCTTGCAAGTTTTCAACAATTGTGTGTTTTAAATCTAATGAATTTTTCCTATTATCAACCCCTAACAACTCCAAAACAAGGGTCATTTCTTTTTGTCTAAATAACTTTGCAACTAACTGTGCTCTTCCAATTAGAAAATTTTCTTCAAAAAAATCATCCGATATTCTTTTTTAGTGTAATTTTAATGTGCTTTCAGATAACATATCTTCAAATGAAAAATTATTGAAAAGATAATCCTCATCCATCTCCATCAAATTTTCAATACGATTGTCCAAAAAAATACTATTATTAGGTTCAGTTTGTTCTTGTACCTGTATGTCACCTTCGTCATTGATATTTTCCATGGGTTGTTCTTCATGAGATGTTCCTTCACCCGCTTTTCTCTTCCTCTGTCTTGTTCGTGTTCGTTCATACTTCCTTGATCTATTCCTTTTACACGCCATCACAAATTGCACTCAAATTTGAATTCACTTGCATACAAATTTGTACACACATGATCTTTCAATGAAACATGTACTTGATTAATATTGCATTTAAATATCTAAGACTTAAAAGAAAAAATGGAATAACATATATCTAATTGGTGATCAATAATAATGAAATCTAAGAATATAAATAGTGAAAACAAAATTCAAATGTATTAATGAAAATAAAAAACATAATCAATTAAATAAGTTCAAGATCAATGTACTTTCAAATATAGCTCTCCTATTGTTTAAATACGTTTTCTTTTGTTGAAATAAACCTTCTAACTTGTTGATATAAACATTATTTTGTCAAAATAAGTTTTCGGACAATAGTATATCAATCGAGTGGGTTTTGGTCAAGTCAATAAGCTTTCCTTAGTTGAGATCAAATATATTTTGGTCGACATATATTTTATTGAATTACTTGAGTTGAAAAATCTAAAATCAAATCAAATATATTTTATACCGCCCAATTTCGATCGAATCACTTTAGATCAAAACATTTTCGGCTGAAAGGATATCGGTCGAAATAGTTTCGGCCAAAACTATTTCGACCGAATAGTACTCGATCGAACATGTCTAGGTGGCATCCTGCATGGCAGCATACTCACCCTTTTTTGAAACATTCAACTTTGGTAGAGTGTTTCTCCTCTCAAAATTATTATTTTGTAGAAAACAAAAATACCCTTTTGTAGAGCTCGGAGTGGTGAATCCAAATATATAATTTTTTTAATTTTTTGATTAGTTTTAATATATGTTATTTTTAAAATAATGAAAGTAGGTTGTTAAAATGAAAGAAAAGGTTGATTAGAAATTTAAAAAAATATAGTAAAACATATTAATTTTTTTTTAAAATTATATGGTGTAGTAGAGCAGAGAGTCTTCTTCAAAAGGGTATAATCTTTTTATTGAAAATGATTAAAAAAATTGAAAATAGTTGACGGCCCGTGAAAACTATCAAATTCTGACATGTTCAACTTTAAAATGTTATTACAAGTAAAATATACATCAAAATTTGAAAAAACAAAATTCATGCAGTAGATATTGAAGTTACCTGTTTAGGGAAAACAAATTTAGAGAAAAATAATGTTTTTTTCAGTTTGTTTCTTAACGGCCCGCAAAGTCACTATTTTTTGAAATTTTCAACATTCCAAAATTTGTCCTTAAATTGAAAAAAATATAATGAAAATGATTTTTTTTTAAATTTAAAAAATTACAGGTTTAATCTTCATCAAAATTTCTACATTTCATTAGTTTACACCATTTCGAAATTCAAAACATAAAGACTACTTTTATGTGGCCGAAGTTCAGAAATTTTTTTGTTGTTGGCCGATTCCTTTATAAAGTGTGACACAGGTTTGTGCTTTTACCCCTTAACAGTACTAACACACTCCATAATGAGCTTAATGACCGAGTTGTTAAAGCCAAACTTAGCTAGGACCTTCAAAATGAATTCCCACAGAACCTTATCATAAGTTTTGGAAATGTAAAGCTTAAGTGCCATCCCCGCATTATTACATCTATCCATAGAGTGGAGTAGTTCATGGGTTGTCAAAGAAGCATCAAGAATGTGACGCCCTGGGACAAACCCTTTTTGAGTGTGACTAATAATTTTATCCAGAAGAGGTTTGATACGGTTAACAAGAATCTTAGAAATGATCTTATAAAATGTGTTACAAAGACTAATAGGTCGGAAGTTAGTCATAGAAAGAGGTTCACTAATCTTGGGTACAAGAGCAATGAAAGTGTGTTTCATTTGTTTAAGGATCCTACCAAATTTGAAGTCCCTAGCCGCAAGCACAAGGTCCCAGCCCACAGTATCCCAAAAAATTTGGAAGAAAGCAGGAGGAAACCCATCAGGTCCCAGAGCTTTGAAGGCCTTCATGCTAAAAGTAGCCAACCGAACCTCTTCCGTGGAAACAATCCTAAGAATTCCCAAATTATCTTCCTAAGAGATGGAAGCAGGGAGATGCTAGAAGATCTTACAATCTAGAGCCAGGTTGGGTGCCCCTGTAGGGGCCAAAAAAGAATCCTTGAAATAATTAACCGCATAGGACCCAATTTGAGCTTGATTAGAAATCACCTCCCAGAGGCACTCATCAATTTAGAAATTTGATTCCTTTTCTGGTGTTTGATGGCAAAAACATGGAAAAAGGGTGTGTTCCTATCTCCTTCCTTCAGCTATTGTACCCTATATTTTTGCTTCCAGAAGACCTCTTCATTTTTTAAAACCCGTTCCCATTCCATTCTGGCATCCTTTTCCTGAATGTTAGTCCGCTAACTGTCATCTCCCTCATCCATATTTTTCTACAAGGTCCTCAACTTCCCCTCGAGCTATTTTTTCCTTTGAAAAACATCCCCAAACACATTCCTGTTCCAACCTTTAACCATCAGTTTAATATGTTTAAGTTTAAAGCAGAGCCTAAACATAGGGGAACCTTGGATAGGAATATTCCATCATTCAACAATTTTCTTTTTGAAATCGGGGGTGAGAGTTCCACATTATTTCAAATCGAAAAGGATAGGGACCACCAGAAGGATGAATATTAGTGGTCAGCAGTAGAGGATTATGGTCCAATACCGTCCTAGGAAAAGTTACCAGGTTGGCATCCAAGGCATTAGTCCAATGAGGAGAGCAGTCAAACCGAACCTAAATCAGATCACCACCAGCCCTTCTATTAGACCAGGTGAAATTCTGGCCCAGTAGCTCAATATCAATTAACCCCAAAGAATACAAAAAATTAGCCCGATCCGACATGCTGTCAGTGTAATCCAGGAGGCCCCCACTTTTCTTAGACGAAAACAGGGGAGAGTTGAAATCTCCAACAACAAGCCAATGACCTCCCTTATTCATATTAATCTTAGCCACCATGTTAGTCCATAGAATATTCCTCGAGTTCCTTTGATTAGGATCATATATATTAACTATAGACCATTCTTCTCCAACAAAGGAGAACGAAACCCCAATGCTATTTTTACAATGAAATAATTCAGAACCCTACATACAGGAAGGATTCCAAAGCACGACCAATCCTCTCGAAGCTCCCTCAACATCACTATGGACATAGGAAGCATTAGGCCATAAAAAGCTAGCAACTTTATCAAAATTAACCATCAACATCTTAGTTTCTTGAAGAAGACAAACATCAATCTTATGCTCCACTATATAGTTCTTCAGGGCACGTTGTTTGTGCTAGCTATTAAGCCCATGAACGTTCCAAGACATAATCTTCATTTATGACCTTTTTTTGAGGACACACCCAATGTCCTCTGCTTTCCTAGGGCAATCTCATTTGTCGTTTCTCACATTTTGGTGTATCTCTGAGAGGGTCTCCCAGGTTTGGAATCCCCTCCAACATTTGCCTTCTTCTTCCTACCCTTCTTCTTAGGCGTAGTCCATATCCCTTCATCCTCTACTTTCTCCAGCTTTAAGCTCCCCAAACTTTCAGTAGACTCTTCAATCATGCCAGAGCACTCTTCCTCCCAAACTTCACCATCTTCTACCAAGGCCCCACAGGTCCTCGGAGTGACAATCAAGGATAAAGGATCAAAAACCGATGAGCCAGGACCAAAGATCCCAACAAAGGCCCCCATAAGCAAGGTATCGACAGCCGAGGATCTAGGATCCTGAGACAAAGAGACCTCCCAAGGTAAGGTTTCCAACATCGAAGAGACACAAGGGTTCGAACCAGGGTGAGGACTAATAGGGGAGCATGGCCGAGGAGAAATCATAAGTGGCCGAACAAATCCTGGGGGGACAAGTTTAGAGACACCTGAAGGCCTCAAGATATCCTCAGTCGAATTCATGGGAATTAACACATCCTTAGTCTCCCGACTGACCGAAGATTTATAGTCGGAAATAAGATGCCCAACTTTGGCACACCTTTGACAAAATACCACAACGTTTTCGTAACATACAGGTTGAATCCAGGTACCCAGCTTAGAACATAGCTTGATAGAGTTTGGTAGAATTTTATCAATGCAAATATTGACACAGAATCGAGCAAAGACTAACCTTGATTTCGATTTAGTGACAACATCCATGGTAACAAACTGACCCAATGAATCACCAATAGCCTTGAAGATGGCATCATCCCAAAAATCAAGAGGTAAGCCCGACAGCCTAACCCAAATAGGAGCCGACATGTTAAGGTCAATAGTGGGGTCAAAACCAGGTTTCCACTTACACATTTCCTGACTGTGCTTCCCATAAACCCACGGGCCTGACGACAAAGTAGCCACCAAGTCCTCAGCTGCAGCAAATCTAAATAAGAAGAGATCGCCAACCATCACGTGTATCTCCACACTACCCTTGAGACGCCACTTCATAGCAACCCATTTCCTAACCATATCCACTGTAGGACGATAAGAGAGGAATCTCCCCACCACAACATTCTCCGTGGAGGATAGGATCCTTTCACTGATCGAATCAGGTATGTCAAACACAGTACTAGAGATCGAAACAATCTCAAGAGGAGCCAAAAACAAGGAGGAGACTTGTTTCCCACTAGTCAGAACATCCTTCCAATCGACAGTCGGAGAAATCTCAACCACCAGCACAGAAGAACCGCCTGGAGAAGCCAAAACCTTCAAAACGCCCGAAGGTGAAAGCACATATCCCATAAAGGGGTACCCACCAGACACGTCCCCAAAGGAGGGGAGCACGGGTCAGGAGGGGGCAAAGGGGGACCATTAGATACCCCCAAGACAAAGTCCACCATGCACACAAAAATTCAAAACTCCCCATATATGAAAATGGTTTGACTGGTTTTCATTTCAAGGATATATGTAGGGCTTATATGTGTATAAATTACTACGTATATATCTATGTCATAAGGATGTACATATGTATCTATGTGCATACGTATTTAGACATATGTCTATGCCAATACGTATGTACATATATATCTATGTGCATACGAATGCACATGTATGTATATGAAAATATGTATGTACATGTATATATATATATATGTATCCACATATATATCAATGTGTATCTAGACGTATATATATATTTATCTACATATATATCAAAGTGTATCTACAAATATATACATATATGTATCTATAGATGTATACATATATGTATCTACAAATGTATACATACATATATGCCATGTACATATATATATATATAAAAACAAATATATAGATATATACATACATACACTGATATATAGATTGAAAGCTATAGTGTATGTATAGATAGAAATTAAATGAAAAGATTAAGCCCATTAAAGTCACAGTGATGCATGAAGAGAACCATATATTTCCTTGACAAATTGAGTGTGTTTATGAACGCAAGTATTGGAAGTGTTTATAAAAACCATACATGCCATAAACATCATGGAGAACATTGTCAATGCACTTAGAACGGAAGAGAACCTTCGATCTATGGACAATCAAATAAACACTTTAAATATTTTGTTCAAAATCAACAACATAAATAATAACATTCACTTTAAGTAACACAACACACACATAACAAAACAAATAAGTGAAAAAAAGAAAGAAAAGGGAATGACAGGAGACAATGGTGCAGCTTTAGTGAGGTTAAAAATCTCACCTCTATGAATTGGAGATGGCCAATGGTATGGTGAATTTCTCCAACTGAATCCTACAAACATATATGAAAATAGTCATTAATAATAAAAGTGTACTAAGGAAACTGTTTACAATAATTAGTATGTTTATAATATCTATTCTACATTTTTGAAAAAAATATTCAATACTGATAATCTTATAATATCTTGATTTGTGAATGGTAGAGATGGATGTTACCTATTTGACCTATATGATTCTATATATCCCCTATTATTATGTTCATCATTGCACAAACTTTAAATCTGCAATTTTCTTATAACATTTGTTTGTTATCCTCAAATATGAAAATGGTTTGTGTAATATATCCTTTTGTATATCAGTAGCTCAATTGAAAATTACTTTTAGGCTACACCTCTACAAAAAATAACATGTATGTATGTCTTATCTAAAGTTTATTTGTTTCGGTACATTACAGTTCACTCTTGTTTTGTGAATGGTAGAGATGGATGTGACCTATTTGACCTATATGATTATATCTATCCCCTATCATTATGTTCATCATTGCACAAAATTTAAATCTACAATTTTCTTATAACATTTGTTTGTTATCCCCAAATATGAAAATAGTTTGTGTAATATATCCTTTTGTATATCAGTAGCTCAATTGAAAATTACTTTTAGGCTATACCTTTACAAAATATAACATGTATGTATGTCTTATCTAAAGTTTATTTGTTTCAGTACATTATAGTTCACTCTTGTTTTATGAATGGTAGACATGGATGTGACCTATTTGACCTATATGATTATATCCATCCCTTATTATTATGTTCATCATTGCACAAACTTTAAATCTGCAATTTTCTTATAACATTTGTTTGTTATCCCCAAATATGAAAATGGTTTGTGTACAATATATCCTTTTGTATATCAGTAGATCAATTGAAAATTACTTTTAGGCTATACCTCTACAAAATATAACATGTATGTATGTCTTATCTAAATTTTATCTATTTTAGTACATTACAATTCACTCTTGTTTTATGAATGGTAGAGATGGATGTGACCTATTTGACCTATATGATTATATCTATCCCCTATTATTATGTTCATCATTGCACAAACTTTAAATCTGCAATTTTCTTATAACATTTGTTTGTTATCCCCAAATATGAAAATGGTTTGTGTACAATATATCCTTTTGTATATCAGTAGATCAATTGAAAATTACTTTTAGGCTATACCTCTAAAAAAGATAACATGTATGTATGTCTTATCTAAAGTTTATTTGTTTCAGTACATTACAGTTCACTCTTGTTTTGTGAATGGTAGAGATGAATGTGACCTATTTGACCTATATGATTATATCTATCCTCTATTATTATGTTCATCATTGCACAAACTTTAAATATGAAATTTTCTTATAACATTTGTTTGTTATCCCAAATATGAAAATGGTTTGTGTAATATATCCTTTTGTATATTAGTAGCTCAATTGAAAATTACTTTTAGTCTATACCTCTACAAAAGATAACATGTATGTATGTTTTATCTAAAGTTTATTTATTTTGGTACATTACAGTTCACTCTTGTTTTGTGAATGGTAGAGATGGATGCGACCTATTTGACATATATGATTATATATATCCCTTATTATTATGTTCATCATTGCACAAACTTTAAATCTGCAATTTGGTTGTAACATTTGTTTGTTATCCCCATATATGAAAATGGTTTGACTGGTTTTCATTTCGAGGATATATGTAGGGCTTATATGTGCATACATTACTACGTATATATCTATGTGCATACGTATTTAGATGTATGTCTATGCCAATACCTATGTACATATATATCTATGTGCATACGAATGCACATGTATGTATATGAAAATATGTATGTACATATATATAAATATGTATGTACATGTATATATATATATATATATGTATCCACATATATATCAATGTGTATCTAGACGTATATATATATATTTATCTACATATATATCAAAGTGTATCTATAGATGTATACATATATGTATTTATAGATGTATACATTTGTGTATCTACAAATGTATACATATATGCATATATATATACATACATATATGCCATGTACTTATATATAAACAAATATATAGATATATACATACATACACTGATATATAGATTGAAAGCTATAGTGTATGTATAGATAGAAATTAAATGAAAAGATTAAACCCATTAAAATCACAATGATGCATGAAGAGAACCATATATTTCCTTGACAAATTGAGTGTGTTTATGAACACAAGTATTGGAAGTGTTTATAAATACCATACATGCCATAAACATCATGGAGAACATTGTCGATGCACTTAGACCGAAAGAGAACCTTCGATCTATGGACAATCAAATAAACACTTTAAATATTTTGTTCAAAATCAACAACAACATAAATAATAACATTCACTTTAAGTAACACAACACACACATAACAAAACAAATAAGTGAAAAAAAGAAAGAAAAGGGAATGACAGGAGACAATGGTGCAGCTTTAGTGAGGTTAAAAATCTCACCTCTATGAATTGGAGATGGCCAATGGTATGGTGAATTTCTCCAACTGAATCCTGCAAACATATATGAAAATAGTCATTAATAATAAAAGTCTACTAAGGAAACTGTTTAACTTACAATAAGAATGTATAGTATCCTTTTGTGTTTACCTTTGACATGCAATTCACCATGACGAATCCAATAATGAATTGAAATTGCACCCCATCGAAGAACATTAAACAAGACAAAAATTTACAACAAGTGTCAGCCGAATATACCAACATGTCTAAAACAATGAAACAAATAACTACTCACGAATATACATGACATATATGATATTCAAATTGAAAAATCGAAATGAACAATGGAATTGAAAATTGCAAGTGAAAAATAAAATTGAACATTCCAATTGAACAATGCAATTGAACAATAAAATTGAACATTCCAATTGATCAATCGAATACAACAATCCATTTGAACAATCCAATAAAACAATAACTTTTAACAATGCAATTGAACTATGAAATTAGACAATACAATTTATCAATCAAATTGAACAAAACAATTGAGCATATTAAAATGATGGAAGCGGGACAAATACAAGTAATAAGGGACACACTTTATATTAAGTGAAGTTTTCTTTTTATATCGATAATAATTTTTGTGCATGGCAGTTTAATAGTCTGTGCAAACACAAAAAAAAAATGATGATCATTTCGAAATAAAATTAATTATGGAGCAACCTGCATCATTCTTTGATCCTTGTTTTTAATTTTTGCGATACCATCTTCCACCTCGAAGCCTACTGCTTGATACAGTTAGATAACCGTTTCTTGAAACCTTCAGATTTAGTTACTCTAAGGTGCCTCGCATTTAGATCTCTAAATAGACTAATAGCAAAACGTATTGTGCTTTACTTTTAGCACTAGCATTTAACCGCTCAAAAAAGAGGAGTGAATAGGAGGCTCCACGTTTCCTTGGGATGGGAAGAGCATTAATATTAAATTAAATTAAGATAAAATAGGTATTTAGTGATATCACTCTTAAAAAGGTAAGACATCTTTTTGGGTTCTTTTATTTTTATCTTTTCTTTAAAAGTAAATAAATCTTTTAAATAAATGTAAAATATAAATGTATAGATATTTATTCATGTAATTATTTTTGTATATAATAAAGATGAATATCTAAATAAATAAATATTTATATAAGAATTAAATAAATAATAATATTATTATGGAAGGTAATTTTAATTGGGGCAATAATGATATTATTGATGTTAAACTATTATTTGAAAAAAGGGAGTCACATTAATACTAGATTTAGTATAAATCCATAATTATTGATAAATAATAATATATTTGTTAATATGAGAGTTAATAATATTATAGAGGCTAATTCAAGGTTTAATACTAATACTATTTTCTTGGTTCAATGGAAGTGATTTTAATAATCCAAGTCTCGCAATTTATTTTAAATTGGAACTAAATATCAACTTGTTTCTATTCAGGGTACTTGTGCGTTTGACATGAAATAATGTTGAATAATAGACTAATATTATCATTTCCAAAGTTGTTACTCTTAATGGCGACATCCTGATGTGTGTGTGCTAAGTAGGTAAGATTATTTAATGGCATCTGAAGCATTTAGGATGCTACCATAATGCACCAAATTGGCATAGCACTAGTGTTACACCTCAAACACTTGAACCATGTTAATTAGTTAAGTGCTTGTTTAAAAAAAAAATGTTGGGTTCTTTAGCGAAAAAAATGTGGGCATGACATGTGACACATGCAAGGTCAACCGCACCACATTTGTCATTTATGGCAATATATTTGACTGTGATTTTGCAAATCTTACAATTGCTTCATTACTGTTGGTTTTTTATCATTTTACAGGGTTCCAATTATTTCTCTGACATCTTGATAGTGACCTTACATTATCTAGATTATTAGATTTGCTACCTTTTGTCATATTTTTGTGTTGCATCCATTCCATACTACACTACAATTGTTAAATTCTATGACACATCCTTACCCTACAATTGTTGCCTAAAACACTATATTTGACCCTTTCTATGTTGCATCTGACTATCAAACAAAAAGAGGGTATAAGATCGAGTTTTCACTTTTCTTATTTTTGCATTTATTAGGGAAAAGGTTTTTTTGGTCATTGATATCTGATTTCCAGCTATACAAAAAATGTTGGGAGAATACTTTGAACAAAACTACTAATCCAATTTCTTGCAAGTTCCCTTGTGTGTTTATGATTTTTAAATTAGGAACATTTGAAATTGGTGCTTAAAAATAATAAGTATTTTTCATGTTTTGTGCACTTACACGCATGCGAGTCAATTATCGAAAGTGTGTTTGTCTAAAATATCATCTTCCCTTGTGCTACATATGATTCCTGGGTGATGATAAATAGTGGCACTATATTATCTAAAGTATCCTCTCCCCTTACACTATGTGCAATTCCTAGGTGATGAGAAATAACAATGCACAAGCTTTCCCTTTTTTATTTTAGTAGGGGGGTTGCCTATGAAGTTTCACCCCAAGGACAACCTCCAACATATATACCTCTCTAGTACACTATATAAAAGGGAAAAAATTGAAAGGTGAGCTCAATCCACTTGTGCCCTAAGGGGTGGGCCTTATGGTTTGGGGTGATTCCAAATGAGGGTTAGAGACTTTGGTCTCCCATCGCTACTAGGCCATGGTGTTCTTCAGAGTTCCTTCAATATGAACCATTGTTTTAGAAGCCTGAGACCTTTTAGCTAGCTACTATTTGTGGTGCATCGTGATAGCATCATCATGAGAAGTTACTTACCATGTATGATTCTTGGTTGAGGTGATTCGGTTCCTTGCTTGGATTCCATCCTTTCAAGGAGAGGGGTGTTAAGGTGGTACATGACCTTGGCATACCCTAGTTACTCACTCCATTTTCTTGTATTAGCACTAGTTTCACACTAGTTTGGTAAGCCCATGGTAATAGGTAACTTGTTACTACTAGCTAAGTTGTGCTTTCTTAAAGTGTTTTTGAGCCAAGGCTTAGCGATTTTTATGCAAGAAATCCTGCAAAATAATTTATCATCCAAGAATCAAAGAGTCAAATCAGCCAAATCTTTATTTTGAGTGTTTTCTTTGTTTTCTAACCAAATCTAGAAATTATCCAAAATTATATCAACTTATCCATCCAAACCCATGACCATGTCTTCAATTTAATTTCATCTTCTTCATAATCAAGATGAATATCAATTAATCCTTAGTAACTCATCCATCAATCATCAATATAAATCACCTGCAGTCCTGAGTCAAACACTCATTTACCCATCTTAAACCAACCATCCATAAGCTTCAGTCATCCATCCATCTACCCTCACTATCAAGAGTCAGTTAACACATTCCATACCATTAATCCCCAACAAACATCCATTATTCATCCTTATCCTAACCTTGACAAGGGAAATCAATCTTCCATCCAAATCATTCCACAACCACAAACCATATCGCAAATCCCTATCTCCCACGCATATCCTAAATTTCCATCCCCATCACCAAATTAAGAAAGTATTATAGCCTTTTCATCCTATTCTAATCCATCATTCACTAATCCATTACCATCCCAATCCACACAAATCCATTCAAGAAAAGCACATTTTTCAGTGATCTTCTAGGAAGCATAAAAAAATGCTCAACTCCAACATGAAAACAAAGCTACACAATCAAATCACATTGCCAATCCTAAACCATCCAACCATCTTTCGCTATCATGCCCTCCATCACCTACAAAATATTTTTCTATTGAATCTCCATCATTGCCATGTCAAAATCCCGAGTCCATCGAAGAAAATTCTATCATTGTCCAAAATCACATTCCATTTCCTAAACCATTAGAACTATGTCAAGAGAAAATTCCAAAGAATGATGAAATAAACTCCAAGACAAATCAAGATCAAGATAACCCAAAGGGCCCTATAAATAATTATGATATATAAGTTAAATCAATCCTTGATCAATACCCTATTCATAACATCCATTATAATCCAATCCTTGATTATGATCCAATCCTTGAGTCTACCCAAAAATAACCTATAGATGATCATGATGTCCAAGTTAATCCAATATTTGATCAAGATCTTATTCCCAATCATGTCATCCAAGATAAACCTATCTTTGATCAAGATCTTACCATTGATTGAGAAATCCAAAATGATCCTCTCATCAACCTTATACCATCCATGATAAAAAAAAAATTGTACTTGATTGTATCCAAACTTCAAACACCTACATTTACCAAGACAAGAAACTTGCCTCCCTTGGGCACATAGATGTAAGGTAGGGGGACCAACCACACCAATATTCCAAGTCATGGAGAGCCAAGAGTAGAGGGTTTCCCTAACTTACCTCAAGCTAAGTGGGTGTTTAAGTCAAGGATAGAGAATGAAGAGCACTCTCAAGTGCTTATGTCACTTACTTATCTAAATTTTTGGATGGGGCTAAACGAGTTAGTTTCTAGAACCTGAACCATACCTTAGACAACACTCTGCTTGAGGATAGAAGCGCGGGTCAGGGACGATAACACGACACACTGGAATCTCTCTGGGGCATTGGTGTTTGTACAACCAAAAAGTGAAAAAGTATAGTGTCAAATACCAAAAAAACCCACTTACAATCTAGCTAATGAAGTTTAACTTATTAAATAGAATAACAAAGTACATGAAATGACTCTAAAGATGATGAAGGAGATGATGAAAATAAAGGTGACAAAGACCAACTCACTGAGAATCCAGTTTTCCAACAAGCTCCAAATGTACATGTACCTACACATAGCTAGAAGAGGAAAATTTTGGGGGTTGTATAGGGGTTTGATAGGCAAACCCCTGCTTTGGTGTTTCCACCTCCACAGATAGCCAGATAGATAAAGAGAAATAAAAATACGATAAATGAAATGCTAAAAAGAAGAATATTGAACATTGTGAAAAACATGATGCTACTCTATCAAACCACAATGAAAGAAGGCTAGTGAAGCAATACCACCTCCACCCAAAGGAACTCAAGGCCAATGAAGGGAGAATGCAAGACTATGAGCTTGTAAAAGTCAACATAGCTGCAGCAGTGATGAAGGAGGTCTCGCAAGACACCAAACTCGTATCTTCTATGGTAGCACAACACGTTCTTGATGAAGTTAATGGACCCAAAAATTTCTAAAAAATGCTCAAGAGATTAAGCTAACTGTGTAGAAAATTTCCAAGAGATTGTAGAAGATGGAATGAATTTCCAAGAAGATGAAGTCAAAGTGCAAAAATCCATTTGAAGATGGAAAGGGAGGAAAAGATCCATTCTCAAGTCAGTTGGTCAACACAAAGGTGTTAAACTTCATCCCTAATGGGGAGCATAACGTCCTTGCAGATTCTAGAGGTAGGAATTTGTCAAGGATGGTAGCGGGCTAAGTAGACATTCGCACGTCACGCGCGTCTCCCCAATAGAAATTCCCTCACTAACACAAAGGACAAGTGCCAAGTGGATTCAAGATAGGTAAATGATGTGGAATTTCTCATTTGGGTTTGATTTTCTAAGGTGGAGGGATGTAAAAGGGGAATTTGCAAGATGGGTGCAAATTCTCTCCTATAAATTTTTCCCCCACTTTAGCAAGAACGAGAGTCAATGAGTGTTTGGTAAAGTAGATCAAAGAGTTTAGAAATGTATACTTGAACCGTCAAGGAAGAAAATGATAATCTAGTGAGCTCAAAAGCGTAGGGCAATAAAATAACTCTGTAGGTACTCTCTCTTGAGGAGGTTCAAACAAAGGACTTTGTAGATACTTAGAAATAAAAAGTTGTTCAAAGTACACTGAAGGCGTACAAACCAACAAAGGAAAAATCTCACAGGATGCAAGCGCTTCATAGGTCCTCAGACCTACAAAGAAGGTTCCCCAGGTAATCTTTCCTAAAGGAATCCCAATGTGAGGGACTCCGTCGAGTTGGACTAGAAAGCATCTTCATAGGTGCACCTGCAAAGCAACATGTTAATCCACAGATAAAACATGTTAGAAAACAAAGAGCAACCATGCAAGAAAACAAGCAAATAGTCACATAGACAATTGAAAAATTGAAGGAATAGATTTCAAAGAGGTCCCTTAGGAACCCTTCAAAAGAAAAGGGGTCCACTCAAGGGATGCGTTGTTTGAAAGTGAGAAAGCATTGTTTCGCAAATCAATTCAACATAAAATAATCCTTTTGAAAGATGTTCACTTCATCAATGAATTCGAAAGGAAGAAAATGCCCCCTCGTGAGGGGAAGTTCGAGGCTTCTCCCAGAGGAAAATTTTCTCCCTCCTTAGAGGAAAGTTCTTCAAGTTATTTCTTTACAAACCCATGATGAAGGAAACATGTTCCGCTAGGGGCCCTTGCTGAGAATGCAATTTTTTGAAAAATGTTTTGAAGAGATTTTCAAGAAAATATTCATTGGCCACCAAGTGGATTTTCTGAAAATCAAAGCTGATATGATAGCCCCCCTTAGGATGGTGTGTGTTGAACACAGATGCATGTGACATCCTAAGGAGATGAAAGAAAGAATGAAAAAGTGAAGTTGTGGCCCATGGAAAATAGTGAGATGTAATCATGGTAACGGTGTCGTGCACACGAGGGAAAACACATGAGCACCACAACATCATGAAACAAGAAAGAAAGATAAGAGAGCAAGCATATAAGTCAAAAAAAAAATATTATGAACAAGGGATAGGGGTGGTCTGATATTTCAGGGCTAGAGCTGCTCATAATATATAAGTAAGTATAATAGTATATTAATGAATTTTCATCAACCCCCTTTTATATTAGACCATATGAAGAATGTACGAGAATAAAAAATGAAAATAAAAAATTGGGTCAACATGGAAGGGAAGCCTAAATGCCCCCAACACTTTGCATCATCCCCAATTATCGAAAACCAATACACATAACAAAGGAAGAATCATGATGTGACAAATAGAGGAAGTTTTATGACATAAAAAAAATCATGTATCCAAGCACCTACAAGGGTGACAAGGGCCATCCGGGAGTACATAACATAAGAACAATGGAACAAAAACACACACACAATCTACTCTACAGATAAAGAAGAGGTGCCCCTAGACCTCATCGACCAAGAGGTCGTCAACCTCCTGATCAAGATCATTGTAAGGGGAAGGCAGACGAGCCTACAAGGGCATAATATCAAGGGGAGAACCCTTTGACCCCCCATGAAAAGATCCAAGGAAGGAGACCCCTCAAGGTCTTCTCTGCTCAATTCTTGTGGGGTGAAATTCAACGAATTCACAAAGATTGATGAAAAGGTTGGGACCTCGTCCAAAGAATTAAACATGCACTTCACGGGAGTTCCATTTGTTAACTCGACGGGTGAGGGAGGTGGCACCCAAGATTCACTATTAGGTTCATTGAGGGACTCAGGAGCAGTGAAAAAATTAGGGGATGTCAGGACTTCTTCCATCACTAGAATGGCACACACTAATGCAAAACCACCCTCTAAAGAAGGTGTAATTCTCTTTCAACCCCCACTGTTGGTAGGGTCATCCTCCATCTTCGATTTCGTTGGAGGATGTGAGATCTTGATGGATAAGGCAGAAGGTGCAAAGGAGGAGGAGAAGACCGTGGTGGACACCACCGAGGTGTTTGATATGTCCAAAAAAATTGAGAATGGTAGGATGTCCGGGAGGGACATCAGGAGAGGCAGCTCAATCGAAGGTGCAATAAACTCTTGCACCTTTTTTGGATGAGAGTTGTTTACACTCTCAGCAGGAGCTGAAGTAGCACCTAAAATTAATGGAACTAAAGTAGAGGGGATGGGAGAGGAATATGTAATAGAAGGTGTCAAAAGAGAAACTATCAACTCCCCCTCCTTCCTCTATAGAGCGACTTGCCTAGTGGCCAGAGCCTTTCATCAATGCTTGTGCTCATGTGCAAGGAAATTCATGTGACTTAGGGAGCTAGAGGTTGAAAGCTAAGATAGAATAGAGGACTCCTGCTTGGTCATTAGAGTATCCATCATAGTTATTTCTAGTGGAGGGAGAGATTGAGAAGAGATTGGAGCAACAGTGGGGGATTCAGCTCTAGCACCTCAATGACAAGACTCTTCCCATTCACTGCCCTAGGGGTAGGAGTGGTAGGAGGCTGTGGAGGCCGATACATAGAGGAATCCCCATGGGGACCCTTCCCCTTACCATACCAAATGATCCTAGGCATTGTGGGTAGGATGGGAAGCTCAAACATTGGATTCTTGGGCTTTCATCAAGTGTGCACCATAGTATTCTCTAGCAAGCACCTAGGAGAAAAATTCGATGATGCCACAACATGGTGAGAGGAAGCGACATATGGGACAACAACAATAGAAGAAGAAGAAGAGTGATGGGAACACTTATCCTTTTCTCTTCTCTAAGCCAAGGCAACATCACTGTTAGCCTTGAGGAAAGCCCTATGTGATATGGCATAGGGAAACAAAGTGTATCACACTTTAGGAATTAAGCGCCCACTCTTGTGCTTTGCATTGGTTCGGTACAAGAGGTTCATCCTAGGAGGAAGCAGACCAATTGGTACAAGCCAAAAGTGATCTAGCAAGTATCCACCATGCACAACTGATGATTTACAACCAGTGTCATGGACTACATGTATTGTACCCTCATGGATGAATTTTAAACATTTATGCACTACCGAGGGAATTGCATTCATATCGACCAACTAGGGGATACCCAATTTTACCTTGACGAGTTTAAACCTCGAGATTATGTCAAAGAGTAAATTCACTAATTTAGGCCCAACTAAGACAAACAAGGTGATGCAGCCGATGGGAGGTACAAAAATCCCATTGTGTGTATAGATGGTACTCTTGGATTCGTCATACCCATCTTTGTGCAAGAATTTAATCAATATAATCTCCTCAATGATGGCATTCGCCCAAAACTTTGGGTCAATAAGAGCACCTATTACAATGTTTCCATTAATTCATGCAAGAATATATAAGGGATACAATTCTCTATTATACATCGGCAAGTCTTGTGAGGTGAAAGTTATACCAGGGGAACTAATCGTAGGTTGCATAGATGGGATTGGAAAATGTAAAAAGGAGGTCATCACATATACTAGATGAAACTTTCATAGATCCCCCAAGGATTTTGCAACTAGATAGTGACCCAACTAAGGTTTCGTTGTGCAATTCCTATAGAACCTTTCAACTACACCACTAGGGGTCACAGGTTAGATTGCAAGGTGAAATTCCTCACAACAATCACACCCACAATGCTCCTAGGATACGAGGACAAGGTATTTTCGCACCGCTAAATGGAACCAAAATGGTTCACATTAGGTTCACTAAAATGTAAGGTAGGGGTACCAACCACACCAAGGCTCCAAGTCACAAAGAGTTGAGAGCGGAGGGCTACCCTAACTTACCTCAAGCTAAGTAGGTGTTTTAAGTCGATGATAGAGAAATAAGAGAAATCTCAAGTGCTTCTATCCCTTTACTGATCTGAATGTTTGGATGGGGCTAAATGAGCTGGTTTCTCAAACCTAAACCATACCTCAAATAGCTATCTATCTGAGGACAGTAGCGTGGGTCAGGGATGATAGCGCGACACATTGGCATCTCTCTAGGGTGCTAGCATACGTACGACCAAAAAGTGAAAATGTATAGTGTTGAATACCAAAAAACCCACTTACAGTCTAGCTAATGAAGTTTAACTAACTAAACAAAATAAAAAAGTACAAGAAATGACTATAAAGATGATGGAGATGATGAAAATGAAGGTGAAAAATACCAATTCACTAAGATTCTAGTTCAATAGCAATCTCCAAACGTACATGTACCTACACATTGCTAGGATAGGAAAAATGTTGGGGTTGTATAGGGGTTTTCCTTAGTCAAACCCTCACTTTGGTGTTTCCACCTCCACTAATAGCTAGATAGAGAAAGAGAAATAGAAATGCAATAAAGGAAATGTTGGAAAGGAGAATATTGAACACTGCAAAAAACACAATTCTACTCTATCAAACCACAATGAAAGAAGGATAGTGAAGCAATACCACCTCCACCCAAAGGCACTCAAGGACAATGAAGGGAGAATGCAAGACTACAATCTTGGAAAAGTTTACACAACCACAATAGTGATGAAGGAGGCCTTGTAAGATACCAAAATTGAAGCTTCTATGGTAGCACAACATGTTATTGATGAAGTTGATGGAGCCACAAATTTCTAAGCAATGCTCAAGAGACTAATCTAATTCTGTAGAAAATTGCTAAGATATTGTAGAAGATGGAATGAATTGCCAAGAAGATGAAGTCAAAGTGAAAATAAGCCATTTGAAGATGGAATGGGAGGGAAAAAACCCTTCTTGGGTTGGTTGGTCGATATAGAGGTGTGACGCTTCATCCCCAATGGGGAGCATAATGTCCCTATCGATTCAAGAGGCAAGAATCTGTCAAGGATGGTAGTGCACTATGTAGACATCCATGTGGTGCGTGTGCATCCCCGACATAAATTCTCCCACTGACACAAACGACAAGCACCACGTGGATGCAAGGTAGGTAGGTGATGTGTAATTTCTTAGTCGGGTTTGATTTTCTAAGGTGGAGGGATGTAAAAGGGGAATTTGCAAGAGGGGTACAAATTCGTTCCTATACAATAGATAATCAAATGACATGGATATTATCAAGGGAGAACATATAAAATCTACTATGGATCAATTCAAACAAGATGATACAAAAGCTACTATGGATCATGCCAAACAAGAGGATACAAAAGCTACTATTGATCAAATCAAACAAGAAGATACCAAAGATACCATAGATCAAATTGACATCACAAATGATCAAGAAGAAATAAGAATAATGAATGATAAGTCCAAAATATACTATCAACTAGGATCATCCACTTTTATCAAAGCAAGCTTTCTCGTAGAGGAGAAAAATCCAAGAAACAATTTCCAAATACATAATGATGGGTTCACATCTTGCTTCCAAAATAAAAAATACCCCATTGCAAATAGAATATTTTAGAGCATGCAGTATCAAGAGGAATAGGCCTACATGAGCAAGACATTCTAAAAAAAAAAAATAGTTTCATGCAAATCCTAGACATAAAGGACTTGTCTATTCTTCAATTGGAAAATCAAATGATGTTAGTGATACCTCCACGATATTGGGAGAAAATTTATCTAGTGTAATCATCAAAATAGGGGCCATGAGTAGTCCTCGTCATAAGGTTTCTTCCAACAATCCTTCCACCCACACCATAAACCATAATTCCCAATTAATTAAATCCTTCAATTGGAACCAACAAAAACAAAAGTCTTAAAAATCCAAAGTCCAAAATAAAATGTCAAAGGTTGTTGAATGCAAAAATCCAAGTGGAAAAATAAATTTAAAATGGATCCCAAAGAAAAATGGATCAAGTGGAGCCACAAGAAAAGAGATCTCCTACATATAAAAAAATTTCACCTCCTTCAAAATGGTCATCACACGAGGTATATAAAAGTGTTGGTTCCAAACACTATCTCAATCAAAATTCCAAACTCCATCATCCACCATCCTAGGTTTGAAAAATTAAAAAATACTACATCTAAACATCCAAATAGTTCATCCACATCCACCCTCATCCATCATAATCCAACATCTCATCTACATTCCAAAATTTTTACTTCACAAATCTGTTGCATCTTGGTAGCAACTCTTTGTCATAAGGACTTCCTTGCTTGCTTGTGTGTATCTTTCACATGCATTTGTCATGGTCCTTATAGTGTACCATCCATAAAAAAATATTTCCTTCCATAATAAAGCTTAGTCACCTGTCTCATGGCCTGAGAATAGTTGATGTTTAGCATCTCCTACTTTCCATACCCATCCATAATACACATTTCCCATCCAATTTCATCCATAATAATTGGTCATATACTTCACTAGGGGAAAATACTTGACCTAGATTTTTAGATGGGATCTTGGACATGGTATTAGAGGACATCCATCAAAACACAGAGATGCATTTGTCATTCCCAATAAAATGGTTCGGTAATTGATTCTTTTTTCTAGAGCATGATCCATTCTTTGTACTCGTGATAATCCAACGAGTTCTCCAGGTAAAAAAACACTACCTAGTCCATTTTCCAAATTTTTATTTTCTGACTTTTCCACATCTACGACTAAAACTTTCAATAATCCAAAAAACATCCAAAAAATCCTTGAAAAATCTAAAAAAATTCAAGTAATCCTCGAAAAATCTAAAAACATTCAAATATTCCTTGAAAAATCAAAATCAAAATCAAAAAGTCCAAAAATAGTCGTAAAATATCAAAAACTTAAAAAAAAATTACGTGTTGGTCCAAAGTATTGAACTATGTTGTCTTTGTACCTTCACATAGGCAAGGTCATCATCGATGAGCCCCTGAGGCCTAGGTTAGTCCTTTAGGGTCTTTCATTGTAAATTTCCCATCCATTGCAATCCACATTCCATAATAAACCATCCATTGTCAAGGTTAGTTGAACTAAGTTGCCTTTGCAACTCTACATAGGCAAGGCCATCATTGATGAGCCCTCAAGGCCTAGGTCTATCCCTTAGGTCCTGTCTATCATTACCCACATCTCATAATAAATTGTCCCTTGCTAAGGTTGACATTTTATTAGACATAAAAAATATATCCTATAGGTAACTAAGCTTAACAACTCCCAAAATAACAGACAAACTATCCAACTAGTCTCCAATCCTAACCAATCAATATACTAATCATAAATACCTATCAACATCAATGATCCTTATCTTATCATATGTCTTATACAAGTTTTTTCACCCTTGGAACCATACTTGATGTCTTATATGAGGTGTATCATTCCTAAAACGAGATGTAATCCTATCATTTTTCTTATACAAGATGTTGCATCGTCAAAACCATACTTGACATCTTATATGCCATGCTCCATCTCCTAAAACTAGACACTATCCATCAACTATCACTTGTCTTATAGAGGTTGTTGCACCCTCGAAACTAGAATCAATGTCTTATACGAGATGTATCATTCTTGAAACTAGATTCAATCCTATCATTTGTCTTATACAGGATGTTGCATTGTCGAAACCAAACTCGATGTCTTATACAACATGATTTGTTTCCTAAAAATAGAATTTATCTAGAATCCTATCATACAAATACTCATTAATTGGAAAGAAGATCTAAATGGTTGTTGAATCACTGGTCCAATTTATCTTATATTTTATTGATTTATCTTTGGTCATGTTCCTATATGCCTCGAGGAAGTTCACAAGTGATGGGAGGAGCGATGAGAGATCATGACATTTTCTCTATGATTTTTGTTCACAGTTTGTCTTGGCAATATGACTGGGGCAACTATGTTCCTTGTGTGTGATTAGGTTTCATTTGGCATAATCAAAATATCCTATGCAAGTTAAATGCCATCTAATGCTTTCTTGCAACAAGACTAACATGCTTTGTGATTACTTCCTCACATATTCCAACAAGGTTCTAGTGTCACTTGTATGCGTCATGGCATTCCTTGTCTGTAATATGTCTACTTTTGCAAAGGGATAATATCCCACACCTTGGTTTGTGTCATACCTTTGTGATCATTATCCATTGCCATAATAAATTGCTCTATGATGATAATTGTGCATTAAAATTCAAGCTCAAAATCTATTAGTAAGATCACATATCAATTCATTTCATCTCATCTAACTATTCTTCACTTCTAGTAAACATTTCTTATGTCAATCTCACATTTAAACACATCACATTAGCTTGTCAAAAAAATTCCAAATTTCCCGAGGGGGCACCACGCTATCCTTCCTTAATTGGGACATGATGGAGTATACTGGGGTAGGTCCTAAGCTAAATTTTCTTGATTATTCTTTGACACAACACTCAAAATCATATTGTATCAAATAGGCAAAATATAGACACTGAAAAATATCCTAATCCCGCAAACAACATTTTCACACTAATTTGCATCTTTCCTACATGATTAAATAATTTTAATTATTTAATTATTCCTTAATACCACTTTCTTCTATTAATTAAATAATTTTATACTATTTAATTAATTTTTAATTTTTTTTATCTTTATTCTTCTCATATTACGTCACTAATTACCTTCTTTTCATCTATAATTAAATAAATTGTTATTTATTTAATAATCCGCCATCATTTTTTTCCATAATTAAATAATTATTTCTAGTTATTTAATTATTTAACATCCTTTATTCTATAATTAAATAATTGTTTCTAATTATTTAATTTTTTATCACCTCTTCTCATTTATCATTAAATAATTATTTTCAATTATTTAATTATTTATCTTCATCTTTTCTTCTATAATTAAATAATTATTTTTAACTATTTAATTATTCATCCACCACCTCCTAAATTAAATAATTGCTATCATTATTTAATTCATCTATTTGGGCTATCCATCATTTAACTCATTTACCCATGCCACAATAATTAACAACTTATTAATTATTTTCCCTCAATCAATCTTTGTCATTGATCATTGTACATCATCACTTAATCCTCACCGTCCATCTAATTTGGGATTTCTATAAAAGCAAGCTATCAATTCCATTTCAAGGTTAACCACAATCTTCAATATTTTACTTACAATCATTCATCTTGAAGAAACACAATCTTCAATATTTTTCTATCACTCATATCATCTTGAGAACTTGCTATCAATCATCTACATTGAGCTTATTGCAAATATTGCACACCATATTCAAGAGAAAAAAAGAAAAATGAAGAAGAGGAATGGAAGAGGATCAACTTTGTGATGCATGAGCATCCGGGTCTATAGGCAATCTTGCATTGCCCAAAATTATTTCAGTTGAATTTTCAATTTTGATTGGTTTGTGTTGGTGTTTTCAGGCATCTCTCAGTAGCAAGAATCCATAAACTTGATCGAAATTGCAAAATCCAAGTTTTCAAATCATTTTTTTAAGGCTCCATAGGGCAGTTTTACGGAAATAATTATTTCCAGATTTTTGTAAGAGTTGGGTAAAATATTCTTGATGATATCTCTCCTAATGTGCAAAAAGAATCACAATCAAATTCCTTACAGCTTGAGAGAATTTAAATTTTTCTGATCATGGGTGGGAATTTATGAGAAAACTAAAATTTTGAATTTTATGAGCATTGGAGCAAAACCTTTTGGAGGGAAGTTTTATAATATAGAATTACACATCTCTAAAAAATTTCAAGAAATTTTGATCTCTTGACAAAAAATTGTATTAAAAGTTGGTTTCTCAGCTCCAAGCTTATCATAGACATTTCATAAAAGCATTTTTCGAATTTTATCTCCTCCAAGTCATGATAATTTTGATCCAGTTCATACCTAGAAAGGAGATTTAAATGAATTAAAATAAATAAAATTAATTAGATGCAAATGGGAAGTCAACAAAGTTCAGAAAGAAAATAAATAAATAAAATTAATTAGATGCAAATGGGAAGTCAACAAAGTTCAAAAAGAAAATAAATAAATAAAAGACTTTCTTAATATCTTTCAGCTATTTAAAATTTATGTAGAAATAAATTGAGGGGTGGCATGTAATATTATCCAAAGGAACATGGAGGAACTAAAGGGGCACAAGAATTAAAAATTTAGGAAGTTGGAGAGATATGGAGGGGTTATGTAAAATATTAACTACAGATTTGATGGTGAGCAGAGGGATGCCATGAAGGGGGGTTGTTGCACCATATTCATAAAAAATTTATTTGTAAACAGTAGATAACAAAACAAGTAGGGGACTGCACATAGAGGAGAAAAGAGGGGTTGTGGAAGATAAAGAGAAAATGTGGATTTTATTCAAGATAGGGAGGGGCAATAAGGCATTATAGAGGACTGCAAAACAATGATTTTTTTTTTTGGCAGATTGAGAAGGAAGGTGCACCACATTGCTTGAGTGAGAGGCATTTAATGATTTTAAAATAAAACATATAATAGAAGATTTGGACTATGTGAGGGGCCAATTAGTGAAGCCTACTTCCAAAAGGCAAGGGAAATCATGGAAGGAAGAATAAAGTAGAGAGTGTTGCACTGGAAATGGAAGAGAGGGCTATGCATCATATGCATTAAGTAGCTAGATATTGGAGGGGCTGCTACATCCATATTGATAACCAGGTGAGCCCATATTAGTGGGTTACAATTTTTTGCATGAAGAAAAATTAGAAACGCTCATAAAAAAAATTTAAAAAGGCTTCAAACGAAAGAAACACTTTGAATGAAGGGGCTTCATTCGAACATGCATGGCATTCACACCCTTTGAATGAAACCCCTTTGAATGAATCCCCTCCTTCTAATGAACCCCCCCTTCTAATAAACACCAACTTGTGCCATATAGGGGGTTTCATTAGAACCCCCCTTCTAATGAAGGGGGTTTCAAATGAACACCCCCTTTTTTTTCATTGCCCCTCTTCGTCAACAATTTTATGTAGATTTTTGGGGTTCGAGAATCAGGTTGAGGATCAAAATGGAATAAACTTGACAAACCCAACTAGAGGATTACAGTCCTCAAAATGAGCTCTCCATCAAGTATAGTTTTAATATATTTCAAGGGTTTATTATACATTTTTTTAGTTTAATTAAACATAGGTTTTTCATTGAAAATCAAGCTCTATGTTCTACACATGTGAAAAAATAGTAGATTACCAAAATAAAATCTAAATAATATATATCCTTATGGTATTGATGTCCTTGATCCAACATAAAAAAGAATTCTGATACAAAAAAAGTTATCTCTTTATAGCACACCTATGTCTAAATTTTAATTGGTTTGACTTCAAAATTTAATTAAAAAAATATTCAATAAAACACTATGAAACCAAATGTATCCTCTAGATATTGTAGTTACAAATCTAAATTAAAAATAAATAAAAATCATCCTTCATAGAAAAAATTTATGTGCTTTATAGTACACACCATTCTTTAAAAATGGTGTTTACTGATAAAAACTAATTATTGAAGGAGATGGAAAAATAAATGCAATTTGATTCCAATTTTTTTTAAATATATATATCTAGAATCTACAGAAAAAATGTCAAAAATCACTAGTTTGCACCATCTTCAAATTCCTCACGGTTTAGCAGCTATAGGTGTCAAAAAGTGAAGATTTAGTTCAAAATGTTCATTTCAATGTCAATTTTGGCAAAAAAAGTGTAACCCACTATTGTGGGATCACCCAACCTTTTAAAATTGCAAACAAAAACAACATGGAGGTGCTTCTAAGAGGAAAATTGCAATTGTAATTATTTAAGTTTCTTGAGAACTATGAAATTGAAGTTGCAAAATGAAAATTGATACCATTTAGCTAGTGAAATTGTTCATTGTAATTGAGTTGCTTTCATTTGTATAAATTCTAAATTAGGCTTTTGATTTGACAAATGAAATTGTCAAATAAACTCAAATTGTCTACAAGAAGAGGGAATACTTATTTTTGATTAATTAGTGTTTAAATTGGGAGTTTGAGTGTGTCTACGTCACTTTGGTATAGGAATTGAGGTATTATTTGTTCATTATTTTATTTTCTAGTGTCATCTTGTGCTTCATTATTAGATTAGGGTCTTTATGGCTTGAATTTAGGTAGTTTTGTGGTTGCTATCAATGATTCATGCTTTTCCCCCATTTTTTCCTAGTTGATATATATATATGTGTGTGTGTGTGTGTGTGTGTGTGTGTGTATGCATATATATGTATGTATAAGTATATGTATATGTATAGGCTATATGTATATATAAAAAAGTTGGAAGGGAGAATGGTATTGGATTGTAACATGTAGTGGTGGTGGGATTGAAGTTGGAGATAGCATAAATGAACACCTTCTAGTCCATTTGTGAATAAGAGTCAAGAAAATGGTAGGAAGAAAGGGGGCAAAAGATAGTGTGTTGTGCGAGGTAGCAAGAGAATTCTATTTTGGACATTGTGCCACGTAGATTTGGATGGATTTGGAGGCCAATCATGATTGGTCTAGTTTTCCAATGCTTTCACACTGTCTTGACCTATAGAATGGATTTATTATTCCAATATTTACTAATTTATTTTAATATTTTTAGTAGGTCATGTTGTCCTACCATCTACGCCAGTTGTTTTAGTATTCTTCTTTTTTTCTGAAAAATAATTGTTATGTTCTTTTTCCTTTCCTTGTTCCTATTCAATTATTTTCCTAGCCTATTCTAGGATTTGATCATGTTGTTGTTTGGTGGGACGAAATTCCTCTTCCCCCTCTAATCTTCCTTCTTCTAGTGTTATTGCTTCCTATTTTTTGGTATTGGTAACTTGTCTAGTTAGTACTGTTTCTTTACTCTTTTCCTTTGGTTTAGGCTCTTTGTGGTACTTGTCTCCTGTACTAATATCTTTTGTAGTATACCCTTCATCCCTTCCTACCTTACGACACCTCCTTGTTTCATCTTCTTGGTTCTTGGGCACCTTTCGAATGAGCCTTACTCCCTTGTTTGAATTGTAATTTTATAGTTCATCATTGAGACTATGGTGTTACATTTTTGTAATATTGGCATGCCTTATCATAGTTGAAGGAATCATGCTCATGGCCACATAGTCCATATTATTTTATTTTCTCACTCTATTTTTTAGTTACAAAGTGTCTTTGTTTTTTGCAATTGAAGCATGTAGCATCTTCTCTCCTTCCTCTTCCTCGACCTCAACCTTTTCCTCCTCAAAATGGACCTTTATTATTGTATGGTTCCAAATTCTGAATGGTTTTTCAATCTAGTTTTGTTGCCATGGTGGTACTTTGTACCACTATCTTTTGCATATAGTTTTTTCGCTAATCCTTTTACATATGCTAGTTTATGTTGGCCTTTATTGCTTACTGGATAGAGTCTTCTCTTAACCGAAATAGTTGTGATGGGAATTCTTCAATGCCATGGTTGTCCCATTCGCTGCAAACATCATAGTAGGCTAAATTCACCTTTTTAGGTATTGTCCATAGGTCTAACTATAATTCATTTTCTTTATTTTCCCCTACTTCCTTGGGGCACTCATTTCTAATGTGACCTTCCCTTCCATAGTAGGTGCACCATATGTTAGGTCTAAGTGTATATACTTATATTTTTTTCATGATGTCTTGTTGGATTCTTATGTTCTACTCCTAATCTAAGTTTCTCCAATTCCTTGTTTTCTCTCTCTCTATCTTGTTTGTGACAAGATTGGTTTTCAATCTAGTATGCAAATGTAACTAATTCTAGATATGTGTTGAAATTTCATCCATCCAATGCTATTCTTATTTCTAGTAGGACTTTGAAGATGAACTAATCAATCTTATGTTTGTCACTCAAGGGTTCTTCTAATCGTCTAGTGACATCTTTAAATATTTTTTCAAATTCTTTGATTATTTCATCTTCATGTTGCATTAGTTCTCAGATTTTACTCATTCCTTCTATAGGTAAATCTAGGGTAGAAATTTTTCCTATGAATTATTTTTTGATACCACTTAGCGTTTCTCCGTGAATTGACCCAAAAAAGTCAAATAGAACTTTATGAAATCTTTGGTTATGTGTTATCTTTTCCATAGATACTCCAAGATGAACACATGTTTGGTTGCTTTAGCTATGTCTTGTCCAAACATGGGAAATTTCATAGAAGTATTCATGATTGGTTCTTCTTTTGAGTCACTATTTGTATATCTTATATCCAAATTATATCCATTCAATATGTCTCTATTATATTCCTTTTCTTGTTTTTCACCTATGTTTTTCCATTCTAGATGTTCTATTTCTTTTTCTAAAACCCTTGTTGCTTTTATCAGCATTAAGGGTGACTCTTAGTGTGGGGGTTATGTCTATTCAAAGTTTCTTTTCATTCTTGGAGATATTATTTATTAGTTAGTATCATTTGATAAATTGATCATGTCATTTTGTTATAAGGTGTTAAATTCATATAATTCCTCTTATTTGTTACATCTTTGCTTCTTATATTCAACACACTTTTGGTTACTAATTCATCTAGGTAATCATCATCAAATGTTATATTTTAAATTTTTTATACTAAATTTTCTAGTGGTAACTAATATTTACTTATCTTTACTTGGATATTTGTCCATTCCAGCTATATAATTTGTGTCTTACTTGTAGGAGGTGTCATGATTCTTACTACCGCTTGTTCCATTTCTTTCCTAAAATTTTCATAGTCTTTGATTTCTCCTTCTATGTTTTGAATAATTTGATTTATTGTTTTTATGATAGAACCTAGGTGTAGAATATCTTCTCTATCCTCTTTAGCAACACCCACAATGACACGATCTTCTTCTTCTTCTTCTTTGATAGCACCCACACTAGCATGCTCAAGAGCACCCTCAATGGAACACTCACCCTCTTTGTTATTGTTTTCTTCTACAAACTCTAAGATTTGTTCCTTAGCCCTTTTTTCTTCCTCTTTCATTATTTTATGGTATCTTTCCTAAAAAAAAATTAACCTCCTTTCTTCTATGTTTATCTCCATTCCCAACTTAATTATTTCAATTATCTCCCTTTTTCTCTTGTTATCTCCCATTCCCATGTGTTTTCCAAGTCCAAACTTCCATTAATCCTTATATATATCCCTTAGGTGATTAAGATTTTTAAATAGTTACATATTTTTAGGGAATTTTCTAGATCCCCCTTTCTATTTATCATTCCCTAATACCCCACCCCCTCTCACAGAGGTGGCCCTTAGGTTCTAATGTAAAATTTCTACCAACTTTCTTTACTTCTTATGATTTATACTTTCTTTACTATTCTCTCTAGGGCCCCAAAAATAGAACCAATGTTAGCAAGAAGAATGGCAAAGTGTAGTCTTGATATTTGTACCCCATGATCTCTTATGTAGTCAATTTATACCCTAAAGGATGCAATAAGAGAAATCAGTATATGTGATTAGCTACTAAGATGAACATATAACATTTACTATGCTAACAATGAAATGATCATTCATCCACCCATATTACACACATATGTAAACACTTATAACTCCTTATATTATATTATAGCTTCATACAAAATGCGGGTCTTAGTCTCTGCTCATCTCATGCATCTCTATATCAGTATATTTGTCTACATATGATTTACATTATATATAAATACTTTCCCATTTAAGGGAAATGTCTCCTATTTGCATATAGTGTCTTCTCCATCCTTCATGGACCCTTTGTGGTAGCCTAGGGTAAGATCTACTTCTATTTGACATTGTAAAATCAAGTCCTTGCCCCCATTGGGTAACATTTTTTTCACTTTATAAGTTATAGGAGGTATTTGTCTTAAAGAGATCTTGGCATGAAATGTGACAATAAAACCTCCAATAAGAGTACCCCTCTAGTTCCATTTGTATTTGAGGGAGATAATCTTGTATTGATTCGGTATTCCATCTTGATAATTTTAATAATGCACTAGCTTAATCCTCATACTCATGGCAAGGACCAAAGATTTTTGGGTAAGGTATTGGAAATAATTTCATGGTTGTCCTAGTTGTGAAACTCCCAATCTTCCATGAAAGATCTTCTTTCCCATATGTGGTATCTCCTTCTAACTCCTATATGGTTTCCCTAGTTATGATGTCCTAATTTTTTATGCATTTCAAACTCATTTACCATGTATGAAATATCATTTTTTATACCACAAAATTATCATGAGAATCAATTATAATCACTTAAGGTTTCATGGTTGCTTTAGGAATATTAGAGGAATTTCAACACAAAGTTTTAAAGAGTTTAAATAGTCCAAAAATGATAAAGACCCAATTTATCCATTAATAAATCATTTACATGGAATATATATCCCATATAAAGAGATGTGCAAGCATGATATCCTAAAAATGGAGAAAGATGAATGATTTCATCTAATTTAGAATGGTAAGGTGTAAAACAAAATTGAGGATGATGAATATGTATAGATACTTCTCCAAATTTAATTCCTTTTAATGCAATGAAATGGAGGTGAAACTAATAGAAAAAACTATACTTAACTATGAAAGAAATGATGAAAAATAGAAAATGGAAAGATTTCTCCTTATTTGTTAATCTTGTATCAATTGATCTAAGTTTTGAGAAATATTAGACACCTATTACATAAATATAGGTGTAAATATGTGAAAGGACAATATCATTTAAATAATTAGCATCCTATTTGGTGGAAATGTCCCTTCCTAATGCCCTATTTAGTGAAAATGTATACAATTGGTGGCCTAGTCCAATAAGTTGGAATAGACTAAAAGTTTATATGGAGATTCCTTAGGCCTTATTATTTAAAAAATTACCTCTTGAGTCATCCCAATATAATGGGTTACACTTTTTGGCCAAACTTGACATTGAAATCAACATTTTGAGCAAAATCTTCACTTTCTGACACCTATATTAGGTAAAATGTTAGGAATTTGAAGATGATGCAAACTAGTGATTTGTGAGATATTTTTTGTAGATTATAAATGTATTTGTTTTAGATTGAAATTAAATTGCAAGTTTTTCATGTCCCCTTTGATAACTAGTTTTTAATAGTAAACAACATTTTTAAAAAGTGATGTGTACTTCGGCTCACATAAAAAATTTTCTACAAAGGATAAATTTTTTATTCTTTTAAATTTACGTTGGTAACACTAATATCTAGTGATTTAATTTTGTTTCATAGAGTTTTGTTAAATATTTTTCTTTTAATTAAGTTTTGAAGTCAAACCAATTATAATTTAGATATAGGTGCACTTCGGCTTGCATAATTTTTTGTTATGTATTGAAATTCATTTTTTGTTGTTGGAACGAAGACATTAATACCTATTATGTGGATATTTTTTATTAAAAATCCAATCATTTACTATTTTTCCATAATGCTTTTTCATCGAACTTGATGTTCTGTGAAAAACCTATGTTCAATAAAACTAAAATAAAAAATAAAAAATAAAAAATATCTAATTTATAGTTGTTGGGAAGCTTGTTCTGAGGATTATGGTTCTCCAACTCGGTTTATCTATTTGAATCCATTTGCACCTCCAAATCAAACTTTGAAAGTCAAAAAATGCATTAATTTTGCAATTAAAGGGGAAAAGTAAAAAAAAAAAAGGGTGCTCATTTGAACCCCCCTTCATTTTCTAATGAAGGGGGGTTCAAATGAACACCCCATATATGGCACTAGTCAAACACAAATTACAATGTTTCATTAAGTGGGGGTTCATTAGAATGGGGTTTCATTCGAAGGCTTTGGATTTCATACATGTTCAAATGAAGCCCCTTCATTCAAAGGGGTACCTTCGTTCGAAGCCATTTTAAATTTTTTGATGGGTGTTTCTAATTTTTCTTCATGCAAAAAATTGTAACCCACTTTTGTGGGTTCACCCTATTATAAATTTATCAAATTCCTCATCATTTTTTCATATTTGATCTATAATCATCAAATATATGTGTAAAAACCCATAAAATAAAGTGGTTAAAGGGGTCTCTATCTCACTTAGTTTCCTCATATGGTTTTAGAATGATGGATAATAACATAGATGAGTGTGGAATGGAATTACTACCTATTTCATCAATGGGAATTTAAGGATCTAGGTCTACTTGTAGGATTGATAACATACTTCAAATCTTATAGTTGGGAGATAATTTTATTATATTTTGATTGATATTTTAGCTTGGATAAGTGAGTATAATGATAAAAAAAATCATGAGAGTTAAAAAATTAGTGACAACATTAAAATTATTAGAAACAAAAGGGATATGAATCATCGAAGGGTTAACAATTGGGCTACAATGAAGTGAATTAGCACTCATATATGTAGCGCATGAACTATGATGAGAAGGGGGCATGTGTTGAAATGCAAGACAAATGAGAGGGGGGGGTGAATCAATTGTATCAAATAACTTTAATTTTAAACTTAATCTTTTCTATTTAACCTCAATCTGTTATTAAGTGTAAACATGAAATGCAGATAATAGAAAGAAAACACCAGAGACACCAGATTTACGTGGAAAACCCAATGAGGAAAAAACCACGATGAGGATTGTAGACACTGAAATTTGGTCTAGGCCTGCGAGTACCACTTTCGACATAATTCTAATGTCTATGGTCATGATTAAATAATGTTAATTATTTTATCACTTTCTATAGTCACCTTTTTGCTATTAATTAAATAACCTTAATTATTTAATTAATTCATTATGACCTTTATTCAACCTTGATTGATTAAATAAATCTTATTTATTTAATTACATCGCTAAATTAATTAATCCCCTTTTTAAATTAAATAATTTATTATTTAATTTATCCTTTATCATAATTTCGACTATAATTAAATATTCATTTCGAATTATTTAATTATTCAATTAACCTTTTTGACAGTCAATAAAATAAATCTTTATTTATTTAATTAAATCTCTGAATTTTGAATGTTGAATTAAATATTCATTTAATTCATTAAAATAATTATTCCTCGAATATTCCTTTGATTAGATAATCGCCTATTTATCTAATTATGCACTCATCACTTGACCCAAGATCTATTTAAATCAATCAGTTATCTCCTAATTTAATATATGATCGTCTCTACGAAGAGACTCTCTGTCATAACTAATCAGTCATCTAGTTAAGACTCTTATGCATGTAGATATTTATTAATTAAATATCTTTATTTAATTAATTAATTTATGTGTGCATTCGAATAGATCGTTGTCTTTATTCTATCTTTCTCCTTTTCATGCAAACATCATTCTTCTAATTTTTGAATACTTTCAACTAGAGATTAAATCATTATTTAATCTTGATCTCTATTCTTAGGTTTTATCACCCATGTCAGTAGTAACACTTATCTCAATGCATGTCGAATCTTTTAATCTGAATCGTTTGTCTATCTCTCGATCTCAGCCTCTCATTTGAATGATCAATTTTCTATAAATTGGCCTGGCTTTCATCATTGCAACTCCTCCCAAAACTGATATACTTTTGGAGCACTGGTTTAATCTTCGATATTTTTCTATAATCGCATACATAAATGGCTATACTTGCACACATATTGAAAATATGAGGGAAAGAATACTATCATGATGAAATGGAGAAGGACAACAAAGATTATTCATGGAGTTACATCGATCTTTGGTGAGATTGTTTTATGTTTTAGCTATTTCCTTTGTTCTTTGTTGTTTAATGTAGGTTAGTTTAAATGCTTTGTATTGCTTTAATATTGCTTTCTAGTTTTCCTACGTTACATTTGGTGAACCTGACGTGAAGACATGTCCTTCACAAATCTATAGACATTTATTCAATTTTTGTAGGTATCGTACATAACGATGCATCTGACAGACAAAACAACGCATCTGATATTATGAATCGTACCTGACAAATACAACGACACATCTAAAAAAATTGACACATATGTGGCTTATCACGACACAATTGACTGATGAAAATCTGCAACGCATCTGCCTCTCTGAACGATGCATTTGACTGGTGAAATTTTTGGGTTTACTTTATGATTTACAGTTTTTCATTATGTTTTTATTTTAGCTAATTTTTGGTTTGCAACATGTGTTTTAAGGAGTTAGCATAGCGTTTGCAGGACATAGCATAGAAGATAAGATTTCTCAACCTTTTCTCCAGGATGAGTGACAAAGACAAAGAAATTAAAAACTACTAATTCATGTTTTTGCAAAACCATTGATGAAGATATATTTATAAACTACTAACAATTTTCTTGCAGAATCGATGTCGAAGACTCTATTTTTGAAATAAACTGTTTGGTAGATTAGAAATTTTTTCCTTTGGGATTAAAATTAACCAGTGTCTTTTGTGCCTGTACATGTTTAGATTAAATCCACAATTCAGTAACAGAAATATCCTCTCCCCTTGAGCATTCGTATGATCCTGGGTGTAAGAGAAACTATTATTGACTCTAGAAATTGGGCCTGGTTTGGTGGTTAAGAGAACCAAAGCGACTCAAACCGGTGATGAGCTTTTTCGCTGAGCTACTCCCAACCAGTATAGAAATTCTAATGCTTGAGGAACCTCAGTATTACGAAGATCCCAATGAACAAGAATTTGATTCCCCAGTACCCTTGTGGTGCACTAAAACTTGTAGACCATAACCTCCGTAGACTAGGATGATATTGCCTCTCGCATGGATCTCTGAATGGGTTTCTAAACTAAAAAAGCCAACTTTTTGTAGTTAAGCCAAAAACCATCTATTTGGTGGTGCAAGAGGTCGGACCTCTAAAGCTGTCTCACAATCTTATGGTTCAATAGTAGAGATGAGAAGTTCACCATGGGAGAGTCATGGGAATTGAAGCTTGGCTGACCCGAGAAGTGTGTGTCATGGAGGGGAGACAGTGTGGTCAAGCTTCTAGTCATCCACTTTGAATAAGTGTAGCTGGGGAAACCCAAGTGAGAATTCAACAAGTATTGTCACTGCCAGCCTTAGGAATTGTACATGTTTTCTGATTTTTAACATATTCATGCACATCAAAACTGAAACACAATGTTTTTTGATTGTTTTCAATTGCCAAAATTTGATCATGAAACAAATTCAGTCAGAAAACCTATGTCATAAAAACATCTCATCTAAAAATTTGAGTTGCATCTAATAAATAGAAAAACGCATTTGTAATTTTGAGTCGCATTTGTTAACCAAAAAATCACATTTTCCTATCAAGAAATCAGTGTCCACTAACATTAAATTTTGAGTCGCATCTGACATTAGAGTCGCATCTGTTAAAATTTTAGCCGCATCTGTTAGGGTAAGTCGCATTTTCCTGTCAGTAAACCGAAACTAGTTTTCATCAGAGAGCCGCATCTGCAATACGCAACGCATCTGTCAATTTATGTGATGCATCTGAAAACTGAACCACATTTGTCTGTCAACAAAAATAATGAATTCACCATCACAGTCCGAAAATAAACTGTCATTTTAATCTATGTTTCTCATAGTCAATCTTGGACAGAAACCAAAAAATTTCTCAAAAACTTGCATTGTTCGTCTTTAGGTGTCATTTAGTTTTAGAGATAGACATCTTAGTTATGAAATTTAGTACCATCATAGAAATTTTCATATCTTAGAATAGACCAACTTTCTGCATTATTGGACAAATCCACGCTTCGACAGTCTAAGTCATTGAACCTAGTCATTTTGTCCTACTAGTGAATCCTTCTAACTCATTAGTCTAGTTTGGAAATTCACCTTATCATTTGGTCCTTGTCCTACATCAGGTTCCTTGATGAAGTTAAGTTGTATCCTTGGTTAATCCATAGGTAGTAGGTAATATCCTCTTAGAATCATTTACCATCATTTACCTTAAGAGTCTACTTAAAATTTTGTATATTGTCATCCTAGCATACGTCATTTTAGAAATCCTTTATTTTCCAAGAAAATACCAAAAAAATAGTAGCATTCATTATATTTAGAAAATATCCAAAACATAGAATCGAACATATCATTTTAGACATAGTTTGCATTACCTCATCTTGAGCAATATTTTTCATGGTTGAAACAAGGTCTAAAAAGAAACATAGAGAGATGGCATACTCATAGGATTTCATCAATCCATTCAGAAACCAACCATCAAGGACATAAAGACCTCATAAAACTTTTCTTGAAAAATTTGTCACTAGAGACACACATGGAAAATTTTATGTAGAAGACATAGACGTTGTCGTTCAAGATCCTGAATTGGCATCTTTTATGGATGAGTGTTTGGAAAATGATCCTCAAAGATATCTGGAAAAGTTGCTAGTAGAAGTTGCCACACTACCACCAGGGTTTGACGTCCACACCTTAAAAGCAACATCTATTCAACCAACACAAACCTTGATATCGAGTGTCTCCATTCCTCAAATTATTGCAACAATACCAAAAAGCATACCTACTCAAACAACCTCAATCATAAACACAACACCATTTGGTGTAACACAAGGCTTAGGATTTTCTACGGGAGCATCTTCATCAAACCCCTTGGGTACAAAAACCACTAGTAAAAGATCCAAAGTTGGCATGAAAACACCACGAGCTATATCCCATATGAGCACTAGTACTGCCATTCCACACATAGGGGCTACACAAACAGGACATATTCCTACACCGAATCAAAATATTCTGTCAGGACATACTCCCTCACTAAATCACAATCTGTCACAAAATTTTGCATTTCAGAACACTTACATTGATCCTAATAAAGCAACCAACATGTCTTTAACACAAGTAGATGTTCTGTAATATCAAATGCAAATCCTCCAACAAAAAATGGACAGTATGTCAATGTCAGGCAAATGAACTATTTCAGCGCAATATTTATGTCCATGTCCCTTTGACAAAGTGCTATACATGACACCCTTCCCACACAAATACATTATACTGAATTTTCCTAAGTATAATGGGAAGAGGAATCCTTTGGAGCACATTAGGGAATTTTCTACAACATGCATGGACATCTCATATGACCCCACATACCTTATGAGACTCTTTCTATGAACCCTTATTAGGATAGCATTGGAATGGTTCTCAAAACTTTCGTACAACATAAAATCATGGGGCGAATTAGCTGAGAAATTTATGGAACACTTTGCCTTCAACATAGACAATTAAATCATGATAGCTACCTTGTGTCATACCATGCAAGAAGACAGTGAAAATTTCACCACTTTCTTTCAGAGATGGAGAAGTTTAGCTAGTCGATGTCTAGTTGAGATACCAGAAAAACAAAAAGTCTATTCCTTGAAAATATTCAACCGAAATTGAGAAGTGACTTAAGAGTACATTGTTGTACCTATTTTCTAGACTTAGTACAAAAGGGAATTATACTTGAAAAGGGCCTTATTGACAAAGGAGAAATCAAGATGCCAGGTAGGAATCCAGTTGATCAACATCAAAATTCTCCCAATGATAGAAAAAAGATTTGATGTAGGAAAAGAATGTAACAAATGACGGTATTGTTGATGCTAAGACCCTACATGCGGGACCTGTCATCACACTTAGAGGTTACAACCCCTCTCAAGACATGACTAATAATCTTGATCAAACAAACAACTTTGTCCAAAATTCACAACAACAATGACCACATAGGAGATTTCCAAAACGTGAGTCTACCCCTTTGGGGGAACCAATTGAAACCGTTTACAAAGAATTGATTAAACATAAACTCATACAACCTCTGGAGCCAAAGCAGTACGATCCTGGATAGTTTAAACCTTCATGGTGGGATGCCAACACCTATTGTGAGTACCATCAAACTAAGGGACATAACTTACAACATTGCCGAAAATTGAAGAACATCATACAAGATTTTGTCGAAGAGGGAACCATAGAAGTCAATGGGAAAAAAAATACCAAAAACAGTGATCACAAGGTCTTCACAGATCCATTACATGACCATGGGAAAGGAAAGGCCTCCAGTTCAGGAACTAAGAATAGTACCTCAACCAACTATACGAGTGCTAAATATGACTATAAACTAGGTACCATCATCAATCATATCCGAGCTGCTAATGAAAATATCCATACCATTACCATAAAAAAATGTCCTAAATGTGTTGTCAATATGCATAGAACTAAGATAACCCTTCCAGGTCCTTCATCAGAGCCACAAACACAGTCTTCCAAGCCTAAGTATAATTTGCTTGACCATCTGGGGAAGACCTCAACACATATATCCATCTTGGAACTATTGAATATTTTTTTGGGTAGACCTTGGATACAAGCTATGAAAGTTGTACCTTCCACTTATCATCGGTGTCTTAAATTATTGTACAATGGCACAAAGATCACAATTGAAGGTGATCCATATCCTTTCCAATATTGCATAAGCCTACGTGAAATACCACAATGACAGGTGCCAGTTAATCAAGAGGCTTCATCCTCCACCTTATCCCTTATGTTGATCCATCTTTTCTTACCAATTCCATTACATCACAACCGTCGTCATCCAACCCTAAGGTCCAGATCCAAGATAAGGGTTGTGGAGAATATCACATGAAAGAATCCTATTGTGTCAGTCAGCTGGTTCCTCCTAAGTCATACGGTTTACCCACAATAGATAGGAAATAGTCAGTTGTCACAATACATGTCCCTCCTACGATGACATTCACAAAATGGGGAGAGTTAAGTAAAGAAGCTATGGACCAAGAAGATGTCACGTCCTGGTTGTATAATGAAGACAATGAAAACCCTCCACCATCTATTCAAATATCTAAGGATCAATATGGAAAAGGCTTCATGATAATGCAAAGAAAAAGATATGACAAACATAGTGGGTTAGGGCTACATAAAAATGGAAGGATTGAACCAATCATTGTCTCACAAAGAACAAAAGGCCTAGGGTTAGGGTTTCAAACAATTAGAATTGGTATTCCTGGTACTTTGTTATCATCACAAGAGGAAGTAAGTGCTTATGAGGACATCAGGATATCCCACGAACCATTTGACCCATTCTACTGTGACTCCCTTGACTCGAACGAATATGAATGGGATTCCCTTTCCTCTACTAGCATGATGGACCTAGATAAGTTATTTGGGGAACTTGATAAAATGCTACAACCTTCACCAAATCCATCTAGCCCCTGTCCTAAAAAGTCCTTGTCAAAAGAAGAATGGCTTAAGCCTTATTATTAAGAAATCCTTGATCCTACCTCTTGGGAACCAAAAGAACCATCTTCTGATGACCTAGCCCTTATAGAGGTCCCAAATCAAAGTTTACCTATCCCTAGGAAGAAGAACAAAAAGGAGTTAGTTCAAAACTTTTGTGACCATGTCAACCACTCTATCCTCACCTTGTCAGCCTCCACATTCGATAAATCTGATGATGACATGCCCCTCGTATATCCCCAACTTATCGATTGAGATCAACAAGGCACACCCATCTTAGACATATTCAAGAATGACGAAGTGATAGTTGAGTTCATGTGACTTTGAGAAGGAATACCTAGAGGTGATCATAAAGTTGGCTTTACCATAGACTTAGATAACATGGCATATTTTGGGAAGTTTTTTCACACCTCTAGTTGTAAAAGTGAAAACAAAAAGAAAAACAATGAAAATGATGAAAATGACAAGTCCCTAGGTGAAAAATGAAAGGCGCATTTGGACGAAGAAATAGTAAAAATAAAGGATGCATCCGAGGGAAAAAAATTCTCTAAGGCACCCAAGGATGGAGGTTTGAATATTTTACTAGTTGCTCAGGAAAAGTCACCAATGTTAGTAGAAGATTCTATCAAGATCAACATAAACACTGAAGAAAACCCTAGGGTAATATACTTTGCAACATCTTTGACAGAGACAGAGCAACTAGAGTTTCCAAACTTCTTTAAAAAAAGAGATAAAATTTGCATGGTCATATGCCGACACGACTGGGCTGGATCCAGACCTTATATTGTATCATCTACCATTACAAACAAGTGTTAAGCCTGTCAAGCAAAAGCTAAGAAAGATGCATCCACAAATCGCTCTACTAGTCAAAGCTGAACTTAAGAAACTATTGGATGTCAAATTCATCAGATCCATAGACTATGCATAATGGATTTCAAATCTTGTGCCAATAACCAAACCATCTGGGGGCATCCACATTTGTACAGACTTCAAAGATATCAACAAGGCATGTCCTAAGGATGAATTCCCTTTTCCAAACATTGACATGATAGTGGACCTTACATCAAGATACGAGATGCTATCCCTCATGGATGGTTTCTCTAGGTATAATCAAATCAAAATTGCAGTTGAGGACCAACATAAGACAACTTTCACATGTCCATGGGGAACATATTGTTGGAATGTTATGCCTTTTCGGCTCAAAAATGTTGGAGCTACATATCAACGTGCAATGATGACTATTTTCCATGACCTCGTACATACTCTCATGGAAGACTATGTCGACGATTTAATAGCCAAATCATTGAAAATAGAAGATCATTTGAAAATCTTAGATAAGATATTCCAAAGGTTAGAAAATTACAAAGTAAGGCTAAATCCAAAAAAATGTGTCTTTGGCGTTAAATCAGGAAAACTTCTAGGATATATCATTTCTAGAAGAGGCATCAAAGTGGACCCAACAAAAGTGAAGGCTATAATGGACATGCCTCCACCAACCAACATTGGTCAGCTAAGAACACTACAAGGGAGACTACAATCTATCATATTCTTCATAGTGCAGTTAGTAGACAAGATACATTTGTTCCAACATTTGCTCAAAAAGGGGGTTTCGTTTGTATGGAAACCCAAATGCCAAGAAGCTTTTCAAAAGATCAAGGATTACCTAGTTACATCGCCTATGTTAATGCCACCTACAAATAACCAACCTCTGATACTCTATATTTCAGCAACACAATCAACATTAGGAGCCTTAATTTCACAAAATGATGATGAAGGTCATGAAAGGGCAGTGTACTATATCAGTCGTACTTTGGTGGGATATGAACTAAACTACAGTTACATGGAACAGGCCTGTCTTGTAGTAGTTTTTGCTACTCAAAAACTTAGAAACTATATGCTAAACCTCCAAACCATGTTGGTCGCCAAGATAGATCCTCTAAAATATCTCCTAAGTAAAGCAACACTAACAAGTCGATTGGCTAAATGGGTAATGATAGTAAATATGACATCCAGTATGTAGAAAGAAAAGTGATAAAAGGGAAAGTAATTGTTGATCAATTGGTAGACGCACCAATTAAGGATGACCATCCTCTAGTGGCAGATTTTCCTGATGAGTTCATCTTCACCATTGACAAAAGAACCACATGGAAATCATACTTTGACGGATCTCACACTAATCATGGTTCAAGAGCAGGTATACTGTTTGTTACACCACATGGCGACACTATTCCCAAGTCATTCAGAATTGATTTTCCTTGCAAAAACAACATAGTGGAATATGAAGCCCTTGTGACAGGATAAAAAATGGCAGTCCAATAGAAGATTAAGCATTTACATGTTTATGGAGATTCTCAGCTAGTAGTCTAGAAATTCAATGATGAGTATTAAACTAAATATGAGAAACTTTCTCCCTACAAACACATGGCAGATAGTTTTAAATAGTATTTTGATAACATCAGCTTTCAAAAAATACCCCGCATTTAGAATAGGGTAGCAGATGCTATGGCGACCGTTGGTTCATTATTGGATATACCTAGCAACGTGCCTAACTTCGAGTTTTTGGTAGAACATCTTTTGGTCCCTGCCTATAACATCTCAAATTCTATGATGGTGTGTATGATTGTTGGTCCTACCTCCCCATGGTACAAGGACATATATGACTACCTCCATGCCCAAATCCTACCCTTAGATCTATCAAATAACCAACATAGGGAATTTATCCACAAGTCTTCCAAATATACCATCATCGAAGATACCCTTTATAGACATGCCTTAGATAATACCTTATTGAGATGTCTCAATGTTGAAGAAGCACAAGCAACCTTACGTGCAATACATGAAGGTATTTGTGGATCCCATTCTAGTGGTCCTACCCCAACCAATAATATTATGAGATTAGGCTATTATTGGCTTACAATGGAAAAGGACTCATATGTCTTCATCAAGAAATGTCGACAGTGCTAGGTACACGAAGACTTGATACATACGCTAGAACAAGAGCTCTGATCGATAACCTCACCATGGCCCTTTTCCCAATGGGGACTTGAACTCATAGGTAAGATACACCCTCCATCTTCCAATGGCCATAAGTTCATCATAACCACCACCGAATACTTCACCAAGTGGATCGAGGCTATTCCTATGACCTATATTACTGACACACAAATTTCCAAGTTTATCCTAAACTACATAATCTGTCAGTATGGTGTTCAATCCATCATCATGGATAATGGACATCCACTCAAAAACCAAGAAGTCCGCCATCTCTGTGAAGAATTTCATATCCAACATCAGTTTTCCACTCCATATTATCCACAAGGTAATGGCCAAGCAGAGGCGTCTAACAAAAAAATCATCATAATCCTCAAAAGGATTGTTAATGATGCTAGTCGTGACTGGCATCTACAACTAAATCCTATCTTATGGGCTTACTGCACAAGCATCTGTACTCGCACCGATGCCACTCCATACTCCTTGGTATTCGATTCTGAAGCTATCTTACCTATTGAGGTTGAAATCCCTTCCCTAAGGGTATCTTTGAAAGGTCATATTGATGATGAAGAGTATCGTGTGTCATGACTACATGAGTTAGAATTCCTAGATGAACGAAGACAAAAGGCACTAGATCATCTTTAAGCATATCAAAACCATCTTCGTCGCAACTATAACAGGAAAGTTTTGAATCAAAATTTTGACATTGGTGACTTGGTCTTAATGGAGAACCCGAAGAATCAAGCTGAAAGAGAAAAGCCAAGAAAGTTTGAACCAAACTAGTTAGGGCCTTATATTGTTACAAAAGCCTTTGGATCAGGAGTGTATCAACTCTCTACCCCTAAAGGAGAACCAATTTTTTCACTGATCAACAGTCTTCATTTGAAGAGGTTTTATGCATAGCTTCTGGGAACCTTATCTTAATCATAAAAATACAAAAAAAATTGTTAACTTGATGAAAACTTGGCAAAAAGGCGTCTTTGTAACACCAAAAAAATTGAAAAATCAATAAAATAGTAAAGAGAAATAATCTATCCAATAGTGAAAACTACTTTGGTGGTGCTATGGATAAGTACCATGGTGAAATCCTGGAAAACAGGCACCATGTGTAGTCGACTTCGCTCCTTTGTCTACCATCATTCCAATCAAAAATTTTCACCATCACCCATAATAAATGGTTGTCTTATCCATAACTTGGAACGATTCACATGAAGTTCACTCCGTCTCTCCACTCCATCCCATAGGTCTTATACCTGACTAGGGCCAAATCATTGACCTGTCAATTGGACCTTGCAATTACCATCCAAACATCAGAAAATGTCCAAAAAAAACTCAAAAAAATCATAAAATGTCCTGAAAAAATATCCAAAAACATAAAAAAAACTCCAAAAAGATAAAAAAATCAAAACATGTCAAAAAACTCAAAAATAGAGTCAGAGTCAGTTGTGTCAAGTCATTCATAGACATAGTCGAACTACGTTGCCTCTGTGACTAGATGTAGGCAAGGCCATCTAACGATGTGCCCTGAGGCATTAGGTTTGTCTTTCTAGGTTTGTCACATATCACACACATTAAATCATGACTCATTCTTTGTACATGTCAAGGTCATTGGTCATGTCGAACTGCAAGGTCTCTGCGTGTATAACGTAGGCAAGGCCATCAATCGATGAGCCCTCGAGGCCGCACTAGGTCATTCCATTAGGTTTTATCACATTCACCATCACACACGTCGCATATCATCAAGTTGAGTTCATATTTATCAATCATTCATGTCAGTCAAAGTTAGTTGAATTACGAGGTCTCTACGTGTATAATGTAGGCAAGGCCATCAATCGATGAGCCCCCAAGGCCGCACTAGGTTAGTCCTTTAGGGTACATCATATCATGTATTGTCAACACACACAAACAATAGCCAAAACATCAATAAAAGTCACACATCAACAATCCAAACCTGTCAACAATGTCATCAAATCAAATCAAACAAATTGCCAAAACAATCAAACTTTTTTCTTATACAACATGTGTCCTCCTTGACAACATACATCATCAATCGTCATAGCCTTATGCAACTTGTTGCATCAATGACATTAGGCTCAATGTCTTATACGGTACGTGTCTTTTTGAAACCAAGCTTTGTCATGCCTTACATAGATAGTCACAAATTCAAAACCACACTCAACGTCTTATACGGTATGTGTCATCCCTGACATTAGGCTATGTCAAACAATCAAATTATTAAACAAACAACAACAAATCAAATTTTGGAAAATATTTTTATTGGTTTTTTGACTTTTTATGGCTTATTTGGTTTTATCTTATTGGCTTTGTCTTTGAGTTTGGTTACTAGCTTTCTCGAGGATATCCCTTGAAGGATTTAGAGAAGCAAGGATGTTTCTAAACTATTTTTCTTTGATTTATGTTTCTCAACTGTCTTTTTAAATTGGTTTTTAAGTCAGGTTACTAGCTTTCTCGAGGATGTCCCATGAAGGATTTAGAGGAGCAATAATGTATCCTAACTATGTCTTTTTCTTTGATTGTTGTCTATGGTTTGTCTTGACAAAAAGACTGGGGCAATTTGGCCTTTAGTATGCCTCTAGACACTCCTTGTCTGTGATTGTCTGTTTTCGCAAGTGGATGACTTTGTACATCATGGTCTATCTCATATCATGGTGTGTACTATCCATTTGTGTCATGTCCCACCCAATGATGATTTAATGCAAGGCTTAGTTTATATTTGGAAAAATATTGAAGATTATACATTCTACTAATACCCATTTTTCAATGCTAACATTTCAAATAATTCATGCTAACATTGCTTCTATCTTGTAATGATAGAGTCCTATGACACACAATAAAATTAGATAATTTGCATATGCATACATTTTTACAACCATTATGTTGACATTGTCATATGTCTCTATATAGTACACCATAAATTTATGCTACATTTAAAAAAATACAAAAATATGCATATCCATCACATTTAGATAATCATGACATACATGCATTTACCAATTACAATATTGTGTAAATTATACATACATGGCAACATACATAATAACAACATATTGCATCTCATCTTCATAAGAATAGAGTACATTCATCACATGTGTCAATACTGTGCACCATCATCATTTCATCATATAAATACATCAGCATAGGAAATGAAACATCATGAGTAAACATCATAATCCATAACATGTATATGCATCATCTAGAAGACTGCATAAATCATGTAGACATAAACTACATAATCATATAAATAAACTGCATCATCATATAGAACAATTGCAAATCATATGAATCATCGCCAAAAATCATATATATATATATATATATATATATCGCTCAAAATAAGATGTGTCATAGTACAATGTCAAAATGTATCAATAAAAGGGAGCTCGCAGGCTCTATGATCAAAATACAAATGTCTATAAATATAAAAAAATTACTTTCATGTGCTACCACTACTCCCATGGGGGGTCTGAGGTGACGATTGTTTCCAATGTACTCTTTGCACAGTGGGAGGCTTGTCATATGGTCATGTCCTTGGTGGTCCTACCATGTCATCGGTACTCTATGTGCGGCTATGGGGCCTACTCTAAGAACTGCCAGTGTGTACCTATGAGTAACTGGGAGCTCTCCTCTCAGGTGGTACCTCCACCTCATATAAGTCTTTGTAGTAACTCTCCCTATCCCCAACTCTAACTAGCTCTCGGGAAAAGGCTACAACTGGCCCGGTACATAAAGCTCTCAACTCAATAAACTGGCCCTCTGTCTCCTGTCATTTGATGATGACCCGATCCTTGTCCAGAAGGGCACTGTTCCTCTCCATCTACAGTACATCCCACTTTGCAGTAAGAACCATCATCCTCTCCTCTAAGGCCTCTACAATACTATCCCTAGGAGCCTCCTCATCTTGTCGTGGTCTCTCCTCCACCTCTGCATCCCAATCCTCCACTATCCTATCCTGGAGCTCTCTCTCTTGCTCCCCCATCACCTCCTCCTCCTCATCATCCACACTGTAACCTGCTAGAATTTTGAGGACATCAATCTCCATATCATCTCGACTGACCTCCTCCTCTACATGCTCCCCTCCTATTGCCTCCTCAATTGCATTCTCTCCTCCAATCTCCACCTCTCCACCACCATTGAGGTCCAACATGGGTATATACTCACCCTCAACCTCCGCCTCACGAATAGGTGATAGTCCACCTACACATCCACCTCTCCACCCACATCAACCCCGTTGACCACCTCTACCACCTCCACCCCTTCCATCATCACCACCTCCTCTACCACCCCTGCCTCCAACTCTGCCTCCACGCCGAACCCTAGGCCCTGTCCCTTGTCTCTCAATTGGAGCCAGCTGATCTGGATCTATATATGGAATGGGACGGTGCTCTACCCACCAAGCATCATATGCTACTATAGTCTCAGGATCTGCCACACCACCCCTCCATCCCCATGGCATAGGTTATAAAGCCTGAATATCTGCCTCCATTGTAGCAATAGGAATCATAGGCACCCATAATGGAACCTCTCTAGAAGATCGAGCAAACTTAGATCACCCTCAAGGCTCGTGCTGAACCTCTCTAAACTGTCTCAAAACTTGACTAGGAAGGTGCCTCTCAATAATATGTACACTCAACACTATCCTCCCAATCAAATACTATGTCTGTCAACAAAATAGTAAGTTTATTTCCTCTTCCAACCATCGACCACAATCCATATATGGTCTCTATGTAAACCGAACCTAAGTATCCAAATCATGTCGCTAATAACCAGTATCCCCAACATGACTCTGTGTAATATTTCCCACATAACGTAAAACATAGGGCGATCTAGCATCTTAATCAGAAGTGACTGGGGGATGAAACACAACAATGTGTTCCCACGCCCAGACCATAAGAAGGGTGGTACCACAGCTCATCGACTGTGCGTCTCTATAAGCTATATCATGAAGATGAAAATACAACATGGCCAGTAAATATGGCCCCCATGTATAAACAACCTCCTTCTCTAACATACCAACGAGAATCTCCCCTCACCCAACAGGAAATCCATGACCTCAACGGTCAGGAAGAACTATACGAGCAATCAATGTACAAAGCATGCAATCTATCCTCTCATATCTCTCCGCCAAAACATGCCATCTAATCTTGTAATTCTCTATACCTAGCTACCTAATATCATCATATACATAAAATATGGTTATCTCACTATATCCCCTCAGGGTATCATACATAACCCTCTCACCCCTAATGGGCAATCTCAAAATCCTATATACATCCTCTAATGTGACAGTTGCTTCTCTAATAGGCAAATGAAAAGAGGAGGTCTCAGAATGCCACCTCTCACATAGTGCAGTCAACATACCTCTGTTTTCCCGAATGGTGGGCATAGTACAAACATGATGCAACCCTAATCTCCAAATTATGCGTGTCTTTACACTCTATAAGCCATCTCTAGGCTTGTATGTCACTGGTCGTGACTCCCAGGTGTATATCGGATCTAATACAACCTATAAGGGCATCAAATACTATGTGTCAAAAAAAAAACATTCATCTTTGCATCACAATTTTTTTCAAAAGTTTGACAGATAGATGCATCGCTTTAGCATCAAATGCGGTGCACAATCTCAAATATGTCATTCTAATATGCAGATGCATCACAAAATATCATATGCATCGTATAAACATGCATATGCAGTGCTCTATTTCAAATGCGTCAAATAAATTGCAATTGTGGTGTACTTTTACTATCCTATCTATCATGCAAATGTGGTGCATTTAAACACATGTGTTGCGCTACTCTACATGCGACAATGTTAAAATCAAATGTGATGTAGATATACAAATGTGATGCATGAATCTTCAAATGTGTTGATGTTCCTAATTGAGCTAAACAGACCTAGACGACTTTTCACATATGCATCGTTCCATGAGCACATGCGTCGCACACGAACGCGTATGCGTTGATTAAAAATTAACGCATCTGATAATTAAATTTTAAATGCCTAAAAATGTGTGAAAAACAAAATTTCAAAAGTTGGTTCAAGGGTACATACCAGGGGTCCTGCATCGGCAGGGCATCTGAAAGTCCGGATGTGATATCCGCGATGCTCGACATATGGAACAGGAGACATCTACACTCAAAGCTCAAAGAAAAAATCACTTTTCTTCAATTTTTTAGAGTGCAAATGATTTAATTTTCACCCCAAATCTTATTTATACCTAGGGTTTTGGAGGGATTTCTTTCAAGCCTTTTGTATTGGACATGTAAACCGCCAACTTCAAACATCAATTTCTTGACCAGATCACCTCGAAATCAATTTCTTTCACCACCATCGAACTTCTAACTATCAAATTACCTAATCGAGACAGATTCCAAATTTTTTCAATTTTTTTTCAAAAATTGTCATTTTTCCTGAGGGGGCATACCCTAACCTATTTCACACTGGGGCATGACAGGGGCATGATCTAAATAATTTTCTTTGACACAAAGGCTGAAATGACATTGTATCAAAGAGGGGCAAACTGTAGACATTGAAATTTGGTCTAGGCTTGTGAGTACCACTTTCGACATAATTCTAATGTCTATGGACATGATTAAATAATGTTAATTATTTAATTACTTTCTATAGTCACCTTTTTGCTATTAATTAAATAATCTTAATTATTTAATTAATTCATTATGACCTTTATTCAACCTTGATTGATTAAATAAATCTTATTTATTTAGTTACGTCACTAAATTAATTAATCCCCTTTCTGAATTAAATAATTTATTATTTAATTTATCCTTTATTACAATTTCCACTATAATTAAATATTCATTTCAAATTATTTAAATTATTTAATTATTCAATTAACCTTTTAGACAATCAATTAAAAAAATCTTTATTTATTTAATTAAATCTCTGAATTTTGAATGTTGAATCTAATATTCATTTAATTCATTAAAATAATTATTCCTCAAATATTCTTTTGATTAGATAAACGCCTAGTTATCTAATTATTCACTCATCACTTGACTTGAGATCTATTTAAATCAATCAGTTATCTCCTAATTTAATATCTGATCGTCTCTGCGAAGAGACTCTCTATCATAACCAGTCAGTCATCTAGTTAAGACTCTTATGCATGTAGATATTTACTAATTAAATATATTTAATTAATTAATTTATGCGTGCATTCAAACAAATCATTGTCTTTATTTTATCTTTATCCTTTTCATGCAAACATCATTCTTCTAATTTTTGAATACTTTCAACTAGAGATTAAATCATTATTTAATCTTGATCTCTATTCTTAGGTTTTATCACTCATGTTAGTACTAACACTTATCTCAATGCATGTCAAATATTTTAATCTGAATCATCCATCTATCTCTCGATCTCAGCCTCTCATTTGAAGGATCAATTTTCTATAAATTGACTTGGCTTTCATCATTTCAACTCCTCCCAAAATTGATATACTTTTGGAGCACTTGTTTAATCTTCGATATTTTTCTATAATCACATACATCAATGGCTATACTTGCACACATACTGAAAATCTGAGGGCAAGAATACTATCACAGTGAAATGGAGGACAACAAAGATTATTCATGGAGTTACATCGATCTTTGGTGAGATTTTTTATGTTTTAGCTATTTCCTTTGTTCTTTTTTGTTTAATGTAGGTTAGTTTAAATGCTTTGTATTTCTTTAATCTTTCTTTCTAGTTTTCTCGTGTTACAAGGATTAACTCATAATATATAAGTAATGCAATACCATATACAAAGTCTCACTGCCAAAGGGCTCACTACTTAAATACAAAGGCTCACTGCCCAAATGCAAGGGTTCACTGCCTTCAAAGGACTCACTATTCAGAAAGGAGGCTCACTGCCTATAGAAAATAAAAGGATATAAATGAAGATCCACCACTAGGGTTCCACACATTCACAACCTGATCAAAAGATTGTAGATGCCATCAACTCACTACTTTCAGGAATCTAACACCTTAAAGTACTGTTTCCTTAATTCGCTCTTCCACTCTCTGATTTTTGCACTTGTTCGCACACTTCACTCACTTTCTCGATTCGTGGATGGATGTATATCAAATTCACTACAAATTGATTTTCTTTTATACCATCTTCAACCTTAGGAACATTCTCCAAGGTCGGACATACAATTTCATTTACAAATTCAAACTAGGTCAGCTACTCAACATTCCCACGGTGGATAAGAATGAGAGATGACCAATTACATAGTTAATCTAGGACCCAAACAACATCTTGGATCAAGCACACACTTTCTTAAGATGATGCAAAAGCATATTATAACATGTAGACACCAGGTTAGCCAAACCTAATGAAAACACCAATGATCTTTGAAGTACACGTATCTCTAGCAAGATAACCACATGTGGATCGCTCAACATGCTTCACTAGAGATTTTACCATCTCTAAGAATACCTTAGGTACATCCACAATAGTTACAACACAATTCATTCATAGAGAACACTTCATCAGTCCATCCAGGCCAATCATCAAAACAAAAAAGCTCTGGAGCAGGTCTTTCAGAGCGCCAAACCACAAGAAATTTTGTTAGAGCATAAAAAACATGAGAAAGATTCATCTCCCATATCCGCAAGATCTGAAACCAAATATTAGAAGACTGTGGAGCCAAAATATTTCTGCCAGTCCACAAACAGATAGCTCTACCAAACTAGTTCACGCACTGGTGAACACACCTTCTACTCGCCATCGGCTCAGAATATAAAACTCAGTATATACGATCCATTGAAGCTTATGAACATACTTACATATATGCATAGACATAGGATAAATATAGAGAAAATGTGGAGCACAATACCATAACACATTCAAAACACACTTCAACACTGCTTTCATTATTTCTCAAATTTTCTCAAAAGCACTTGGCAAAAACACAACCACAACTTCATAAATATAGCTCCATGTATTCTAAGCACTTTTGCAGTATCTCAACTATACAAATACCATCTATACACAACATGAACTGTGTTGACATCAATGACAACATTAATGACAACACATTCAAACACATCCATACTTGCAACAACATGAAAGAAAGGAAAATAAAATGTGCCTTCAACTATGGGATTCAATTTCTTGATTACATGATGTTGTCTCATTCATTTTTGGCTTCTCACTCCTCCAAAATTTGATTTTTTTGTCAGCTTACTTGGTATGATGGTTAATTCTACACCAGTCTAATAGAATTAGTACAAAATATGAAAACAATGATTGCATGTTATCAAATTCATACACAAAACATGATAATTATCATTTCAAATCTTCAGATCATTAAAAAAATTAGTTCATACTATCAAGTTTGATCTAAAGCATGCAATTTGTTTTCTACAATAGAAAAATAAGAAAAGGTGATGGAGTTGTCAAACAATGATTGATATTTTGTCAACACCATGAAAAGTGTGTTTGTATATTAGATAACACATAGATTGTAGGGTAAAATAGAGCATATGGGTCTAGAAACATAATATTCACATGGGTCTGTGTAGGATCATGGGGGTCCAAAAAGTGGCAATATAACAAAGAAGACATTTTTCATTTGCCCCAAAATGAGAAATTCCACTTTGATTTTTTACTAGGGTTAGGTAAAAAGTACATGTTGTCATGGTAAGAACCAAAACGAAACATATATTCATTACAAATAGGTATTTGTTCCCAATGAAATCATATACAAATGTATTAATATATTATTTTATTATATATTAATATATATAATATATATTATAATATATAATATATATTATAATATTAATATTATATTATATATATTAAAATAATATAACATATATATTATATGTAACATATATATTATATTATATAATAATATATAATATATTATATTATTAATATAATATATGATATATATTATATTATATAATTAATATATAATATTATAATATAATATAATATATTTATATATATTGTCAATGGGGTTGTGCTTAAATGGCAAGGCCATATAGTTATCAACATGGAGACCCATGTTCCAATCCCCAAAAGTGACATCTTAAGTTGGAACTCCAAGTGGTGGCTCTTGGACATCCATTGTGGCTTCTTAGTTGAATAAAGTTGAATATGTGGTTCTAAATAATCTAAATAATCCCTCACCAATAAAAAAAAACTATATATTTATATATTATATATTATAAACTATATGTCATCCCTTAGGTTAACTAAGGGATGGACCCGACATCATTTAAAAATATATATAAAAGGAAATAGATATATGTTTCTAATAAAATATTATAAAAATATATTAATATATTAACATTATATTCTATATTATACAACATATATTATATTATAATATATATATATATATTATATGTTATATCATTATATCATTATATTATATAATTAATATATTATATGTTATATTATTATTATTAGTAATATATAATATTATTATATTATATAATTAATATACAATATATAATAATATAATACAAAATATATTAGTTTATATATTATATATTATATGTTATATATTATGTTTTATAAATTATATATTATAAACTATATGTCTCCCTTAGTTTATAACTAAGGGATGGACCCGACACATTTTAAAAAATCCTATAAAAGGAAATAGATATCCATTTTGAATGGATATTCATTCGAAATAGATATTTGTTTCCTGTGTTATATAAAAAATAAGGGTCGAAACCCATTTTCACTTAACACTTTGTTGGTTGAGCGTGAAAAGCAACCAAAAGGTAACAAATATCCATTCTATCTGATATTAGAGTTCAAAATTCACCCTCCAAAGCTTTCTAATCATAGGTACATTGATTTTTAATGTTTTTTCTTATTTTTTTACATTATTTTATAAGAATTTTAGTTTAAAATAGGTTTTTCAATATACATTTTAGTTTGTATTCAAAATATTATTAATTTGTAAAATTTTCAACATCAAACAAGTTTTCCAATGGATGAGAATCCCAATCATATTCCAGATGAAGACCTTGCCCAGCCAAATCCTCCACCACCATCAAATGATCCCTTACAAAACTTTCCTTTTATCCATTATCTCATCCATGGAAATTTAACTGAATTGTGAAACATATGTTAGTTATATGGGAAGCACCCCCACTTTCTGAAATGAAAACCACATTAGAATCAATAATTTCTAATGTTGAAACTCTCACTAACCAACATATTACCTTCTTAGAGTAGCGAGAGGCCATGAGGCAACGATATGCCAATGTATTATCATACAATCAAGTGAGGGAACTTGACATTACCAAAGCCCAATTAGCAAAAGTATTTATCAACCCTAAAACTATATAATTTGTTGATGTGTACAAGCCTAAATATTCGATTAAATGGTGCACACATTGAGGTATCCTAGATAATATTTTGGATCATTGGTGGATGGTTTTTGGTAAACCACCTAACAAAAATCTTGATATCCAACAATATTTTCTTTGAAAACTATATGATGAATTCATCCTAGTTAAGCATGACAACTACTTTGATATGTGAGATTTCCAAGTTGTGGGTAGAGGAATGCCTCAAGATAGACTTGAGGCACATCGAGTAACCCCACTTATTCCCCTTCCTTCTATTGCTCCCCACCTCCAATACCTTACCAAAATATTGTTGCAGATGCAACACATCAGATTATCTTGGCCATTTGATCACACAAAGCTCACAGTTTGCATAGCCGCATGATAGTGATACACCTATTGCATCAGTTGCTATTGGTATACCCTCATCTTTGTCACATATTTTTATGCCCCATCACTACATTATGTGCAACTAGGTATGTGTGGATCCTCTTGGAAAACCTAATGAGGCTCTGATGGACACATTTGATTATGAGGTCCATCATATGTCAAATGTAGGAGATGAGAGAGCAAGGGCCAAAGAATATCCAGGAGAGTCATCAGGTGCAAGAGATGACATGGATGTAACAGTAAGACTTAAAGTAAATTTGTAGCGAATTTTATCTTAAAGTAATATTTTATAAGAGATATTAGTACTAATGTATATTTATGTGTCGGATTCAATAACTGTTGTCAGAGGATCAAATTTTGTAGGTCCAAGAGGGTACAGTTTCAGCCATTTCATTTGGCCTAGAGAGTAACTATGTGGTATAATTTTTTTGCACATACATGTTTACAATTTTTTTATTGTATATGCATATCATTTAAATTGCGATTTAGATGTTAATTTTTCAAATCTATTATGATTAAATACATGTACATAGATTGATAGCCTTATCTATTCTTGTCTTTTTCTGCAACAACCTGGTACTTTTACATCCATGATGAATTCTTCTGACACATTGGAAGAAGCATCACAACAAGTATACGATTTTTTTTATTCTTAAAATTATGATTAAATGTACATGTGCATTTATAGTATTACATTCTTATCATTTTTATATAGGAAACTATCTTAGCTGGTTCATCTATCATGAGCCCTTCTAGAACAAGACAACAAGCAACATAGGGGGTATGTGTTTATTTTATATTGTGGATATATATGTTTAGATAGGATTAGATATATGTTTAGTTTATGATTATCTGTCAATAATTATATATTAATTTATATCAATTTTGTTTTACCTGATATAGTCCTCTACCCAATTCAACAATGTGATGAATCTGGGGCCATATTGATATGTTAGGACTCTTGATCATCCTATGAGACAATCTTATGCATAACGTATTGCAAAAAAAGAGCAAGACTTGAGGTAACAAAGGATTCCATTTTAGATATATTATAGTTCAATACAGTGATTTTGATGTTAATTTGACAATTCTAAATTAGTATATATGTTTCTATTTATTAGTATAACTTGTTTTGAGTTGGCATATATGCCAAAATTGTATATGTACATACACAATTATTCTACAATTTGATATATAAAAAGTGATATTCAATCTAATTTGTTCCTTATGTGCATGTCTTTCTACTTTGAAACTTAAAATTGGAATGTATAAATAGTTTAGAATGGTTTTAAGTTATGATCAATAACATGTTATAGATTAATTGAATTTTACTTTAATAGAATTTATGAATTACAATTGGTAATCCATCTATGTTAATGTTAAATTTGGTTTCCTAGGGAAACTTCACAAAATTTTATGATCTTTTTTCTAATGTTATCAATCATAACATGGATGCTTATGTTCCTAGGTGTAGATGTGAAAGGATAAATTACAAGAATTTTCAATTTCGTACCATTATCAAAATGACTAAAAATACATCCTTTTATAAAAAATGAAATAGTAAATTGTGAACATTTGTGCAAAGTTGGCTTGGTATAAAAATGTGAGATGGGCTAGTTAGATAAATGTTTTGATTTTCTTTTACAATTAAAAGGATCGAGATTGTGGTCACAAGAATGTCCCTACAACTATAAACATGAATTGGCATGCCAAGATGGAATATTTATTTCTCTTAGTTGAATTCACTTGATGCCATTATAATCTAAAAAAATTACACATTGTAATAGGATGAGTCTCTCATATTCCTAGTTTTGGGATCCTCTATACAATAGTGGTTGATATTGATTTGATTGGGTACACTAATTTTGATGGGCCAATTGATTTACTTGATTGTAAGTGTACTTCTAGTTATAGTTTCTCACTAGCTTCTAGTTAGGTATGTGTTGGCCAAATAAGATGCAAAGTTTTATTCTCCTTCTTCCACTTATGTAGGCCATCTATTATATTTTATAACAATGAGAGTGATACCTTAACCTATTAGACCCTATTCCATCATAAGTAAACCACACACATTAAGGTTCACATACATTACATTTAAGAGTTCATTCATAGACAAGTCCAAAATACTCACCATTGCTTGACTATTAAGTAGGTGCCAACATGAACCAATGTAAGAATACGTGAGTGATTTTGATGTGAAAATATATACACGTGACATTAGTGAACATACATAAGTAGGTGCATATGTATAATATTTGTTAGTATATGCATCTTTCATCATAATCATCATTATTAGCATACGTTCGACACACTTTATGGTGATTACACATACATGTGACATTTTTCAACATACACATGACTTTCATAATCAATCATATTTTGCATACATTCCCGATAATTATTGTATATCATATTTTGCATGTCCTCATGTACAAATACATCTTATATCATCTTTTAACAATAGTAATCATCAATACAATTAATAATACCCATATAATTTTATCAATATCCTCATGTACAAATACATCAATGCATCTTGCTATCAAACCATCCTAGATACACAACTAATATGTTCCCAGATTGATATCCTCACTCCATAATGTACATCTCAAATCATTGTATTGCAATATTAAAAGCCAACTATTAAAAAATAGAAAAAACATCGAGTAAAAGTAATTGTACAATGAAAGAAACATGAACTCCAATGCTAGATGCATTTCCATCGAACCTCACATCCTACTCAAATATTTTGTTGAGAAATGCCACATATAAATATTAAAAAAGTATGTATTATAAACAAAATGAGCAATAAATTCAACTGATCATTCTTTGAAATCAAATGCAAGATAATAAATTGAAATATACTCTCTCAATTTTTTTGATTTTTGAATGAACGTTTACAATGTAACCAAGTACCCGTTAAGGTTAGGATAACCCAAAATGTGCATGAAAGAACTCTAACCAGGAATGCGCCCTAAAACCACTTAAGGAGGAGGGGCGGGCATATGGTCAGAGGATACTTAGGATCTATTGAATCAAAGATTACAAAGATTACACTAAAAGAGAGAGATTAAGCTTGACACCAAGAATGTGCACTCAAGATCCTTTGACAGGCGAGGTGCTAACATATGGTGGAGTACTAATGCTGAATTGAAATGTAATAAAGGTAGATAACCAGCCAAAGGAACTTTCCATGCTACCACCAAATGGTGGGGGGAAAATATTACAATTTAAACACTTCTTCTGCTGCAGTAGGCATCCACTCAACAATGGGAATTCTCCACTTGATAGTGAGTGAGAAAGAGAGATACAAATGTTTATTCTCCACACTGGTGGTAAACCAACCAAGGGTTAAAGTGTTTGCATTAGGAAATCACAAGTAAATACAATAAGAACAATGATTGGATTAGTACTACTAAATCTCAGCCTTACAATGAAATAAATCTGTAATTTCCATGTGTTACAATGATATAATCAATGCAAACTTCTGAAGAATGTTTATTACAATATATAATCTTCTCAATCACCAAGATATAAGCCAAAATCTGAATGTTTAACAATCTGATATGCATAAACATCAGACTGAAAATGTCAATCAACAAACATGTAAATCAAATGAAATGCTCATAACTCTCCAAATATACCTCTGAATGATGTAAAATAAACTACAGAAGTATTCTAAGAGGTAGGCGCCCAATCTCCAACCCACAAACTGCATCAAAGCTTAGAGAATGATTAGGCACAAATCCCAAGGCAGTCCCATCATGGTACAAACTTCTTGAGGGGCGATTTTCTACTTAAAAATCAGAAACATAAAACTAAAATCTGCAAACTTCAAGGTGGGGTCGCCTCAAGAATAGAATCATGATGAACCAATACCCATAATCAAATTAGAATTACCCTTAAAGTTGTTAATGATTTTCACCTATAGCCATGACTGAACCAACCACAATAAAATCTAGAAATAACATCTAAATCTTCAACATTGAGGCTCAATGTGTACTTCTGAATGAAGCACACTCTCAATCCATCATCGGGGGAACCATAGTTTCAGGCCCAAAGAGTGGAATAGAATTGCTAAGCTTTCCCTTAGCCAGAATCAAGATTTCAAACCAGCAACATAATTTTGCTTTCCAAAACATAACATAATCAGCTCTCCACAATGCAGCAATATATAAGTTTCAATGGGCAAATGAAACACTTTGAATTCCAAGAAGTTGAATCACTTCAACTTCCCAAGGGACACCACCTTCAACCATTCACTTTATTGTGAAATAATAAAATATTATTTCCCTTCCCTTTAGGCATCCATTTCTATTTGCAACAATAAAGCATTTAATAAATCATTAAATGCTCAACATGACCCCTTAATGTCCCCTCTTTAAAACAACATGAAGTTATCACTCCTAGGCATGGGGGGACAACTTAAAAACATGAAATTAACTAAGTATAACACTTAGTCCAAGGAGATAACCAAAACCAAAGCCAATACTGAAACTGATGGATTACCACAAATAGCATGATGATCTGAGCTGAACTACATATGATGATACTACCAAGATTAGACTTACTAAAAATAGCCACTGCCAGAAATAGTAAGTTCACTTCAACTCAACAGAAAGCCAAACTGATCGGCCACACTGAATTGCAAAAGATTGAGTTGCTGCTAGAGTGATACTACTATAAATATACTTACCAACAATAGCATATTTCTATAAATAGTAAGTTTTCCAAAACCACATCTGTATGCCAACTAAGCAGTATCATGACTTACTATAACTAGTAAGTGTTTCCAAATATCTTTTAAGCACAAACAAGACAACCATCATGACTTACTATAAATAGTAAGTGCTCGGAAAGGATGTCAGAATCAGATGCAAGTTACCCTATCCTGAAGCTCTTCAAAAACCCAGAGAGCTCCACTAGACATGTGTCAGAAAAACACACATGCAAGCCCTCAAAAATGCATCTAAAACCTCCTATAAAAAAGGAAACCCTAATTTCCCATTCTGCTTAGCCTACAAGTTTCTAGAAATAGGCTAAAACCAATTGTAGAGAGTAGGGCTAAATCGGGGATATTAAATAAATCAAGAGATAAAAGCATATGAAGAAGATACCTCCTTATGAATTACATTGAATGTGTCCTCAATGTTGAAGTGAAATGTTATAAAAAATTTTATGAATCAGTTCTTGACACAATAGTATTTTCCACCAAAAATGCCTACATTTGTTAAGAATTGTTAAGAAACATACACTCAAACCTACTTTTGACTCAACAATGGTTAAAATTAAACATGAATACTGGAAAATGCAAAAAAAAATTATTTTTTAGCAATTTTGACAAATGAGCAGCATAGACACATCGAGGTAGGCAAGTAAATACTATGGAAGGTCTCTTTTCATTTACCAAGTCACCTGATTATTTTGGGGTGCTCTTTCTAGGGTAGTCTCTTAAGAGCCCTAAAAGCCAAAAAATGTCAAACTTTGACAAAGTCATTCTGGGAGTTTGTGGCACATAGGAATGCTTTGTTTGGATCTACAAGTGGATATTGAATCCCTTCAGACCAATCTCTCTTGGTTTGGGTCAACTCAACAGTGTCTGTGTGTTCTAGTTTCAAATGCATTCTTACAAAAATTGTCAATGGAAAGCAATGCAAAATTGGAAAGAAACATTTTTTTTGTTTTCTGCATCATGGAGCGAAACCAAATATACCAACACATCAAGGTGGGAAATTAAATTCTTTGGAAGACCTCCTTTTTCTTCCCAAGTCCCCCTATGATTTTAGAGTGCACCAATCTGGGGTAGTCTTAAAAGTGTCGTAAGAGAAAAAATGCAAAATTGTTAATATTTTAGTAATTTTGATAAATGGAAATCATGGACATGTCGATGTAGGAAATTAAATACTAGGTAATGTCTCTTTTTTTTTCCCAAGTCACCCAATCATTCTGGGGTGCTCTTTCTAGGGTAGTCTCTAAAGAGCCTTAGAGCAAAAAACGCAAAATTATAATTTTTTTAGCGATTTTAACAAATGTGCAGTGTGGACATGTTGAGGTAGGCAAGTAAATAATAGGTAAGCTCTCTTTTCATTTCCCAAGTCACCCAATTATTCAAGGGTTCTCTTTTTGGGGTAATCTCTTAAGAGCCATAAAAGCCAAAAATTGTCAAACTTTGATGAAGTCATTCTAGGAGCTCATGGCATGTATGAATTCTTTGTCTAGACCTAAATGTGGATATAAAATCCCTTCAAACCAACCTCTCTCATTTTTGGTTAACTCAACACCATTTGTGTGTTCTAGTGTCAAATGCATTCTTGCAAAATTTGTTAGTGGAAAGGAGTACAAAAATGGAAAAAAAATATTTTTTTGTTTTGTGCATAATGGAGCGAAACCAACTATACCAAGACATCAAGGTGGGTAGGTAAACTCTATGAAAGGCCTCCTTTTTTCCCTCGAGTCTCCTCATGATTCTAGAGTGCACTAATATGGGGTAGTCTTGAAAGTGTCGTAAGAGAAAAAAATGCAAAATTGTTAATTTTTCAATATTTTTAACAAATGGGTAGTATAGACACATTGAGGTAGGTAGGAAAATACTAGGGAAGGTCTCTTTTTGTTTCCCAAGTCACCTGATCATTCTGGGGTGCTCTTTCTAGGGTAGTCTCTAAAGAGCCTTAAGAGAAAAAAAATGCAAAAAAGTATTTTTTTTAGTAATTTTGATGAATGGGTAGTGTGGACATGTCAAGATAGGTAGTTAAATAGTAGGTAAGGTCTCTTTTTGTTTCCCAAGTCACTCGATCATTTTGGGGTAGTCTCTAAAGAGCCTTAAGAGCAAAAAATATTAAAAAATTAGTAATTTTGATGAATGGGAAGCGTGGAAACATTGAGTTAGGTAGGTAAATAATAGGAAAGGTCTCTTTTCATTTCCCAAGTCACCCAATTATTCTAGGGTGCTCTTTCCAAGGTAGTCTCTTAAGAGCCCTAAAAGCCAAAAATTGTCAAAATTTGACAAAGTCATTCCGGGAACTCATGACATGTAGGAATTATTTTTCTAGACCTATAGGTGGATATTGAATCCATTAAAACCAACCTCTCTCAGTTTGTGTCAAATCAACACCGTTTGTGTGTTCCAATGTCAAATGCATTCCTGCAAAATTGTCAATGGAAAACAGTGCAAAAATGGAAAGAATAATTTTATTATTTTATGCGTAATAAAGTGAAATGAACTATACCAACACATCAAGGTGGGAAGGTAAATTATATGTATGGCATCATTCTTTCACCCAAGTTCCCCTGTGATTTTGGAGTGCACTAATCTGAGGTAGTCTTGAAAGTGTCATAAGAGCAAAAAATGCCAAATTGTTAAGTTTTCAGTTATTTTGACAAATGGGCAACATAGGCACATTGAGGTAGGCAAGAAAATACTAGGGAAGGTTTTTTTCATTTCCTAGGTCATGTGATTGTTCTGGGCTTCTCTTTCTGAGGAGACAAATATGACACTCAATACTTAGGCATGTTATCTTTCTAAATAAGAATGCCACAATCATTAGACAATGAATAAGAGTCTTGGGAAGTGAAAATAATGAAAGGTATATAAAAAATGGGAAAGAATAGTTCTAAATTCATTTGAGTGTGCCAAAGCATCATGAATAATGTATAGTCAAGTGTAAGGATTCTCATGAGAAAAGACTCTTAAATTGTGGTGTGTGAGTAGTTGTCAATTGTCAATGACTATGATGCTCCTTCAAGAAAGATAAAAATGCATTATTTCCAACTTCCCTTTGATCTTAGCAAAGTACATGGATCAAATGATAACTATAAGTCTCTACTTAGGAGTTAGATTTTTAGAAGTTATGAGAGGATTCATATTTCATTCCAAGAAAGAGGCCAACATTTTGGTAGTGTGATCATAAAAAAAATGAAAATAGGAATAGGAAACTCTATTGAAAATATTATTTTTAGAAAAATCAAATAAGTTAAGTTATGGTAAACAAGATGCAACATAAGAATAACAATGAAATAATGAGAACAATCCAAAATACCAAAGTTGTTAACACTAATAAAATAATGGAGAAACTTAACAAAAATAAGAGATTGGAGCAATTCATCCACTTTCTTAAGTAGCGTGAATATGTGCATGGGGAGCTCAAGAACGTAGGCTGTGCACGATGATGGTGATCTGGTGGTGGGCATGAGAGGAAAGAAGACACAGTCTGGTGAGCAAGGCGCAGGCACTGGGAAACAACCGGATGGCTTCAAGAAGGGAGGAAGATTCTCCGCTCGTGGGGAGGGCCATAAAAGGTATGCCCTATGCTTAGACTTGGCTCCATCGAATGTTGCTCCATCCTTTCCACCTTTGCAGTCCCTAGGCTCTAATCCTATGAGGTCACCCTTGCTTGGTTTACCTCCTGGTGCTGGGTGTGCGATCCCTGCTTTGGGTTCGCAAGTTTATGCATATTGCAAAAATAAAGCCAACCCCTACCATGAATGTTCGATCTATTGCATGGAGCATATTCGGTGGTCCAACCCACCCCCTCCTATTTCTATGTCAGTCCTGTCTTCTTTGCCTGCTTCGATTCAGGTTTCTCCTCCCGATGGTTCTTCTCTTTTCTTCGGGGATGTGGAGGTGGTCCTCGCAGAAGAGCCTTTGTATTTTTGTATTTCAGATAGTTGCATTGATGCAATTGTTGTGGACTTGGGTAAGCATTCCTTAATTATGAGATGTTTACTCAAGTGCGCATCCATGGCTTCACTTTAGGATTGGGTCAAAGCAACTTGGAAAAACTTGTTTGTTCCCATGATTGAACCCTTGGATTTCGGCTTCTTCTTGCTTTCTTTCGGCTCTATGGAAGATTGTGATTTTGTTGTTAATAATGGCCCCTGGTTTTTTGAGCAATCTGGCATTTTCATTTCTCCTTGGACCCCATTTTTTGACCCCACTACAGTGAAGATCACTTATGTGCCTCTATGGATTAGGCTCTACAACATGCCCCTGGTCATGCGGAATATGGATCTTATCAGTGATCTGATTAATCAATTTGGCTCTTTTGTGAAGGTTGATGATGCTGGGATGGCTACTGATCGCAAGCTTTCTGAGGGTCTATGCTTTGGTTGACATCTCCAAACCCCTCCCTAACTCTATTCAAATCCATTCTGCTCATGGAATTCAAACTTAATATTTAAATTTTGAAGGCTTGCATTTTCATTGTTTTCGCTGCAATATGCTAGGACATAAAATTGAGGCTTGTTCTCTTCAACAAAAGGATGGTTCTAGGTATGTCAACCGCAAAATATGGGTTAAGAAGGCAAGTTCTTCAGATGTTGACTTCATTTAGTGGAGCCATGGCATATTTTTTGAATCTCACTCGGCTCCGGAGCTTGATCCTGTGCTGCATATGGATTCCTCTCCTCCTCCTGCTGGTATCGCTATGGACAAATTGTTAGATATCCCCTCTAAACCGGATGAGGATGGGTTAGAGTTTGATGGCACTTACCCATTCATGGATGATTTAGATAATTTTAGACTTGAATATTTTAGGCTTGACATGGTTTTGGCTCCTCAAAAACTCAGGATCTCTCAGATGGTGAGCAACAAAACTAAACGAGATTGTGGTCCGAAAAGAAAGAAGGGCAGGAAGATTGATGCTGAAAATATCCGCATAAAAGGAATGGAAGTTGTTGAGGAGGGTTCCTAGTGGACCATGGAGGCCCTCCTCTCCTGGAACAAAAGACATGCTTAGGCTTTTTCTCTATCTTTCTTGTGACTTTGGTATTTTGTCTTTGTTGTAGACCCTTCTTACTTATGCAGATCTTCTATAATTCCTTTTGGATTCATGGTCCCCTCTATGTTTCCTCTCTTTTCTTATGTTCCTTTCATTTCTGAAGAACAACCTTGATGTAACTTCTATTCTTTATTTTTAATAAATGGAGTGGGCCCCTTCCCACAATTTACCGATAAAAAAAAAAAGGAGATTGGAGCAAGTCTACACAAAGAAAATCACCTCCAAGAAATGAATATGAACAATGTTGGCCAATAGTAAACCTCCATAAATGAAATAGGTTGAATGAGAGCTCCCACCCTACAATATTAAAAAAATACCTTCAAAAATTTAGTAATTGAGAGAATGTGAGAATACTCATTAGAAATGGGGTCAAAGAAGAACCTGCATATAAATCAAGATAAATTCTTGAGCATAAGCAACATGAACTTCAAATTTTGAACTATACATTCTCTCAAATCAAATATAGCTTGAAAATATATTGATATATATGAACTTTTGTGGATTTTTTGATCTAAATCAATTGAAAATATACCTTTTCTCTCTAAAAAACCTACAATTTTATATACCAATTAATTTTTATGCAAAATTTTATTGTATTTTTAATCCAACCCATAGAAATAACATGAATCTAAATAAGATGAACAATATCATACCTATCCCATGTAAAAAAATATTTTCTACTTAAGTGTGGCTGAAGGGTTATTTCTTACCTTCAGAGTATCCAATATTGCTTCATGATCAATATGATTGACTGTCCATAGTTCCTTTGTTCTTGGTTTGGCATGATGTCTCACTAACTTAATATTTATTTCTATAACATGGTGTGAATACATGAGAATATTTTTGTGTTTCTCATAGTCTTCAAATGAATGTATTTCATTCTTTCTAATCATATATACATTTGCAATCAAGTTTTGGAAAAAACAACTAAATCTATAGAATACATGAACCCATCATCATCTATCATCAGTTTTGGTAGCTTCTTCTTTCCCTATACACATCGTTCCAACCAATATCCCAATCCCTCTTCATTCCCCTATGGTGCAAAAACTACATAGATGTGTCTTGGTTATACAAGATCTGAAAGATGGTCATAGCCAAGTGAACTTTCCATTTCATCTGCTAAAGAGGATTGTTCTACAAATAAAGGGATTAAATACTATGGAATCCATGTATCTACCCACTCACTTGACTCACATTGATCCCATTCACACTGAATACAATTCTAACAAAAACAAGCCAACTCTTGTGTCGATATGGTCCATGCACTTGCATCTGAGCTTTGAAATGAATGCATCTTTGAAGATTCTCTTATTGTCTCACATTCCAATTTCTCTCCCACTATGCCCTCATTAACCAACCAAAATAACTTGCACACTTTTGAATCAAGTGTCCCTCCTTATGAAAATGCATAACTACACCAATCAATAATAGAATGTGCATCACTTAATGTTGCACCACCTCTAATCTTCAATTGTTCCTTAACTAGAGCTCTCTTCACACATGCACCTACACCATCACGCTCACCTTTTCCATGCCCAGCTTAAAAAACCTCCAAATATGTGGTACACCCCTCTGTACATGCATCCTGCTCAACCAATAAAATATATGAGCATTATTGAATTTCCCCTATAGTTATCTAACCAAATGAGATGTCAACCCATTGCAATACCTTTTTCTTGCAAGAACTCATTTTTTTTTTTCAAAACAATGTTGCACAAACTCAAATGAATGATATCTATCATCACTCATGTAAAAATGGTACTCCATGATTATCTTCTTGTCCTCTTCTGTACTATCAAGGGCATGTCTATATGCTATGTGGACAAAAATAGCAATTTGAATAGAATTGTAATATTGAGATTATGCCTCATTTTGTAGTTGTAATGTGTAATTTTCAGAAAAATCAACCATAGATATAATAGTTCCAATTAGGAAAGAGTCCTTACACATTCTGAATTGCCAATCCAACCTCTAGGACTCGTGGGTATGCCTTGCATACTTTTAGAAAATATATTTTTTTAAATTAGAAATAAAATCAGCAATACTTGCCTCTCTTGTAACCAACTTGCATCTAGAACCTTCACCTCCACTCTTCAAACTAGATTTCACTGTCTCAAATATTTTTTCTCAACAATTTTTTTAGCAAAATCATGTTCGTTACTCTCATGAAAACATGTTACAAACTTTGATAAACCACCACATTGCAAACACATTTCATTTAAACAATCATTTCTATAAAAAAAGTAACCATCACCTCTAACACATAAAAAAGAATCTAACAAGTCCTTGGATGACTTCAAAATTTGTATTGCATGGTGCTCTTGCAACATTTCATTAGTATGCATAGTAGAACAAATATAGCATAATAGTTCATGATACATTGAAAACTCTACATTGTATTTACAAGTATTATGAATATTAATAGGTACACAATAAAAGATCTTACAAGATTCAAAATCCCTTTGTGAGATTTGTAAATTTGTATGTGTTTCAAAAAATTGTTTGTACAATATTGTTTGGCTACATTCCAAAAAAAAATTAGGATGTGGTGTGAGATCTCGATTGCCAATTCTTAACTTAGTAACAAGATTTCTAGATTAAAATTGTGTGTCAATTTTTACATCAATGTTTCAGATCATACTCCATGATCACTCTTCTCTCTATCTACATTGCATCCTGATGATGGATCATGGAGTATGATCTGAAACATTGATGTAAAAATTAACGCACAGTTTTAATCCAAAAATATGATTATTATACTATCATGGACTGTGAAAACTTCATGCTTTTAATTCATAACTTTAAAACATCCTTTGCATTCAGTGATAGTCTAGATTGAAAGTGCCAAAATTGTTGAATTTCATTCTTGATGTTATCTATTAGCTTCTTATCAACATGTGGAAGCCTCCCACTAAATCCCATGTATCATTTTGAAGAGGACTATCGAGTCATCCTCTTCTTGAGAGAGCTCTAGAAAATGTTTTATGATTTAGGTTTAAATTAATACAAGTTTGCCTCATTAAATGAGCCTTTCTTAAATGATGGCTTAATAATGAGGTTTTGATTACTCTACGATCAGCTCTCTTTTCCTTTTCCTTACTAGTCTTTCCAATAGAATTTAGAGCATTAAAAATATTTTTAACAATAATATATTTTTTTTTACTTTTTGGTCACATGAATATTCAATTTCTTTAATAATGGTCTCATTTTGTTAGACTTTCACAATTGTACAAAAAGTTGGCATTGTTCAGTTAATGTCTTATTGGAAAATTATTGATTGAACATTTGGGTAGCCCACAACTGAACCGTTCATGATAAACTTGTTCCATCAAGTTTATCTATTATGTTCTCATCTATTTCAAGTAACCATTTTGGTGTTCTTGAATGTCTTGGATTTAAAATTTGAATTTCTTCCTCACAAAGGTCTTGTGTTCTCATGTAATTTTGTGATACATAAGGTTCAAATGTTTCATTTTCAATGTTATCGATGTTTTCAATGTTATCGAGGTTTTCAATGTTTTCAATGTTATTAATGTTTTCAATGTTTTCAATATTTTCAATGTTTTAAGTGTTTTCATTTTCAATGCTTTCAATATCAATTTCAACAATTTTATTTGTAATTTGAACATTTTCATTTGCAATTTCAATATGATGTTCAATATTCAAATTTTATTTCATCTTCAATTGAAATAACATTTACGGGTCAAGAAGAAACCTCACCTTGAGTATTTGACATACCTTGTCTTCTCTTCCTTTGAATTTCTCTATCTTTTTCTCTATATTCTTCAATTTGATATGTTGTTAGTTTACTGTTACCTTTTCCCTTACGATTACTATTGCTCCCTATTCAAAAAATAAAAAAGAGCACACAAATGATTGTCAATTTGAAAATTGTTTAAGAGAATCTTGCAAAATCTTTTTTTTTTTGTAACAAATAAAGAACGTGAGATTTCAAATGATAAAAAGAATGTGGGACCCCACATTCTTTTTATTTTTGTAGTATATAAAAATGTATCCCTTTACATTTTCACACTTGTTTGGACCCTCCCTATTAAAATGAGGTTCATTTACACTTTAATTGGTCCTATTTTGCACCCACAAGCCTAATTAAATGAATTTTTCCAAGGATAATCCCGAGATTTAACAAATAAAAAATCATAATTTAATGTTTGAGGTTATGTGTTCCATATCTAGGGATTTGGGACTCATACGCCACCTTGGGCATATGGGTCCCACCTAGGTCTTGGGACCTAATTTTAAATGTTGCATTGAACTTAACACTTGGAGTTTTTGTCCCTGGTTTATGCCACTAGGACTCATATGACCAACCTGACATATGAGTCCCACTTTAACTTGGACCTATTTTAAATCAAATTCTTGGTGATATTTTATTATCCTAGATTTGGTGTCAGCTTGTAGTGTTGTAATTTCAAGAAATTTAGAAAAAACAAGTATAAATACAAGGTTATTCCACATAATTTCTCCTAGCAAGTTTTCAAGTCATCTAATATTTTCAAGAGAGAATTCCTAAGGAAAGTTTATGAGATCAAGAGAATTCAAGAGATAATTATCAATAATTTGGAGTACTATTCAAGATTCAAGCATCATGTCAAATTCTTCATGCATCATGTGTGTTTTTGAGCTAACATTTATGATGTAGGTTTTCATGATTCAAGAAAATATTCAAATCAAGTTTCAAGCATTCAATCAAGAGTCAATATCCACATCCATTGGAGCCATTTCACATAAGATTGCAGCCTTTATTTTAAAGGTTTGGTGAGTGTCAACATTGCATTTGTTCATTCATCATTCCTTCATGCTATTTCATTTCATTTCAAGGTTTAATTACCAAAATAGGGTTTGACCAAGGCAAATTCCTATTCCCTAACAAAACAATATTTTTCTCTCTTGATGTGTGTTTGCAGATCTCGGTGAATTAGAGCTTGAAGATCCTTTGAAGATAAAGTCACAAAAGTTGTTGAAGTTTTCATCTCCACAAAAACTCACCTACAGATCAAAATTCTGACTTTTCAAACTTGAAGATCATACAAGATGTAAGCTAAAGAAGATCACTAGAGGCTACAAAAATATCAGTCAAACCCTAATACTGGGACTAAATTTCCCCTCTAGCGTATGAGTCCTAAGACAACCCTTCTGCTAGTTTTCTACAGTTCTTGAACAGTCATCAAAAGACTCATGATTCTGCCTAGATTCCATTAGCAGGACTAAATCGCCCAGCTTGGCGTATTAGTCCTAGTGCACCTTTAAAAAATAGTTTTTAGGGTTTTTAGATCTTGTTTAGACGTCTTCACTTCTCCAGGTACTTTTATGTTTCTCTATGTTTATCAATCTGATTACATGTTTTCAAGTTTATAGGGTTTAGTGCATGAGTGTTTGTACTTCCCCTTTGAAGCTTCATTTAATGGAGAACCCTAATTCAATCACACAAGGAAACCCCCTAGATCCTTCCCTCAATTGAGTCACTTGGTTGAGGGCTCTTGGTTTCCTAATGAACTAAAGAGTGAAATAGGTCCTAATCCCTAGTTCCATCTCCCAAAAGGTGGACCCTTTACACCTCCTATTCTCCTTTGGTTCATTTTGGTGAACTTGACCTTTAGACCCTTGAATTTCTAATTTGGAGAACATTATAGTCCTACATCTAGATTTTATTAACTTTTCATTAGATTTGCATTAGTTGAATTGCATTTAGGGCTCCTAAATCTTGTATTAGAGTGAAAAGTGCATATAGGTTGCATTTTTGCATCTTGCATCATTAAATTTCATTGGAAAACTATACTTGCAAAAATTAATTTGTTCATACAACTTAGAAACCTTAAAATCAACTCAAAAATTTTTGAATCTGGTGTAAAAACCCTAATCTAGGACTCATTCACCCACCTGGGCAATTTAGTCCTGGTACAGGTATTTTCTTAAGATTTCTAGGTATTCTATGTTGTATTGTTTTCACTATCTGAAACTATCAAAAATCCTAAGTGGGACTCATACACCCATCTGGGTGAATGAGTCCTTTGAGGCCTACAAAAACCAACTTTTTTGATCTTTTTGGTGAATTTATGTACTTCCTAGGCTTGTCGACAACCTATAGTATTAGTCTGGAAAGTTTTGGGAACTTTTGTTTTATGCATCTAGATCAAATCATCCATTTAGTTCAGTCATTTTTAAAATCATTCCAAAACTCATTTCAGTATTGAAAATCTTTAGGACATTTGTTTACATTTTTGAAGCAGTGAATAAGTTAGATAACTTACTTTTTCATGTTAGCATGTTTCATTTTAAGAGATGTGGTTATGAATTGGTTAAGAATGGATTTCATAAATATAATATCCCATCTTATGAGTTCAATTTAGAGCACAAAAATGAGGTCATTAAGAAACATGTTAGCCATCCTTCTACTATCTTTCCTAGTTATGAGAACATCTTAGAGCAAGAGAATCAAACCATTGACACAATCCTCAATATCACCTTGCCTATCTCAAACCCTATTATCTCTCCCATTTGTGAGGATGATATGATACAAGAAGATACAAGCATGGAAAACCATGATAATCATATTTTTTCTTCTCCCGATACTTCTCCTAGTAGTGATGAAGGTATCTTGATGAAAGAAGATACAATCGTTGAGAATCATGAAAGTCTTGATTGTTTCTCTCCTCCTCCCCCTTGGGAAGATATTATGAAACAAGATGAAATCATTTAAAAATTAATTTACCTAGTCTCTATTCATCTCCCAACACCTCCCCTACTTGTGAGAATGCTTTAGTGAAAGAGGGTATAATTGTGGACAATCATGAAAAAAAAAAATTGTATGGAGGATATGTTGACATTAAGAGATCCAATAATTGAGAAATATACCAATCCTACCTATCTTAGTTGGGAAGACATTATAGGACATGGGGATGTAATTATATACAACCATGACAATCAAATTTTTCCTCCTCCTAATATCTCTTCTAGATATGAAGAAGATAGTTTGGTGTTAGAAGATACATTTATTGACAGTCATGATAATCTTGTTTCTCCCTTTCCTAATACCCCTACCATTTGGGAAGATCAATTTGAACAAAAATGTCCAATCATTGGTAACAATGAAACTCATAGTTTTTCTTCTCTTGATGCATCCCTTATTTGTGATGACACTACTTTACAAAATCTAACCATGGAATGTCATAAATATCTTGTTTGTTACTTTCCTAAAAGCTCTCCTACTAGGGTAGATATTATGGCACAAGAGAATGAGGCCTTAGAGAAAAAGGATGGAATCATAGACAATCATAACAATACAAATTTTGTTTCTCCTATTTGTGAAGATGATCTTTTGGTATTAGAAGATGAGAGTCATGAGAATATTATTTGTGTCTCTTACCTTGGGGAAAACATTAGTGAACAAGAAAATTCCATCATTGATAAGCAAGAAATTACAACAATTGATAACTCACTTACTTGTGATGAAGTTATTTTAGAAGAACCAACCTTTGAATTTCATGAACATATTGTTTGTAGCTCTCCTAAAATCTCTCCTACTAGGGAAGATATCAAGGTGCAAGAAAATGAAAAAATTGACACATGTATTTCAAACAATAGTAATATGGCTTCCTTAGATGAAGATGATGAAGTGAAATTAGACTCCCCTTCACTAGAGATCATGAAAATAAGGATAAGTATTTTGACGTTATGCACATTAGATATCCCTTGACACCAACCACACATGGAAAACCCATGTACAAGAAAAAGAAAAAGAAAAGCATATTGAAGAAGTCACAAAGTTATTGGAAGATGCTTGGGAAACCTTTGATTTCATACCTACATTCATGGGAGAATACAAGATCATAAAAAAAGAGTCTAAAAAGGGAAAATAAAAAGAAGTAATGATAATACAAAATTCAAAAGCATCCACTTGAACCACTTTAGAAGAAAATACAACATACACGACAAAAATTGATGAAGTTGATTATAAACAACCACCGAATCTAAAAGAAATTAAAAATCTCTATGGAAGAGGTTATGAACTTATGAAACAACTTGGTCATATTGGAAAAGGATGTGGTGATAACACACAAGAAATGACTAATGGTCTTATTTATTTTCCCTTAAAAGGAACAAACAAGCCTTCACTCAATTCCCACACTCTTACGAAAGATTCTTCCAAGACAACTTTAACTCTGGTACATCCTAAACTGATAGATATCTCATAATAAATACATCAAGTTGATACTTTGTTTAGCCATCATAATCAATAACAATACTTGCTACTCCTTACCATGTAATAGTTGTAGGATCATAGCATACTCACTATGGCATGTTTTACATTCATTGCAAGTCATTTCATTTTTTCAAGGAGTAGCATATCATAATTCATCTCGGCTCATCCTTGTCTTACACTTAGTGGGGGCAAGGGGTTAGTTAGCCTTATCCTATTTTTGACATGTGTTGTGGTCCCTTTTACCAATTGTCTGCCTTCCATTTATACTGACTGAGATTGGGATGTAGATGACTTGCTAGTAGGTTGATTCGCATGTGCCTTAATAGTCTTATCTTTATTTCTTTTTCATGTTATGTGTATGATTGCACATGCGTAATGTGATCTCCCCATTCTATTATGTTTGATGTATCTCTCTCTCTTTGTGATATTCCTCTATTTGTATCTACATTCTTCTATATGTCGTAAACCTTAATCTTTTTTTTGTCTTGTGTTTTCCTTTTGGGGATCACACAAGGCGTCGAGACATTTAGATCTCTTCCATGTTGAACCAAAATATTATCCTTTATCTTTTCTTTGTCTTGTGTTTTCCTTTTGGAGATGACACGAGGTGTTGAGATATTTCAGTCTCTTCCATGTTGACCCAAAATATTCTTTGTTTTCCCTCTCTTTATGTCATTATTCCTTGATCCACAAGTATTTGTGGAATGATGAAATTTATGATCTCTCTAAAAACATTGTAGCAAATACATACTGACCCCGAATCCATGGATCCCTTATGTGTTATTTTGGGATTTCATTTTGGGGGAAACCCCTTTTCATGACTTAGCTTCATTTAGAAACATATGAATTGGCATAGGGATTTTTGAATAAGCTGTCATGCCCTTTTTGATATAATTTATTATTTGTTACTTTAAAGTAATTGCTCACAACATGGTGTTTAGCAATTTCTTTAAAGTGGGGGCATATATTGTTATTATTCTTTTGTATTTCAATTAAAACTCATGTTTCATTATGTGGTCTTCTTACTTCATGCGATGCATATTTCTCTTGGTGATGAAATTGGGTTTGATGTCTTTCAAGATCATGATCTCTCTTAGCATATTATATTCCTCTTAGTGGCTTGATGCGACACACTGCATTTCCTAAGTTGTGAATCTTCTATTCTTTGATTGGTCCTCTCTTGGAGATATTAGGCATGATGTTCCCTAGGTTGAGACCTTACATGAACTAAGAAAAAACTCTTTGAATGTACCTTACACTATTTTTCATTTACAATAAAGTGTTATATGGCCACTTTGCATAACACACTTTGTTTTCTTGTGGAGCCATCCTATTTGTTCATGGGTATTAGCATACAAATTTTTGCTTGCCTCATGGATCCTATTGTTCATGTTGTGTGGCACCTTATCAAAGTTACCAATTTATAACTTTGGTATGGTTAGTACGTATGGGAACCAACCATAGGCGTGAATTTCCCATAGCCACTTACTTGTATGTGTGAGCACATACCAATCACATGTGTATGTGTCTCATTGGGGGATCACCTAGTGGAAATCAGACTCCACTAGCCCTTTTGAGTGTGTGATGTAAGAAGGGGAGGTCTTGCAACACACTCAACACAATTTCACACAAAAAAATAGCTTTCAAGTCAATATTCTTCAAATCTCTCACCATCTCAGCAATCTCACACAATTCCTTGTAACACTACAATCTCTTTCAATCAGGCATCTCTCCTCAATGGGTTTTTGTTAGATCAATACCTAAGCCTTTTCAAGGACCCCTCAGGATACCCTACAACATATCACAATCACTCAAAAGGTTGCTTAGGTACAAATCACTCAACTCGAGCTTTTACCTTCAGCTAGACCTCAAATTAGGTCCATTTTACAAAGGGACTCAACATTAAACTTTCCCTTTCACTCCAAAATCTATTGGGAAGAAATTTTTATGTGTCTAAACCAAATATTCCACAATTTTTTCCCTAAAATTCACTCACCTGAGGGCCAAAACACAAAACCTTCCTTTTTAGGCAAAAAATCAAGGGTTTCAAAGGCAAACACACATCCAAACCTCAACAAGACTTACCACCACCCCAAATAGATTCAATAACCTCTGCCCATGCTTATTATATCAATAAATAATGCTCCCCAAACTATTTACACACTTTACGCTCTCAAAACCTCACTTTTCCTCTAGGAAAACTTAGATTTTCTCTCCAAGGCATCATGCCCAATACACTTCTTGGCCTCCCCTACACTTATACAAATTACACACACCTATTTCCTAATTTTTCAGACCCATTCCACCAATCACAGTAGCCATAGAGTGGGGAATGGGTCAAATTTACATTTTAGAAGCTTTCAAAACCCTTAAAACAAGGTATACAAACCAATTCCAAAGAAATTGCTCTTATTTCCACCAAACTCCAAGTGAGAAGCTCAAACAAGGGAAAAAAAGAATTTAATTCACCCCTCTAAAAAAATTCAACACATTTTTACATCAACTAGCTAGTGTATGGACCGTACAGGTCTGGAAACCAAGAAGAAAACTCAAAAATCTGGTAAAGTAGCAATATATCAAGTGTTTATTCTTTCAAAGCTTCAAAAAGAAAACTTACAATGATGCCTTGCCTCCTTTTTATACTTTTTCCCATCAAAATAATTTTCTAACTTCCACAAAATGACTTTTGAATGCTTTTGACCATTGGTATTCCCTTACAAGGCAATTTTGCAATTTTTATGACAACTTTTTATAATTTTAGCAACTTTCCGATATTTTGCACTTTTTGCAAACTTGACCATTCTAAACACCTAATATTCATCTAAAGTGACTAATTACATTAATAAATGGCCTTATAGACCTTATTTTAATGCAAAAACTCCTATTTCCTAAAGTCTAGACATGATCTTCATGATTTGACAATTTTGCTTTAATGGTGCCCCTACACCAGTGTGCACTTTGTTTGCATAGTGGACATCATGTTCCACTTGTAAATTTTTTTTTGGACAAACAACTAAGGATTAATCCACATCAATTTGGACAAATAGTCGAGGCTTGATCCACCTCTTTTATTTTTGTTTTTGCTTGTTTTTTTTTTTCTTTCTTTTAGTCTTTGACATTGTATGTTTGTGTATCTTGTCTTAATGTTGCATACCATACACCTTGTGCGTGTCCCTTCATGCTTATGTTGGTTTGATCTAGGATCTTGTATCTTGGGGGATTAGCCACCTCCTTTGATCTTTGTTATCTTATACCATCTACATTGGTACACTTGGACCCCTCTTGATGTGAGTTTGTCTACATTAGTGTGAGTTTGATGCAAGGTCATCCTCTCACTAAAGTGGGGGCTAAATGTAGTGTAGAAAAATGTATCCCTTTAAATTTTAACACTTGTTTATGCTCTCCCTATTAAAATGAGGTTCATTTACACTTTAATTGGTCCTATTTTGTATCCATAAGCCTAATTGAATGTATTTTTATGAGGATAATCCTGACATTTAACAAATAGAAAATCATAATTTAATGTTTGAGGTTATGTGTTTCAAATATAGGGATCTGGGACTCATACGCCACCTTGGGCATATGGGTTCCACCTAGGTTTTGGGACCTAATTTTAAATGTTGCATTGAACTTAACACTTCTTGGAGTTTGTGTCCTAGGTTTAAGCCACTAGGACTCATACGCCCAACCTGGCGTATGAGTCCCACTTTAACTTGGACCTATGTTAAATCAAATTATTGGTGGAATTTAATTATCCTAGATCTGATGTCAGCTTGTAGTGTTATAATTTCAGGAAATTTGGCATAAACAAGTATAAATACAAGATTATTTCACATAATTTCTCCTAGCAAGTTTTCAAGTCATCTAATATTTTCAAGAGAGCATACCTAAGGTAAGTTTATGAGATCAATAGAATTCAAGAGTTGATTATCAAGCATTTAGAACAATATTCAAGATTCAAGCATCATGTCAAAATATTCATGCATCATGCATGTTTTTGAGCTAACATTTGTGATGTAGGTTTTCATGATTCAAGCAAATATCCAAGTCAAGTTTCAAGCGTTCAATCAAGAGTCAAGATCCACATCCATTAGAGCCATTTCATATAAGATTGTAGCCTTTATTTCAAATGTTTGGTGAGTTGCAACATTACATTTTTTTATTCATTATTCCTTCATGCTATTTCATTTGATTTCAAGGTTTAATTACCAAAATGAGGTTTGACCAAGGAAAACCCTTATTCCCTAACAAAACAACATTTTTATATCTTGATGTGTGTTTGCAGATCTAGGTGAATTAGAGCTTGAAGATCCTTTGAAGACAAAGTTACCAAAGTTGTCAAAGTTGCAATAATTTTTCATCTCCACGAAAAACTCACATATAGATCGAAATTCAAACTTTTCGGACTTGAAGATCAGATAAGATGAAAGATAAAGAAGATCACTAGAGGCTACTTAAATATCATTCAAACCCTAATACTAGGACTAAATCACCCCTCTAGGTGTATGATTCCCAGTACAACCCTACTACTAGTTTTTTGCAGATCCTAAATAGTCATCAAAAGATTCTAGATTCTGCCTAGATTCTTATCGTAGGACTAAATCACCGAGCTTGGCATATCAATCCTAGTGCACCTTTAAGCAAGAAATTTCAGGGTTTTGAGATCTTGTTTAGACATCTCACTTCTCCAAGTACTTTTCTATTTCTCTCTTTTTATTAATTTGATTACATGTTTTCAAGTTTCTAGGGTTTAGTGCATGAATTTTTGTACTTCACCATTGAAGCTTCATTTAATGGTGAACCCCTGTTTAATCACACGAGGAAACCCCCTAGATCCTTCCCTCAATTGAGTCACTTGTTGAGGGATCTTTGTTTCCTAATGAACTAAAGAGTGAAATAGGTCTTAAGCCCTAGTTCCATCTCCCAAAAGGCGGAGCCCTATTTCCTTTGGTTTAGTTTTATATTCAATCCTTAAAATAAATATTTGTTTAGAATGGATATCCATTTGTAATGGATATCTGTTACAAATGGATATTTTTTTCTTTAGTTTTTTTAAAAACCAAAGAATACATAAAACCAATATTATGTATTATTAATATATAATAAAACTACACCTATCTCTCTCAGGTCTCTCCCTCTCTTAGGCATCTCCATCCCCCTCATCTCTCTCTCTCTCTCTCTCTCTCTCTCTCTCTCTCTCCCTCCTCCTTGTCTCTCTCTATCCCTCCCACCCTACCTAGACAACTCTCTCTCTCTCAACCTCCTCCTCTCTCTCTCTCAACTCCCTCTCTCTCTTCCTCCCTTCATGTATTTCCCTCTCACCCTACCTATATAACTCTATCTCTTCCCCCTCTCTCCCTCCCTCTATCCCTCCCACCCCCCCTCTCGGTCTCTCCCTCCTTTTATCCCTCCCACCCACTCTCTCTCTTAGGTCTCTCCCTCGAGCACCCTACCTAGATAAATATCTCTTTCTCTCCATCTCTCCCTCTCTCCCTCTTGGGTCTCTCCCCCCCTCTATCCCTCCCACCACGTACCTAAATAACTCTCTCTCTTACTCTATATATATTATAATGTAGTATATAATATACAATATATACTATATATAGTATATAATATATAATGTATAATATATAATATATAGTATATATTATATAATATATAATATATATTATATTATATATTATGCATTATTAATAATATAAAATATTATAAATATTGAATGTAATAGATATATGTTCTAAGCGAGTACCCATTCGAAACAGATATCAATTTTTCTGAAAATATCAATAGCCTCAAGATTTTCCTTGGGGTTGCCTTGGGATTTATCTTGGGGGTGTCATACCTATAAAGTCAACTGAAAAAAATTATTTAGAAAATTTCCTTAGTTATCCAAAGCTCACCCTTGCGGCTGACGACTTTTTTTATCCAAATTTGATGAAATGAAAAAGGTTTATTGAACAAATTGTTAGCTTTCCACCAATATAATATATGCATTATTTTTAATTTAATAGATAATTATTATTGATTTCCTACATACATTATGACTAAACTCCCGATTGATAGGTTGATTGAAAAACTTCTATAATTCTCAAACTATTTCACATTTTTTGAATCTGAAAGATGTGTCACATTCTATGCTTCCCATACTATAGGATTAAAAAAATGAATTTCATAAATTTTTGACCAAGCTATGGTGGTAAAAAAAAAATGTTTTAACATTTTTTTAAAGTTCTAATAAAAAATTTATAACTAATTATTTACTTGCAAAAAATTACAAAAAAATTGCAGCACATCTAGGCATGTGTCCTCTACTTATATTGAAAGTTTCCAAAAAAATATTATTTTTTCTTGTGCTTAGGCTGGTCAGACACGCACCTACTTTTTATTTTTTTTGTTGAAATTTTAATACTACTGCATTGAAATTTCAAATTTTCATAAAATAGATTTTATTTTCTAGAAAAGACTAGTAGCTTAGAAACTACATTCAGTTTGCTACAAATTTTGTTCTTACATATTTTTCAAATTATGTTAATAACCTAGATTCAAAATTTTATGTCAAGTTGCCTGACTCTTTTTTTTTTTTTGAATTTTCATTGCCACTTAAGGGCCTAGTTTGGACCCCCATGATCCTGCACTGACCCACATGTCTTTTTACCATTTTTGGATTTTTATTCTCAAAAAATTCAAGCACATTATAATGTGAGTGTGCTATAATGTGCTATTTTTATACCTACATTAAGTATTCCGATAAGAAGGTCTGAGGGAGAGGGAGGAAGAGATAGGAATATAAATATGGAGAGAGAGAGGGGAGGAAGAGACAAGGAAAAATATGGAGATATGTAGGGGAGAGAAATAGAGATATAGATATAGAGATCTTGGAAGAGGGAGAGGGATAGAGTAAGGGAGAGAGGTTTGGATGAAGGGAGGGAGAGGTATCTATAGATAGAGAGAGATATGGTGGTAGGAATAAAGAGAGATATGGAGGTAGGAATAGAGAGGGGGATAGAGAGGGAGAGATAGAGATGAAGAGATAGAGAGATATATAGGAAGAGAGATATAGAGGGTGAGATAGAGTGATAGAGAGGTAGAGATATAAGAATATATGAAGAGAGGGAGAGAGATAGATGGAAAGAGAAATAGAGAGAGGCAAAGATAAAGAGGGGGTGAAGAGAGGTAGGGAGATAGAGAGGGAGGCCCAAGAGAGGGGGAGAGATAAAGATAGGGGGAGATAAAGAGAGAGGTAGAGAAAGGGAGAGAGAGAGAGATATAGGTAGAGAGGGGGAGAGAGAAGAGAGGAGAGGGTGAGAGAAGGAAAGATGTCTCAATATAGAGAGATGGTGAGGGGAGGTAGAGGGAGAGGGAGAGAGATATGGTGAGATAGAGAAACTTAGAGATAGAAAAATAGAGAAGGGTAGAAAGAGAATGGAGATAAAAAGAGGGAGGGATAGGGAAATATGAGAAAAGAAACAAAGAGAGGGGAAGATGGATATGGGGGAGGGAGGGATAGGGGAGATAGTTAGAGGGGTGAAGCCACAATAGTGGTTTACAATTTTATGGAGGAAGTAAAACAAGAAAAAATGACCCCATGCAAAAAAAATTAGTTTTAGGGGTTCGAACGAACTTGTAGGTTCGAGCGAACCCATTAAATATTGGGCACTTTGAAAGTCCAGATTTTTACGCTTCAAAGCTCGGGTTGAGGATGAAAATGGAGACTTCACAAACCCAACTAGAATCAGGTAGTCCTCATAATGATCTATCCAATGAATTTATAATTTTAATATGTTTTGGTTTTATTAAGAATTTATTCTTTTAGTTTTATTAAACATAGGTTTTTCACCGAAAATCAAGCTCTTTGTTCTGCACATGTGGAAAAATGGCAAATTTTCAAAACAAAATTTTGAAAAATATGAGCACCAGATTTTGAATTCCTTGATCCAACAAAAAAAAATTGAATTTTGATATATGTACAAAAAAAGTTATGTGTTAGACGGTTGTGCTATGTCTGAATTGTAATTGGTTTGACTTCTAAACTTGATTAAAGAAAAAATATTCAATAAAAAACTATCTAACCAAGTGGAAGCACTAGATATTAGAGTTACTGTAAATCTAAATTTGAAAGAATTAGAATTTTATCCTTCATGAAAAAAAAATTATGCGTTATACGGTGTGCGTCACTTTTTAAAAATGTTATTTTCTGAAAAAAAAACCAATTTTCGTGGGAGATGGAAAAAGAAGTGCAATCTCATTCCAAAAATTTTGAAAAAATATTTTTAGAATCTACAGACAAAATTTGATGAGACTCTAGTTTGCATCATCTTCAAATTCCTCACAGTTTAGCCACTATAGGTTCCCGAATGTGAATATTTAGTTAAAAATAATAATTTCAGTGTTTAGTTTGGCCAAAAATTGTAAACCACTATTGTGGGATCACCTAGAGATATAGGTCTAGAGAGAGAGAGAACTCACTATATAAAGAGGATGAGGGGAAGGGAGAAGGAGAGAGGGAAAGATATGGGAATATAAAGAGAGATGGGGAGATAGGGAGGGATGGAGAGAGAGGGAGACAAATAGATATAGAAGTAGAGAAAGGGAGAGAGAGAGAGAGAGAGGAAAGAGGACGGAGGATAGAGGGAAAGATAGATCAATATAGAGAGGGAGAGGGAGAGAGAAATATAGATAGATAGATAGATAGAGATAAGGAGAGAGAAGGTGAGATAGAGATAATTAGAGATATAGAGAGGGGAGAGAAAGAGGAAGAGATAGTGAAATATGGGAAGAGAGAGGGAGGGAGGGACAATGGGGGAGAGATAGGTCTAGAGAGGAGAGAGATTAGAGGGGGAGAAGGAGAGATAGCTTAATATATATAGAGGGAGAGGGGAGAGGGAGAGAGGGAGAGATATAGATAGATGGATAAATGGAGAGATAGATATGAATAAGGAGAGAGAGATAGGGAGATAGGGAGATAGAGGTAGAGAAATATATGTATATAGAGATAGAGAAGAGAGAGGGATAGGAAGAGGGAGAGGGGAGATATATCTCAATATATAAAGAGGGAGAGGGAGAGATAGATAGATATATATAGAGGGAGATATAGAGAGAGAGGAATAGGGAGAGAGATAGAAATATAGGGATATAGTGGTGGAGAATCTTGATATGGATAGAAAGAGATAGAGAGGGTGAGAGAGAGATGGACAGAGAGATGGAGTGAATAAGAGAGAGGGGTAGAGATAATGAGATATAAATAGAGATGAAGAGGGAGAGATAGGGAGATAGAGGGGGAAGAGAGAAAAATGAGGATATAGAGACAAGTAATAGAGGAATGGAGAAAGAGGGAGAGTGGGGGAGAATAGAGAGATAGAGATAGGGAGGGAGAAATAGGGAGCCTATGTGTGTGTATGAGTGAGAGAGATATATAAATATAAAGGGAGGGAGGGAGAGGTATGGATCTTGAAAGAGAGAGGATAAGTAGAGGGATATATAAAGAGGGAGAAATAAGGAGAGAGGGAAAGATAGAGACCTATAGATGCAACTTGGAAAGATAGAGGGGGAGAAGAAAGAAGAGAGGGAGAGAGAGGGAGAAATAGAGATAGAAAGAGGGAGATATTGAAATATAGAGATACAAAGTGATATATGGAGAGGTAGAGAGAGGAGAGATATAGGGATAGGGATAGATGGAGAGATAAGGAGATATAGATAAAAAGAGGGAGGGATAAAAAGATAAATCTGGAGATATAGAGATAGGGGAGAGAGATAGAGAGACAAATAGATATATAGATATGGAGGCCTATGAAGAGGGAGAGAGAGAGAGGGAGAGAGAGGGATGGATAGAGCAAGGGAGATGTATCTAGAGATAGAGAGGGAGAGAGGAAAAGGGGGGAAATAGATAGAGAGATAGAGAGAGATAGAGGGAGAGATAAATATAGAGAGATAAGGGTAGGAATAGAGAGAGAGAGAGGAAGAGACATAGAGATATAGAGGGAGAGCAAGAGATGGAGAGATATAGAAAGATAGAGTGATAGCTTGAGATAGAGATATAAGGAAAGATAGAGGAGGGAGAGGGATAGATGGCTCAGTAGATAAAGAGAGAGATAAGGAGACATATATAGAGAGGTAGAGGTAGAGAGATATGAATAATGAGGGAGAGGGAGAGAGAGGGAGAGAGGGAGAGGGAGAGGGAGAGGGAGTAAGAATGAGAGAGAAATAAGGTGATAGAGATAAGTAATAGAGAGGGGGAGAAAGATAGATAGAGAGAAGAGGGAGAGATAAAGAGATAGATAGATAGGGATAGAGGGAGAGATATGTCACTTTATCTCTATCTCTATCGCTCCATCCCTCTTGGTTTTAGTTTTTCTTCACACAAATGTTAGCATATTATAATTTACTAGCATTATAACATGAAAACACTATAACACAATCAAGTTTCTATCTTCTTTTCTTATTTCCAACCCTTACGGTTGGGTTTACCTTGGGCATCCAACCAAAAGGTTTGGAATTACATGTCAACACCCAAAGGTATTTTTTTATAAATTATAAAAAAAATGACTCTCAAGTGTGCACTCTATCAGGTTTGCACGTTTTTCAATGTTGAGCTAAAAAATACTATAATAATGTTAAGATCTCTCTTACCTTTCTAACCATGTAATTTTTATTTTATTTTATATTTTTTAAGGTTTTGATCTTTAATTTATTTTGCCAGTGTCTTCATGTTTTGTCAAAAAACTATGTATAATATTTTTTATTTCACTTTTTATCCATTCATCAAAACTTGAAAAAAATTACATTTTTACATTCTAAACTCTACTATATACGCATTTAATATATATATATATATATATTTTCAATTAGTTTCTGAAAAAATAGGAGGGACCATGCTCAATTTTTTATTTTTTAGGATGTGTCAACTTTGAAAATTAGTAAAAAATTAGTAAAAAAATCAAGCATAAACTCATGGTGTTAGCCAATTTTTCACTAAAGAAATTTTTGAACTACTAATTTTTTTTTAACATTTTAAGGGAAGAACATTAGATGCTATGCTATATTTTTTTAACTAAAATAAGAGTGCTTTGTGTGCTCTCCCTATTTGAACCCCTTAATCTCCATTTTAAAAAATAGCAGTTTAGAAAATAGATTTAGAGCACTATGACTCTTTTTCTTGTTGCATCTTCAAATTTTGAGTGTGAATATCTTTAATTTCTCATCCAAGTTTTATTTTTCTAATTTCAAAAAAAAAGTGGTCACTTAAGACCTCCTTTTGGTCCATTTTCATGCACTTACTCGAGAAAGTTACATGTGTCTAGTGTTTTTTCAAAAAGATGATCTTTAAGAGGGAAAGAGGGGAGGGTGAAGATTTAGATTCAAGCACAAATGGAATTTTCTTGACACATGAGCATTAAACAAAAAGTAGTAGGTAGTTAGGAAGGGAGCCAATGACTGAAATTTTAAGAACTTGTGAGATGCTAGTGTGTTATGTATATTTTCACCCATTGTGTTGGTATCTTGGAAAAAAAATTCAATTGTCTATGCATTGAGTGCCAACATAGAGAAAATACTCAAATTTGGATTGTAGCTCCAAATTAGCAAGAAAAATTGGAATATGATGTAGAAAATTGGAAATGTGGTGAAGGAAAAGGATAGAGCTATAGGCTTAGCTCACTCTAAAATAAAATAAGGGAGAAAACACCAAGTGAGTGTAAAACATTGTGTGAAAAATATAAAAGTATACAATTTTTCGTCATTACATTTCTATTACAATTACATATATGGTATTGATTTGGACACTGCTAGTAAAACATTGAATCCATCAAAGAGATATTTAAGAAATAAATTCAAGCAATAATTTTCATATCAATATATGTTGAGAGTCTTTTAGACATCAATTTTAAGATGCAATGTATATTTCTTAAGTATGTCTTATATTATTATGTTTAAGTTTAATATTTTAGAAGTGACTATAAAGTGCTAGTATCATTTTGAAATATTATTTTATTTTTCATAACTATCAAGTAGTTAATAAGTTAAGGATATATATATCTTATGTTGTTATATTTAAGTTCAATATTTTAAAAGTGACTATAAAGTGCTAGTATCATTTTGAAATATTATTATATTTTTTATTACTAGCAAGCAACAAATGATAAGGATATATAAATAAGATAGCTATCTCTCTCTCTATATAGAGAGAGAGTGCGGTTGAAAATGAAAAATAGAATAAAATTTCAAAATGATATTAACACTTTATAGTCACTTTTAAAATATTAAACTTAAACATAGCATTATAAGGCACATATTTAATATATATGTATGTATGTACATATACATATATGCATACATATATACATATACATATACATATACAAATACATATACATACATACATACATACATACACACATACATTATATGTATGTTTTAACCTTATCATTGTACAACGAATGAAATCTAATTTGTGTAGGAGAATAAAAGACTTTGAACTTGTGAAACTTTTAAAATAAAAAATCTCTAGATCAAAATTTTGATTCTCTTGTTGTTAAAGTTGTATCTTTTTTAATATAACTATCATTTCTCAAGAATCTTCTTAGCAGTTTTAAGTTGATTTGTTCATTTCAAAATAATTCTCTTTATAAAAGTTTCTTAAACATTAAATTTCTATTTGATAAAGTCAACATATTCATTATATATCTCTCTTATTCTTATAAACATTCCTTCTATATATTTTTAAAAGCCTAAAACAATAAAATTATCTTATAAAATATAGAATCTTTACATTATTTACAATTTTGATTTTCAATAAAAGATGAGTTTGTATTCCAATCTGATTTGATTCATCTATACAATTATAATTGAAAACTCCAACAATATACAAACTTTCCATAAAAAGAATTCAAAATATTAAATTCTTTCCCCCAGATGCAAGTTGACAAACAAACAATGGGATTTGTCAAGCAGGTTTGAACTAGAAAACAATGGATTTTATTAGTGGGTTTGAAGCAGGTAAAGATTGGACTTTGTAGAACATTTACTTCAAACAATCCCAAACGTACTTTGGTCACTTAAGGATCAGAAAGAGAGTTTGTCGGCCACTTTTAATTCTCTCTATTGAAAACTTCACCACTTAACATCTGTCTACCATTTTGACTGTAAGACAAGAACAAAGACAGAAGCCAACTCTTCCCAAGCTGAAGAACAAAACAAAGAGGTGTAACACTCTTTAATAAAGAAAAATATTCCTGTCTGTACAACCTTTCTTTTCTAAAGTAATATTCCATACCCACAAATACAAGAAAGACACTGACATCCATACCTGTTACGTACTCCACTTGCCAATCAATGTATACGCAACCTTTCATGTCCTTGCAATTCCTGCACACAGACAGAGTCCCACCAAAATACCATAACAGAAAAAACAAATCTGTCAACAGTGAATATATTCCCCTGCCAGAAGTTTTGTTTATTGGATTAAGAATAGATACAAACTTCCACTGAGGAGAAGCACTTCTATTTAAAGGCTCTTGTAACCTGCCTTGAAATATACAGCATTACATTAGATTGTATTGTTATCTGCTTGAAATACTGATAGTATTCATTTTCTATCTTGTTCGAAAGAGTTTGAGTCTGTCTAACCAATTTCAAGACGTGTATCGATTTGAGTTTGATGCTGAGGCCCAGTAGAATGAATTCTACAGCCCCGGCCGTCAAGACCTCGACCTCCAATAGGTTTTCCTTTCGCCGTAGGACTTCCACAGCCAAGGAAAGTGTCCCCGCCACAGGACAATATCAGAGTTCCAAGTCCCAAAAGGCCGTCAATGGCAATGGCAACGGCCATGGCATCGGCAACGGCAACAGCAACGGGTCGTCGTTCATGCCCAGCCGTGGTGAGCTGGAAAAGGTGTTCAAGAAGTTTGACGCCAACAACGACGGCAAAATATCGTCGTCGGAGCTGCGAGGATTGATTGCTTCGATGGGGCAGAAGTCGAGCGACGAGGAAGTGGGCAGCATGATGAAGGAAGCCGACACTGACGGCGATGGTTTCATCAACTTTGACGAGTTTTATGAAGCCAACACAAAGGGCATCAATGGCAACCGTGTGATGAAAGACTTGGAGAGCGCCTTCAAGATGTACGATCTGGACCAGAACGGCACTATTTCTGTGGAAGAGCTGTACAAAGTTCTCAAGAGTCTTGGAGAAGTGAGCAGCCTGCAGGATTGCCATCAGATGATCAAACGCGTCGATAAGAATGCTGATGGCTTTATCAACTTTGACGAGTTTATGACTATGATGTCGTCTCCTCACCCTTAGGGACTGCTCCGCCCAAGATATAGATGTGTTGTGCTTTTCTTATTACTTGTCAGTTACCTTCTCTCAAAAATGTGTAATGGAACAAGTTTTATGATCCTGATCCAGAGTAGTTTTTGTGTTTTCTCTAAAAGTAATTGTCAAAAATTTATTTATCTTTTTGTAGGTCACCTTTATTTAACTTTTAGTTGTGGTTCTAGCTTATTTTCTCTCTTGAAAATAGGTTGGTTTCATGGTTAAGTAAGAAGCAGGATTCAATATTATTATCTACTACAAAAGTATAATATATTGTAGCAGTAGCATGTTGTACATAGGTGTTGTAGATGAAGCAAACATTGAAGGATATCAGAGTTTCATATATTATGAACCTATTTCTATCGTGTGTGACAATAAAAGTGCAATCAATATTTCAAATAATCTAGTAATACATTCAAGAACCAAACATATCTCAATCCGGTATCACTTCTTGAGAGAGAAAGTTGCAGAGAATGAGGTGAAGTTGGAATATGTACCTACTCAAGACCAGGTTGCTGATATTTTCACAAAAACTCTTCCAAAAGATACTTTTGAGTATCTTTGAGAGAAGTTAGGGGTTATTGTCCCTCCTTTTTTCAACTAGATGCATAAGTGTGTGCATATGTCCAAAAAGCATTTCAAAATACATTCTTGGTCCTAGATTGATACTAAAGGCTACCTCTATGTAAAGATCGAAAGTCTTTAATTCCAAAATATCTTATAATTCCTTTAATAAGTTTATTTCCATTGCATAAAATATCGCAACTCCATTCATTAACATAGTTTAATCCACAAGATTCCAAAAAAATCGACTTAAAGTCTATAATAAGATTCATAATACATCCAATTACATTCATAAACACGTGTCATATTTCACGACATTTATAATACAAAACATTGTAAAAGAAATTTACAATTCAAGACTTAGGCATTTTGTCGCTTTAAGTTCAACAATAATCATACAATAATGAAATATAATATATATAAGAAGAAATCTTCATTTGATCTTCAATCCAATAGACAATCTTCAAACATGAAGACGAGAACAAGGATCAAGTGCTTTTTTTGCCCAACCTCGAAGCTTACGCTTCCTCGGAATTCCTTAATCATTCAAAGAATACTCGGCCCTGCACGAATCACTTAGCAAAAAGAAGTCAACAAGTAGGATGGAATATAATGCATGCCTAGTATAACTAGTAAATCCACAAGCATTTTCATTTTTCTAATTCATTTAAGAAACAAGCAAGTTCGATACTAGGATATGGTAGAGAGTTAAATATATTCCATCTATTTCAATGGTCCTTAAGTTACTTGGCCAAGTAAAATGTCATGCATGACAAATAATAGTAGTTTTGGAAAAGCAAAACTACGCTCTCTATAAACCCATATTCGGCACCCGTCCCGAAAAGTAACTATCCAAACACATGACATGCGCATTCAATTATCAAGCATGCATGGTTCCATTCAAAATAAATAAAAATGTTCTTTCACAAACATCTTAACTGCACTTTTATTTTCAAACAAATATGGTTCTAAAACAGCGATTTCACAGTTTAAATCATAAATAACATAATGTTTATATTCCAAATAAATAAAATAGAATAAAATTAAAGAAGGTGTATCTCAAGTATGTAATCTAACTACATATTTAAACAAGAATTAAATGAGCACACATTCTTTCGGTTCATTTACTCAAGAAATTGAATCACAATTTAATATAATCCTCTTCTAATCCATTTAATTTTCAAGTAATTATATTTTTAATTCTATTTCCTTTTCTTTTTTGTTTTTCCTATTTTTCTTAAAATGTTATATTTTCAAAAACGGAAAAACACCTCATATTTATTTTTGTTTCGTAGTAGTTTTAGTTTCATTTCTAGAGAATTATCAAGTTTCATTCTTACTTTTCAAGCATAAATTTTTACACAAAATTATTTAATCTTATCATTCTAGAAACGTTCAACAATTTTATTTAAATGAAAACACTATCTTTTCTGTTTCTTTTCTGGTAATTTCCAATTTTTTGTCTGCACAGATAACGATTATAATTTTCTGTTGGAGGTTTTTTGTTTCTAAAAACATATAGTTTTCTGTGTGCATCTCTTCAAATATGCAAAAACAAAATTTACTAAACAACAAAATCTACTGATTCTAGATTGTTTTTTGTTCAAGCTTATTCTATAGTTTTCTATATTAAAAATATAGTCTGGTTTTTAATCTTCTTTCTAAGTTTGACAAAAATAGTGACAGGTTTTCATTTGATAAAATACAGAAATAAAAAAAATGATTCAAATTAAACATACTAAGATTGTTAATTGGTAAATAATGCTTTCTTTAATCTACCTGGTAATTTCCTGAATCTGGTTTGTTTTGTTTCCTTTGTCAATTTTTCCTTGTAGTTGTTCCTTCTTTCTATCTTCTCCCTCTATTCCTAGGCACACCTTCCAAATTCTCACCTCTTTTCTTTCTGTTTATAACTTTCTCCCTAACTCCTAGATCTCTGTATTTCCATTCTTCCCTTCCTCTTTTCTGCCGTGTCCACCCTCCTTCCTGTGCGCGCACCTCCCTCTTCAGCTGTTGGTGTGTGATGGGGCAGATTTTTAGTCAAAGTCTTTCCTTCACTGGTCATGCCTCTCTCTCCCAACCGCACCTTGGGAGATAGGATGTAAGGAAGGAAATAAAAATCAGAACAACTCTCCTTCAAGCCGCACACCCTCTCTCCTTGCACTCACATGCATATGGGAGATAACCTTAATAAAGTTTTTAAATCGAAAATCACTCTCCTTCTCCCCATGCTTATTATGGAGTAGCAGCCTCCAGATAAAATCAATACAAAAACTCACTTCTCTCCTAGCCGCACATGAGAAAATAAGTAGAAGGTAAAACTCAATCAACATAAAAACTCTCTCTCTCTCTCTCTCCTGCTATACTTGCGCGTGAGTTCTTCTCCTTGAATCAATATCCCTTCTCAAACAACTTTCCTTTGTTCTCTTCTAGCTGTGCATCATAGATCATCAGATCCATTTTCTTTTAAAACAAAATAACTCCCTATTTTTGAATGGATTTTCCTCTCCTCAATCTCATGCAAAATGGTGGAGCTTTAATAATATTATATCCACTATTCATGCTTTGATCTCCAGAACTCCAAGTTTCATTTGATTGCATGTAGAAATTGATTGTGATGTAATTGTTTCCAAATTGTTAACTATTGTTTTTCAATTCAATTTCAAACGTATTTTTATTTTCTCTTTGTTTTCAAAGACTTATTTTGATATTTATCTATTCCTTCAAACAAATCTTTCCTCTTTCATTTATTAAATGATAAAATAACAATTAAATCAATAACACAATTTTTACATTTTATACATTTTCACAATTAAAAATTTATTCCAATAATTTAGAATAAAGCATTATTATTTTCAACTAATAATTAAATATTTACTCAAAGAAATAATTCTTGAATAAAAATCAATTTCCTCACAAAAATAATCAAATTGTCATTTAAAACAAATATATTCTTTTTCGCAATTAAATTCAAACAAAGCATAGCCATAATAACCATTTAATCATCAAATTACATTTTAATTAATTAAGTGGTGTGTGAGATTCCATCATACTCATTCACGTCTAATGGCTAAAACTACTCTACCTGATCAATGTTCTCATCTTCATTCTCGTTCACCTGTTCCTGCATTCACTTGCACTCAATTTCTCATCAGCAATGACAATCCCTAAATTCCATAAATAATGAATTCAAATCATTTCACTTGAATTTAAATCTCAATTTCAATAATCATCAATTTCAATTTCAATTTCAATCTCAATTCCAATCTCAATTTTCAATTTCATTTTTTATAATCATCTAACATAAACATGTAAATCTCATGATTAATAATTGCAATTAAATAATTGATAAAAATCAGTACATGACATCCTTCCCCTCTTGGAAGAGACATTGTCTCTATGTCTTATTATTTAATCAATAAGCATAGTATCTCAATCATAAAACATAGTATCTCAATCATTCTAACATCATAGTTCTCAAAACATAAGCATAAGCAATTCATAGTAGCATCCATGCTATCCAAGTTCATAACATGTGAATCAAAAACCAGAGTATCAAGTATCTCAGGCATTAAGAAAATACTACTCTAAGAAAGAAAATGAAGAAAATGATGGTCAATCGTCACAGAATCCTCACATTTAGTACCATCCTCAGTATACTGGTCCCATTAGACCTTGTACAGAGTACTATCCCTGTTAACGCTAGTCTATAAGCAACTGAATTAATGACTTCCAGTACATCAAAGGGTCCCACAAAACTCGGAGCCAACTTTGATGATTTCCCAAAATATGTAAGATTTTCAAAACATTCATCCTATGCAGTAATTTTGTCCTTTCTAGACCTTGCTTGAAGTGTCCTTACTATCACATAGGGAAATTTCATATGCTTCACACATACTTACTCTCCCAAAGAGCTTTAATTCCATAAATACATCCAATATATAATAATAACTATACTTAGTGATCAGAATTCATTGGTCCATGAATTTATCCTTAGTATAACCCAAATGGAAGAGGAATGTCGATGTATTGTACACTACATTGTGGGTCCAATCCTATTCCTTTGTATTTACACTTTTAGACAACTCATAAACCGAGTCCATCTGCCACTTACACATTCATTATCCTTACCATAAAGTACTTTCCCTAGATTACTTGTCTATCTTGAGCATAACCTTGCTCCTAGACACTTGTCAATTTTGATACTACTCCACACTTAAGCTTTGTTATCAATTTAAGTTCCATCGTTCACTTCGATCTATTACTCCTTTTTGAAATTTTATCAATTCTATGATTATATCCAAGCCTTTTCAGCTTTAATAGAGTTTCCTTTCTTTCCATATAATAGTCCAAACTTCAATTTTAGAAGTTTACAAATCATTTCAAGATTTAGTCCACCATTTTACTCATTTGACTAAAATAATATATTGCACATTTATTCAAATGAATGTCTCATGGTATGATTTTGGTTTTCTCAACCCTATCATTATTTGCTAAACTAAAATAACCTTTCAGGTTTACTAAGCAACTGCTTACCCACAATATATTATTTAGGACCAAAATCCTTTAAGTCGAGTTTCCAAACACTGTTGGTTTCTTTGATGAGTCTATCCACTAGAACATTATGTTAATTCTACTAACATAGACAGATCAATTTGTCTTGTGTTCTACCAATGATAACTTCTGGTCTTCATTTCTTGCATACTAGGCATTACCTTGCTACATTTCACGCAACTTCTTACTCTATCTTCTTTTAGATGATAGTGGATCCTTATCTGACAATTCCCTTTGTCATTCCGATGTCCTAACTCTAACATTATTTTCCTCGTTCCATTCTTGAATCTTCCAAATTTTGGACACAGGTTCTTTTATATCCAACAATAGTCTATCCTTTGACTAAGTGATAACCTATTTTGATCTTACGCCATTATTAATCTTCATGTAAATGGTTATAGGTTTTGCAGGGATAATTCCCATTTATCTCAGGACATCCATACCGTGGATTTTCTTTTGTCCTTGGATTATTTTCAAAGATGCAATTCATCTTTTAACTCAATCTAATTTCCTTGATTTAATCTGATACTAATTTTTGAGTATTAATACTCTTTCAATCATGTTGATCTCTAGATAATAACAAATTTAATTGCATATCTAATCATCAAGCATGAACATTTAACTCCATGATTTCTTAATTAAATAGGTGAGTCTCAACTTCAATATATCCATTTTGAGCACAAGTAACAATTTTGATGTTCTTCTCCGTAAGATTTTCAGCATTTCCTTGCTAAGTGAAAATTCTTTGATGTTCTGTCATGACAATAGATGCTTCTTTTGAATGTGTTTCTCTTTTAATATAAGAGCTACTTAAAATAAAGTCTTGTCAATAATACGACTTCCTTTAACTTACTAGACATCCCTCCTATGCTTCTATCCTTATAGATTTTCATTATCTCCCATGATATTCAATCGCATGGGCAAATCTTAAACCCAATATTCCCTTCCAATTCTTAGGATGGAATCCTTAATTGTTGACTAGTCTGATTGTTTATAGATTTCCCCACTCTATATGGCTATAGTCAAGACCCAATGTACAACTCATTCAAGTTTAATTCCTACTTATAGGTGTTAAAGAGTAATCCAGTACGTAATCCAACTTAATAGGTTTTAGTCTCATCAAGTCTCTCTCTTTATTGAATGAACTTGTTGTCCCAATTAGGTTATCTTTAACCCAAGGTTTCATTCAAGAGTAAGGTAGTGATTAAGTGATTTAATCATTCTCATTAAGAGATTTTGGTGTGGCTCACATAACGTCACATCTTACTTTATTTTTCACTCCATCTCAATGGCTTAAATAGCTAACTTTATTTTTTTTCATCCATAGGTTTCTTAGCATAGTAAGCTTCAATGTCAAGTCATTTCACGACATGGATATATTTCATATAGAAATATCATCGTTATTTAAATTCTCTATATAAAGTATATAGGAGCATACAGACACTTTCTTCCAATCACGAGTTTTCTTAGATCTTTCCTTGTCAATCCCATAGACAATGATCTTCCTTATCATGATCAAGTTATTTGCCTATCCTTTTCTAAGGCATTGATAATAATATCCTTTGATCTTTAAATCAGATAATCATAAGGTATAAAGGTCATAGTTCTTAACCTTTCCACTTTTCCTTTTTCCCTTGTGGCCATAAAATGTATGACATAATTGTCCTTATGACTTGCAAAGAAGTCATAACCAAGTTTTTGTTGGGTGGGGTACTTAGCTTGAGTCAATCCACTCTCTTCCTCCCCCCCCCCAGTGTTTCCACAACTTTCGTTCTTCTCACGTTGAACTTATAGAAATTTACTTGCTTCTTTCGAAAGGGTTTGTCATTCCTTCTTGTTGACTTTTCATTGCCTCCCCTTACCTCATGGCATACCTTAAATACACTTTTCTCAAAGTTAGATTTTTTCGTTGCTTTTTTTTTTATCTCACAAATTCAACATACTGGATCATTCAGTAGGAGATCAAATGAATAATCAGCAACTAATAATATTCCATCTTCTTTCTAATATCCTTTTTAATGGAGGAATATCTATGCTCACAAACCTCTTTTGTTGATGTACTTCTCAAATCAGAGTGTTGCCTTCCTTGCAACTTCTAGTGTCCTGACACATAAAGCCATGTTGCATTCCTTTTCCCTTTTGGAACCATTATTCATAAGTGGTTTGATTCCAAAAAATTCAATAACCTCATTAATCTTGGTTGGAGGAACCTTGCTCATGTCATTGATTGTTTCCTCTGACCATTCTGGTCTTTTCTCAATTCCTCGGTGCTAACTCTTTTTTAACAAGATCTTTATCTTAACACAAGAGTTTAAGTCATGAGTTCCCCAACCCTTGGGATACCTCCTTCGTTCATAACCTACTTTGATCAATCTAATCTATGCTGACTTTGCATACATAGATTCGTAGTGTTTACACTAATCCAAGAGTTCCTGACTCTTTTACATTTGTAGGTTGCTACAATTCAATTTATCTCATTCCTACTCATTCTCTTTTTCTTAGAGTCATGTATGTACAGGTTATTCTTCCTAACCTTCCTACATAACTTGATTGCATAATCTTTTGCAATCCTAGGTTTTATCATAAGTTGTTGGTTTAGGAATTCTAATTCCAAGGACAAATCTTTAACTAGCCCCAATTTACACAAGTTACTAAGGCTTACATCTTCCTTTTCACTTCCTGAAGTTCTTTTCTCTTGTCATTCTAGCACAAGAAATTTTCAACCTTTATCTTCTGATAAGGTTTACACATTATTGCGTAATGAGATCTTAGGTTTCAGTGTAGAACCTAGTAGCTCTGATACCAAATGTAAAGATCGAAAGTCTTTAATTCCAAAATATCTTATAATTCCTTTAATAAGTTTGTTTCCATTCCATAAAATATCGTAACTCCATTCATTAACATAGTTTAATCCACAAGATTCCAAAAAAATCGACTTAAGTCTACAATAAGATTCATAATACATCCAATTACATTCATAAACACATGTCATCTTTCACGACATTTATAATACAAAACATTGTAAAAGAAATTTACAATTCAAGACTTAGGCATTCTGTCGCCTTAAGTTCGACAATAATCATACAATAATGAAATATAATATATATAAGAAAAAATCTTCATTTGATCTTCAATCCAATAAACAATCTTCAAACATTAAGATGAGAACAAGGATCGAGCACTTTTTCCGCCCAACCTCGAAGCTTACGCTTCCCCGCAATTCCTTAGTCATTCAAAGAATACTCGACCCTGCATGAATCGCTTAGCAAAAAGAAGTCGACAAGTAGGATGGAATCTGATATGTGCCTAGTATAACTAGTAAATCCACAAGCATTTTAATTATTATAATTCATTTAAGAAACAAGCAAGTTTGATACTAGGATATGGTAGAGAGTTAAATATATTCCATCTATTTCAATGGTCCTTAAGTTACTTGGCCAAGTAAAATGTCATGCACGACAAATAATAGTAGTTTTGGAAAACCTAAACTACACTCTATAAACCCATATTTGGCACCCGTCCCGGAAGGTAACTTTCCAAACACATGACATGCACATTCAATTATCAAGCATGCATGGTTCCATTCAAAATAAATAAAAATGATCTTTCACAAACATCTTAACTTCACTTTTATTTTCAATTAAATATGGTTCTAAAGTAGTGATTTCACAGTTTAAATCATAAATAACATAATGTTTATATTCCAAATAAATAAAATAGAATAAAATTAAAGAAGGTGTATCTCAAATATGTAATCTAAGTACATATTTAAACAAGAATTAAATGAGCACACATTCTTTCGGTTCATTTACTCAATAAATTGAATCACAATTCAATATAATCCTCTTCTAACTCGTTTAATTTTCAAGTAATTATATTTTTAATTCTATTTCCTTTTCTTTTCTATTTTTCCTAAAATGTTATCTTTTCAAAAACGGAAAAACACCTCATATTTACTTTTGTTTCGTAGTAATTTTAGTTTCATTTCTAGAGAATTATCAAGTTTCATTAGATTACTTTTCAAGCATAAATCTTTAAACAAAATTATTTAATCTTATCATTCTAGAAACGTTCAGGGATTTTATTTAAATGAAAACACTATCTTTTTTGTTTCTTTTCTGGTAATTTCCAATTTTCTGTCTGCACAGATAACGATTATAATTTTTTGTTGGAGGTTTTATGTTTCTAAAAACATAGTTTTTTGTGTGCATCTCTTCAAATATGCAAAAACAGAATTTACTAAACAACAAAATCTACTGATTCTAGATTGTTTTTTGCTCAAGTTTATTCTATAGTTTTCTATATTAAAAATACAGTCTGGTTTTTAATCTTCTTTCTAAGTTTGACAAAAATAGTGACGGGTTTTCATTTCATAAAATAAAGAAATAAAAAAAAATGATTCAAATTAGACATACTAAGATTGTTAATTGGTAAATAATGCTTTCTTTTATAATCTACCTGGTAATTTCCTGAATCTGGTTTGTTTTGTTTCCTCTGTCAATTTTTCCCTGTAGTTGTTCCTTCTTTCTATCTTCTCCCTCTGTTCCTAGGCGCACCTTCCAAATTCTCACCTCTTTTCTTTTTGTTTAGAACTTTCTCCCTAACTCCTAGATCTTTGTATTTCCATTCTTCCCTTCCTCTTTTATGTCGTGTCCACCCTCCTTCCTATGCACGCACCTCCCTCTTCAGCCGTTGGTGTGTGATGGGGCATATTTTTAGTCAAAGTCTTTCCTTCACTGGTCGCGCCTCTCTCTCCCAACCGCGCCTTAGGAGGTAGGATGTAAGGAAGGAAATAAAAATCAGAACAACTCTCCTTCCAGCCGCGCACCCTCTCTCCTTGCACTCACATGCATATGGGAGATAACCTTAATAAAAAATTTAAATCAAAAATCACTCTCCTTCTCCCCATGTGTATTATGGAGTAGCGGCCTCTAGACAAAATTAATACAAAAACTCACTTCTCTCCTAGCCGTGCATGGGAAAATAAGTAGAAGGTAAAACTCAATCAACATAAAAACTCTCTCTCTCTCTTGCTCTACTGGTGCGTGAGTTCTTCTCCTTGAATCAATATCCCTTCTCAAACAACTTTCCTCTGTTCTCTTCTAGCCACGCATCATAGACAATCAGATCCATTTTCTTTTAAAACAAAATAACTCCCTATTTTAAATGGATTTTCCTCTCCTCAATCTCATGAAAAATGGTGGAGTTTTAATAATATCATATCCACTATTCATGCTTTGATCTCCAGTACTCCAAGTTTCATTTGATTGCATGCAGAAATTGATTGTGATGTAATTGTTTCCAAATTGTTAACTGATGTTTTTCAATTCAATTTCAAATGTATCGTTGTTTTCTTTTTGTTTTCAATAACTTATTTTGATATTTATCTATTCCTTCAAACAAATCTTTCCTCTTTCATTTATTAAATGAAAAAATAACAATTAAATCAATAACACAATTTTTACATTTTATGCATTTTCACAATTAAAAAATTATTCCAATAATTTAGAATAAAGCATTATTATTTTCAACTAATAATAAAATATTTACTCAAAGAAATAATTCTTGAATAAAAATCAATTTCCTCACAAAAATAATCAAATTTCCATTTAAAACAAATATATTCTTTTTTGCAATTACGTTCAGACAAAGCATAGCCATAATAACCATTTAATCATCAAATTACGTTTTAATTAATTAAGTGGTGTGTGAGATTCCATCATCCTCATTAACGTCTAATGGCTAAAATGAATCTACCTAATCAATGTTCTCGCCTTCATTCTCGTTCACCTATTCTTGCGTTCACTTGCACTCAATTTCTCATCAACAATGACAATCCCCGAATTCCATAAATAATGAATTCAAATTATTTCACTTTTAAATCTCAATTTCAATTTCAATCTCAATCTCAATCTCAATTCCAATCTCAATTTTCAATTTCAGTTTTTATAATCATCTAACATAAACATGCAAATCTCATGATTAATAATTGCAATTAAATAATTGATAAATATTAGTACGTGACACTCTAAGGGGGAGTAGGTAGTAGTGGTTGCTAGATCTGGTGTAGTCAGATGGAGCATATTTTGTGCCCCTAGGGGGGTGAGTGCAAAAAAGTGAGTGCAATAAAGAGAGAGTATAGTTGTTTGTTGGTGTTGCAAGTGATGTGAAAGTGTTGCCCTTTGAATGTTGTCAAAGGGGGAGAGAAAAAGAGTTCAAAGAGAGTTGGATGAGTCTATGGCCCTTTGCCATTGATGTCAAAGGGGGAGAGAATTGATTCAAAAAACATAGTGCATAGTGCAAGAGATAATTAAGGTGGTTGAAAAACCATAAAGGGAGAAAGAAAAACATGTCGAAAAACTTGTATATGGGAGAGAGTATTGTCTAAGGAGCAAAGGGGGAGAGTTGATCTAGAATGCAGGTGTTGTTGGTGTTGTATGAGAAGTCTATGAAGAGAGAGGATTAAGAGTAAAGATTTTCCCCAATCAAGGGGAGTACTACTTATTGCAATATTGTTGTTGGTTGCTTTTTTTGTTGATGGTTTTTCTAAAAGCAGGTGTTGCCATCAATGATAAAGGGGGGGAGGGGGGGATTGTTGGAAGTTTGGAGGTGTTGGAAGCTTGAGTTGTTTGTGAGTTGCTTGGGTGTTGACATTGATGTCAACCCCTAGTATAAAAAGAGTGTTGGAATGCTACTTGTATTGATGATGTGTCTGGAATTGTTGGTATTGGTGTCAACACATGTTGGTGTTGTCATTGATGTCCTACTTCAATATAGTTGTAGAGGTTGTTGGCATGACTTGTGTTTGGGGAGATTGTTGTAGTTGGAAAGTGTTGCATGTTGTAGATGTTGTATATGTGTTGTTGAGATGTCACTAATGTTGTTGATGAACTTGGTTCACTTGGTTTCCAAGTACTTTTGAGAAAATCTGAATAAAAGAGAGTTCAATGTGACATATGGGTATGTGCAAGATCATGATGGGCCAAAAAGTGGCAATATCTAAGTGATATGATGACCCATGTGGCTGACGATTTTTTTTAACCCAAAATTGATGAAACAAAAAGGGTTTTTAAAGTATATTCTTATTTTTCCACCAATATAAATTATTTTTTACTTTGAATTTAATAAATATTTATTATTCATTTTCTATTTGAATTATGACTAAAGTCCTGATTGATAGGCTGATTGAAAAACATCTATAATTTTCAAACGGTATCACATTTTTTGAATCCAAAATATGTGTCACATTCTATGCTTTGCATACTATAGGATTAAAATAAATAAATTTGAATTTCATGAAGTTTTGACCAAGTTAAGGTGGTTAGACATACAGGTTTTTTATATTTTTTAAAATTTGTAATAAAAAAATCATAATTAACTATTTACTTGGAAAAAAATTACAAAAAAATATGCATCACATCCGGACATGATTCCCTTACTTATATCTAAAATTTTATAAAAAAATATTATCATTTTATTGTGGTTAGGGTGGTCAGACAAACACCTACTTGTTATTTTTTCCCTAAAATTTAAGTAATACTGCATTGAAATTTCAAAATTTCACCAAATAATTTTTATTTATTTTTAAATAAACCTAGTAGTTTAGAAACTACATTCAATTTTCTACATATTCTATTCTTACGTATTTTTTAAATAATATAGATAACTTATTCAAATTTTTACGTCAAGTTGCCTAACTCTGATTTTCTAAATTGTATTGCCACTTAAGGGCCTGTTTTTTCCATGATGATCTTGCACATACCCATACTGGTGTTTAGTTTTTTTCTTTGCATTTCTTCATGATTGAAGATATGCTCATTTGGTTTGGATGTGATGATCAGAGGTGTTCAAATGTGTCATATCTAGAGTTTTAGATTCTGGATCATTTTGCAGTGAAAGATGTGTTTGACAATATGTTTTTATCTGGTGAAACAGGGTGTTTGGGAGAAATGAGATTGCTCCACATTTCTCTGTAGTGAAGCTTCTGGTGTTATAGATTTGGAAATGTGCTTATAATTTTTCTATCTACGTTCCCTTGAAAATTTAGACCTGTTGAGTTGTTCCACAAAGTTGTATGGTGTTTTGGATGTCTATTCCAATATGTTTGGCTGCACAAAATGAAGGTGTTCTTGAGTTTCAAGTGGTTTCAGTAGTTGTCACAAATATTTTGATGATATGGAATATTATTAGATGTTTTGTAATGTTTTTGTGTGGTCTATGAGATGTTTCTAGACCTAGAGAGGTGTGTTTGGAGTTGCTTGTTAACGCAGGTTTGGCCAACTTGGCATGCTAACACTAATTACAAAGGATAATTGTTGCTTGAGGAAGTGTTGAGAAGCATGTTAATGTATATTTGCATCCCAACTAAGTAGTGGCATGGTCTTTCTCCACTTCTTTCCACCATGGAATTTTTTAGTACCGACCTATTTGATGTTACATGGTTGAGGTGTATATGTTTCCTTAAGGCCAACCTAATCGAGATTGTTTTAGGTCACGAAAGGTATAAATGTACAAGGAGAAATGTTGTTTTCATTAATTACAAAGTGTGTGATGTGAAAGATGTGAATTTGATCAAGTATGATGATATAAGTGTGAGCCTTAATGACCATGACTTCTAGATGCAATGAGTAGAAGGTGTCTACATTTCAGTCTGTTTGATGAGTTGTTTGTGTTTCAGTGGAACTATACCTTCAGCATATGAGAGATGCATTATTAGCAATTCAAATTGGTAGTGAACCATCCCTTCTTCTATTCTTCTTTCTTCTAGATAGAAAGTAAGTCCTTTGGCAGTGATCCACTAGTAGTGAGTCTTTCTTTATCTTTTTAGGCAATCATCCATTGGCAGTGAGTCTTATTGTATTTGGTGTTGCAATTCATATATTAGTGAGATTATGTCACGTACTGATTTTTATTAATAATTTAATTAAAAATATTAATCATGATATTTGCATGTTTATGTTAGATGATTATTTAAATTTAAATGCAAATGAAATGATTTGAATTCATTATTATGAAATTTGGGGATTGTCATTACTGATGAGAATTTGAGTGCAAGTGAATGCAGGAACAGGTGAACGAGAATGAAGGAGAGAACATTGATCAGGTAGAGTCGTTTTAGCCATTAGATGTTAATAAGGATGATGGAATCTCACACACCACTTAGTTATTATATTGTATTTTTGTGATGATTATGTTTGGAAATTTTTAATAAGTTTATCTGATTGTTCAAATTTATGTGAAAAGGAATATGTTTGTTTTGAAATGGAAAGATTGATTATTTGCAAAAAGTTTAGCCAATTTGAGTATATTATGTTATTGTGTGGAAATAAAAATGTAAATCCTTTTGAAAACTAAAATATTGTTGTTATATATATAAGAGGATAAATTGATTTTATTTAAATAATTAATTCTTTATGTAAATCTTTTATTTTTAGTTGAAAATAATGATGCCTTTTAATTCTAAATTGTTAGAATATCCATATATAGAAATATATATGTTAAAATAAGAATATATATTAAATTTGGTTATTTAAATGGAAATTAAAAATAAATGCAATACGTTTTAAATTTGAAATGAATTGAAAATAGTACTAAACAATTTGAAAACAATTACCTCTCAATCAAATTTTGCATGCAAACGAAGAGATAGAACTCTGAGTTATGGCCATCACTACTGGGAATGTGGCACATATTGTGGATCCAACTTTCTTGTTTACTCCACCATTCGCATGGATTAGAGAGAAGGAAAAATCCATTTTGAAAATAAGAGAAGGGGAAATGTTTTGTGGGACTTCTTGATAACTCATGCGCAAGTGTCAGGGAGAGAGTTTTTGGGAGGATCAAAGATATCCCTCATGCGCATGTGAAGAAATAGAGGAGGCACAGCTAGAGGAAGGGAGAACAGAAGATATCAATCTTCACAAAAATGCATGTGGAAGTAGAGGAGAGGTGGCCAGAAGAATGGAGTCAAGGCTACATAACAGAAATTTACTATTGCAGGATGCGCATATGAGAAAGGAGAGAGGTGCATGGGAAATAAGGGAGTTAATAAAGGACAGAGGCACATGGAAAGTGCGAGGGCAGAGAGTAAGGGAAGGCGTGGCCAGCTACAGGAGGTAATACAAAATAGAATTATGCTCTTCCACATACGTTGTGAGAAGGAAGACGGGGCATGCGTGGTAGGAAGGAACAACAGGAGAGACCAGAGGAAGGGTGGAGGATAGAAGGAAAGGTGAACTTGTGAACTACGCAGGAAGAGAAGGTTGTTGTAGGGAGAGAAAGAGCAAGACAGTCAAAGCATAGAGAGCAGCTATAGGAAATATATCACTGAAAGAACAAAAGATCAAGATTCATCTCCAGACTTAGGAAAATACATCGCTGCAGGAGATTGATAGGTAGATTCAAGTAAAACATTATTAACCAAATTCACAGTCAATTAATATCTGAGATCAACTCTTATTCTTTTATTTTAACTATTGAAAGCATATTACTGTTTTAATCAAAAGCAAAGAAAGTTCATACAACAGACCATATATTTTCATGTAGATAGAGAAAGATCTTGAACAGAAAAATATTGAACACATATTATAGAATTAGAGACAGTAGATTTCTTTATTTAGAAAAAATTGTTTTAGCATATTAGAAGACTCACACAGAAAATTTAAAGTTTTAGATTTTGAAATGCTTCGGAAATATCTAAATTGCGCTAAACTGTGTCAATCTAGAATTGGAAATTGCAAGAAAAGAAATAGAACATATAGTGTTTTTGGTTTAAATAAAATTGCTAAATGTTTTCCAGAATGATAAGATAAAATACCTTTGTATATTTAAATATGCTTGAAAAGAAAAATAGTGGAATTTGATCATTTCCTAGAAATGATATTAAATTTCTGCAAAACATAATTAAATATGAGGTTTTATTTTTTTGAAAAGATATTATTTTAAGGGAAATATGAAAAAGAGAAAAGAAAGAAAGTAAAATAAAAATATAATTACTTTGAAATGAAAAAAATTAGAAAAGGATTATTTGGAAGTGTAGATTAATTTTATGAGTAAATGAACCAAAAGAAGGTGTGCTCTTTTATTTATTTTGATTATGAACATAATGTTATTTACTATTTAAATCTGCGAGATTATTGCATTAAAACCATGTATGCTTGATAATTGAATGTGCATGACATGTGTTGGGAAAGATAATTTATTTATTTTGAATGGAACCATGCATGCTTGATAATTGAATGTGCATGTCATGTGTTTGGAAAGTTACCTTCTAGGACAGGTGTCGAATATGGGTTATTAGAGAGCATAGTTTTTCTTTTCCAAAACTACTATTATTTGTCGTGCATGACATTTTACTTGGCCAAGTAACTTAAGGACCATTGAAATAGATGGAATGTAAATAACTCTCTACCATATCCTAGTATCAAACTTGCTTGTTTCTTAAATGAATTAGAAAAATGAAAATGTTTGTGGATTTACTAGTTATACTAGGCACGCATTAGATTCCATCTTGCTTGTCGACTTCTTTTTCCTAAGTGATCCGTGCAGGGTCGGGTATTCTTTGAATGATTAAGGAATTCTGGGGAAGCATAAGCTTCGAGGTTGGGCAGAAAAAGTTTCTGAACCTTGTTCTCGTCTTCATGTTTGAAGATAAGCAGTTTGATTGAAGATCAAATGAAGATTTCTTCATATATCTATTATATTTCATTATTGTATGATTATTGTAGAACTTAAGGCGACAGAATGCCTAAGTCTTGAATTGTAAATTTCTTTTACAATGTTTTTGTATTAATATCATGAAAGATGACACATTTATGAATGTAATTGGAAGCATTATGAATCTTATTATAGACTTTAAGTCGATATTTGCAATCTTTTGGATTTAACAAATTTTAATGAATTGAGTTACGATATTTTGTGGAATGGAAATGAATTTATTAAAGGAATTATAGATTGTTTGGAATTAAAGAGTTTCGCTCTTTACGTTTGGTATCAGAGCCCTAAGTTGAACACTAGGGTCCTTTGTCCATTACGCTAAAGAAACATTCCTTGATGTAGGAATTGTTGATACATAATGGGTTCAAGAGGAAAAGGAGTTGCTGCAAGTAATGAGAATGATAGGTTGGATCGGATTCTCAATCTTTTGAATCAGCAAGGTACCAGAATGGATAATCTCGAACAAGAAGTTCGAGGAGTGAGGGAAGGAAAAAACCCTCGGAACGAAGTTCCCCAAAATCAGGAACAACCCACCAATGAAAATCCAAGGGTTGAAGAACTACCAAATCCTCAAGCTAGGATTGAAGGGGAGTTGGAAAAAGACTTGAAAAGGGTAGCCCCACCCAAGTTTGATGGTAATACCATCGGTGATGGAGCTGAAGCCTAGGTAATTGAAATGGAAAAGTATTTTGAGCTCAGGAATATGTCTAATGAGACCAAGGCAGTTTGGGCTGCATATCAGCTTATTGGAGAAGTTGCTACTTGGTGGGATAATGAGAAAACTGAGAAGAAGCTGTTACTAGGTGGGACTACATGGGAAGTATTTTTGCAACTTTTCAGGAAGAGATGGCTTCCACAGCTATTCTTTGATAGAAAAATGACAGAGTTTCAGAATTTGACATAGGGTGGTTTGACAGTTACTCAATACTGGGAGAGATTCACTAATCTCCTGAAGTACATACCACAATATCAGATGGATGAGCGGTTTCATATTCAAAAATTCATCCTAGGATTGAGGCCACAAATAAGAGCTAATGTGGATATTCATAATCCATTAACTATGGATGAGGTCTTTGAGAAGGCCATAAAATAGGAACAAAAGTTGCAATAGGTAGCAAACTACAGAAAGAATGTGCGTTCTAAACCTGGATTTCGAAATAGGAAGTTCCAAAATAGTAATAACTAGAAGGGTAATAACAATCAGCAGATAAAGAACCTAAAGAGAGGAACAAACTCTCAGGAAAAAGGAGAAAGAAGCTATGGTGGAAATAAGAAAGTGAATAATAATAACACCAACTTCTCTAATACCAAGAATAGGACAAGTGGTCACCCAGGGCCACGAGGTGGATGTTACAATTGTGGAGGAGATCACTATGCCTCTAATTGCCCACAGTGTGCAAGAGGTCAGCGAGGAGGAAATGATCGACGAGCACCGCAACACCAGATTCATGCAGCGGTTGACAACCGTCAAGCAAATTTTCAAGCTTCACCTATTCAGAAGACGGGTAAGCTTTTTGGTCAATCAGTTTCCATTTTGATAGATATAGGAGCTACTGAATGCTTTATTGATCCTAAAGTAGTTGCTAAGTTACCTATTAGACCTAGTTATGTTTCACATGCATGGATGGTTCAATATGGAAACCGAGCAGAGAAGAGGGTAGATTCATGTCTATCTTGCAGCAATTTAGAGCTATCTGATTTCCAAACCCAAGTTAACCTATATGTAGCACCATTGGGGTCATATGATGTGATCCTAGGGATCAATTGGTTAACTGAGCATAAAGCTATAGTCAAATGTGAGGATAAGATTGTGAGTTGTCCTGATGATTTTGGACATCCAGTTGAGATTTTTGGATCTCAAGAGCCTCTTGAGTTGAGACATATCTCAGCCATGCAGCTAAAGAAAGCACATAGGAAAGGATGTTCCATATATGCTATATTGGTGAGTGACTTGGATAATGTCCAACAAAGTCCAGAGGACTATCCAGTTCTCAAGGAGTTCCTGGATATCTTTCTTGAAGAACTTACTAAGTTACCACCAAAGAGAGAATTTGATTTCTCGATTGAACTTTTACTTGGAACTGAGTCTCAATCCAAGGCTCCATACAGAATGACTACTATAGAGTTATATGAGCTGAAGGTTTAATTGTAGGAGTTACTGAAGTAGGTATTTATTAGACCAAGTGTATCCCCATGGGGTGCACCGATAATCTTCGTGAAGAAGAAGGATGGGACCTTGAAATTATGTATTGATTATAGAATGTTGAACAAGGTTACCATTAAGAATAGGTATTCTTTACCTAGGATAGATGAGCTATTTGATCAGATGAAAGGGGCCACAATGTTTTCTAAGATTGATCTTAGATCAGGTTACCACCAGCTAAGGATTAAGGAGGAGGATATTCCAAAGATAGCCTTCCGAACTTGGTATGGACATTACGAGTTCACAGTGGTACCTTTTGGTCTAACGAATGCCCCAACGACATTCATGAATCTTATGAACAACATATTTAGAGATTTTTTAGATGATTTTGTGCTTATATTCATAGATGATATTTTGATTTACTCCAAGACAGAAAAGGAGCATGAGAAGCACTTGAGAATAGTCTTGCAATGACTAAGAGATCGAAAGCTTTTTGGCAAGTTTTTCAAGTGTACTTTCTTTCAGAAGAAGGTTCACTACTTGGGTCATGTCATATGATCTGAGGGAATCTCAGTTGATCCTACGAAGATAGAAGCAATTGTGGAATGGCCAACACCGTAGAGTGTTATTGAAGTTTTTAGTTTCATGGGGCTTGCAGGGTATTATAGGAAATATGTGGAAGGATTTTCTAGGATAGCAGCACCTATTACTTCTCTTCAGAAGAAGGGAAGGAAATTTTGAGTGGACTGAGAAGTGCGAGGAGGCATTTCAATTTCTAAAATAGAAGTTGACATCGGCACCAGTTTTGACTATACCAGATCCTAATGGACACTTCATAGTGATTACAGATGCTTCAGGTGAAGGTGCAGGAGCTGTGTTGTTGCAGGAAGGGAAAGTGGTTGCATATGAGTCCAGAAAAATGAAACAATATGAATTGAATTATGCACCACATGATCTTGAGCTTGCAGCTATTGTTCATGCATTACAGATGTGGAGACATTACCTCCTAGGGAAACCATTTGAACTAAAGACAGATCATTTAGGACTTAAGTATATCTTTACACAGCCTAACCTCAATGTGAGACAGAGAAGGTGGCTTGAGTTCCTAAGTGAGTATGATTTTGGTATTGAGTATATCAAGGGAAAGGAAAATAGAGTTGCAAATACTCTTAGTAGGAGAAGACATCTCTCTACTATGCTGACCACAAGGTCAAATTTGAGACAACAAGTGTTGCATCATCTTCCAGCAGATGAGCATTATGCGAGGGTCAAGCAAGCCTTAGAGGCAGATCCTTTAGATCACAGATTTGATGGATATGTGATGGAGTATGATGGTATTTTAAGATATTAGGGAAGGATGTATATCCCTAAGGATGGAGACTTGAGGAGGTTGATTCTAGAGGAAGTACATGATGCACCTTACTCAGGGCATCTGGGAGTTACAAAGATGGTAGCAGAGTTGAAGACTTTGTATTTTTGGCCTAAGCTCAAGAAAGAAGTTATGGAGTATGTGGCAAGATGTTTGGAATGCCAGCGAGTCAAGGCTAAGCATGTACATCCAGCAGGACTTTTGTATCCCCATGAGATACCTGAGTATAAGTGGCAAGTAATCAGTATGGATTTTATCCAAGGATTACCTTTGAGCAAGAATAGGCATGATACCATCTTAGTAGTCGTTGATAAGCTAACGAAGGTTTCACATTTCATACCCAGGAATCTGAAAGACGGATCATTGACACTTGCAAAGAAATTTGTGCAAGAGATATTCTGATTGCATGGTGTACCAAAGATCATTATATTAGATAAGGATACCAGGATGACATCTAGGTTTTGGAAAACATTGAATGCAGCTTTAGGAACTAAATTGAATTTTAGTTCTTCTTATCACCCACAAACTGATGGCCAAACAGAAAGGGTCAATCAGGTTGTTGAGGATCTACTGAGAATGTACTGCATGCATCAGCAGTACAAATGGGAAGAATATTTTCCATTGGTTGAGTTTTCTTACAACAACTCATTCCATGCATCGTTAGGTATGGCACCTTTTGAGGCACTTTATGGACAGAAATGTCGCACACCCATTAGTTGGGATAGGATGGAAGATAGGATCATCATTGGTCTAGATATGCTCAAGGAAATGGATGAGCAAATGAAGTTGATCAAGAGTAGGTTGAAGGAGGAAACCGATAGACAGAAGAGCTATGCTGATAGAAACAGGACTTTCAGACAGTTTGTTGCAGGAGATAAATTCTTTTTGAGGGTTAAGCCTCATAAGAGCTCTATCTCATTTGGGAAATCATCAAAGTTGGCTCTGAGATTTTTAGTACCCTTTGATGTACTGGAAGTCGTTAATCCAGTTGCTTATAGACTAGTGTCACCACCTGCTCTAGCTTGAATCCATAATGTATTCCATGTTTCTTTATTGAAACCATACCATCCTGATGCATCTCATATACTTGATTGGCATTCATTACAGGTATAGGATCCAGGGGTGGTGCTAGTGGAGCCCATCTGAATCCTAGACAGTCATAGCATTAAGCTGCGTAATAGGGATAGTACTCAATACAAGATCCAGTGGGACCAGTATACTGAGGGTAGTGCTACATGGGAGGATTCTGAGACGATTGACCATCATTTTCCTCATTTGCTTTCTTAGATTAGTATTTGCTTAATGCATGAGATACTTGATACTCTGGTTTTTTATTCACATGTTGTGAACTTGGAAAGCGTGGATGCTACTATGAATTGTTTATGCTTATGTTTTGAGAACTATGATGTTAGTTATTATTTCATTATGATTGAGATACTATGTTTTAATGATTGAGATACTATGCTTATTGATTGATTAATAAGCTATTGAGACGATGTCTCTTCCAAGAGGGGAAGGATGTCACGTACTAATTTTTATTAATTATCTAATTGCAAATATTAATCATGAGATTTGCATGTTTATGTTAGATGATTATATAAATTGAAATTTAAATGCAAATGAAATGATTTGAATTTATTATTATGAAATTTGGGGATTGTCATTGTTGATGAGAATTTGAGTGCAAGTGAACGCAAGAACAGGTGAACGAGAATGAAGGCGAGAACATTGATCAAGTAGAGTCATTTTAGCCATTAGATGTTAATAAGGATGATGGAATCTTACACACCACTTAGTTGTTATATTGTATTTTTGTGATGATTATGTTTGGAATTTTTTAATAAGTTTATCTAATTGTTCAAATTTATGTGAAAAGGAATATGTTTGTTTTGAAATGGAAAGATTGATTATTTGCGAAAAGTTTAGCCAATTTGAGTATATTATGTTATTGTGTGGAAAGAAAAATTTAAATCCTTTTGAAAACTAAAATATTGTCGTTATATATATATAAGAGGATAAATTGATTTTATTTAAATAATTAATTCATTATGTAAATCTTTTATTTTTAGTTGAAAATAATGATGCCTTTTAATTCTAAATTGTTAGAATATCCATATATAGAAATATATATGTTAAAATAAGAATATATATTAAATTTGGTTATTTAAATGGAAATTAGAAATAAATGTAATACGTTTTAAATTTGAAATGAATTGAAAACAGTAGTAAACAATTTGAAAACAATTACCTCTCAATCAAATTCCGCATGCAAACGAAGATATAAAACTCTGAGTTATGGCCATCACTGCTGGGAATGTGGCACATATTGTGGATCCAACTTTCTTGTTTACTCTACCATTCACATGGATTAGAGAGAAGGAAAAATCCGTTTTGAAAATAAGAGAAGGGGAAATGTTTTGTGGGACTTCTTGATAACTCATGCGCAAGTGTCAGGGAGAGAGTTTTTGGGAGGATCAAAGATATCCCTCATGCGCATGTGAAGAAATAGAGGAGGTGCAGCCAAAGGAAGGGAGAACAGAAGATATCAATCATCACAAAAATGCATGTGGAAGTAGAGGAGAGGCGGCCCGAAGAATGGAGTGAAGGCTACAGAACAAAAATTTAGTATTGCAGGATGCGCATATGAGAAAGGAGAGAGGTGCATGGGAAATAAGGGAGTTAATAAAGGACAGAGGCATGTTGAAAGTGCATGGGTGGAGAGTAAGGGAAGGCACGGCTAGCTACAAGAGGTAATATAAAATAGAATTTTGCTCTTCCACATATGCTTGTGAGAAGGAAAATGGGGCGCGTGTGGTAGGAAGGAATAGCAGGAGAGACTAGAGTAAGGGTGAAGGATAGAACGAAAGGAGAACTTGTGAACTACGCAGGAAGAGAAGGTTATTGCAGGGAGAGAAAGAGCAAGATAGTCAAAGCACAGAGAGCAGCTACAGGAAATATATCACAGAAAGAACAGAAGATCAAGATTCATCTCCAGACTTAGGAAAATACACAGTTGTAGGAGATTGACAGGTAGATTCAAGTAAAACATTATTAACCAAATTCACAGTCAATTAATATCTGAGATCAACTCTTATTCTTTTATTTTAACTATTGAAAACATATTATTTTTTTAATCAAAAGCAAAGAAAGTTCATACAGCAAACCATATATTTTCATGTAGATAGAGAAAGATCTTGAACAGAAAAATACTGAACACATATTACAGAATTAGAGACAGTAGATTTCTTTATTTAGAAAATTTTGTTTTAGCATATTAGAAGACTCACACAGAAAACTTAAAGTTTTAGATTTTGAAATGCTACAGAAAAATCTAAACTGCACTAAACTATGTCAATTTAGAATTGAAAATTGCAAGAAAAGAAACAGAACAGATAGTGTTTTTGGTTTAAATAAAATTGTTAAATGTTTTCCAGAATGATAAGATAAAATACCTTTGTATATTTAAATATGCTTGAAAAGAAAAATAGTGGAATTTGATAATTTCCTAGAAATGATATTAAATTGTTGCAAAACAAAATTAAATATGAGGTTTTATGTTTTTGAAAAGATATTATTTTAAGGGAAATATGAAAAAGAGAAAAGAAAGAAAGTAAAATAAAAATATAATTACTTTGAAATGAAACAAATTAGAAAGGATTATTTCGAAGTGTAGATTAATTTTATGAGTAAATGAACCAAAAGAAGGTGAGTTCTTTTATTTATTTTGATTATGAACATAATGTTATTTACGATTTAAATCTGTGAGATTATTGCATTAAAACCATGTATGCTTGATAATTGAATGTGCATGACATGTGTTGGGAAAGATAATTTATTTATTTTGAATGGAACCATGCATGCTTGATAATTGAATGGGCATGTCATGTGTTTGGAAAGTTACCTTCTGGGACGGGTGCCGAATATGGGTTATTAGATAACGTAGTTTTGCTTTTCCAAAACTACTATTATTTATCGTGCATGACATTTTACTTGGCCAAGTAACTTAAGGACCATTGAAATAGATGGAATGTAAATAACTCTCTACCATATCCTAGTATCAAACTTGCTTGTTTCTTAAATGAATTAGAAAAATGAAAATGCTTGTGGATTTACTAGTTATACTTGGCACGCATTAGATTCCATCTTTCTTGTCGACTTCTTTTTGCTAAGTGATTCGTGCAGGGTCAGGTATTCTTTGAATGATTAAGGAATTCTGGGGAAGCGTAAGCTTCAAGGTTGGGCGGAACAAGCGCCTGAACCTTGTTCTCGTCTTCATGTTTGAAGATAAGTAGTTGGATTGAAGATCAAATGAATATTTCTTCATATATCTATTATATTTCATTATTGTATGATAATTGTAGAACTTAAGGCAACATAATGCCTAAGTCTTGAATTGTAAAATTTTTTTACAATGTTTTTGTATTAATGTTGTGAAAGATGACACATTTATGAATGTAATTGGAAGCATTATGAATCTTATTGTAGACTTTAAGTCGATATTTGGAATCTTTTGGATTTAAAAAATTTTAATGAATGGAGTTAGGATATTTTGTGGAATGGAAATGAATTTATTAAAGGAATTATAGATTGTTTGGAATTAAAGAGTTTCTCTCTTTACAAATTATCCTCATTGTGGTTTTTCTCTTCTTGGGTTTTCCACATAAATCTTGTGTTCTTATGTGTTTGATGTTTTTGCATTACTTCTTTACATGTTTACATTCTATTATTGCATGTTAAGTGTTTAAATGTTGATAAGGGTTTGAAAAGATAGTGAGGGTTTGAAGGTTTTAAATTATACAACTGATTCATCCCCCCCTCTTAGTTGTCTTGTGCATCTAGCATACCCAATATACTATAAATGATTAGCAAGCTCAAAATTAATTCATTATAATTATTTTTAATTGAAATAAGTGAAAGGAGAAAAAAATCAAACTTTTGTGCATTTTAGAGGTCTTAAATACTTGTAAACTAAGAAGAGGAGAAAGGGGTGGCTACTTAAGAGATTTCCTTTAGGTCAAGCCCCCTTTATTTATCTTTCAACCTCCACAAGCAACTAATGAAATAAGGAGAGATTGAAATGTATGCTCTTAATACCATATCTATCTTAGAATTTAAAAACAACAATGTAATAAAACTATAATGTTAAATTATTGGTCTACATGGATAAACACCCTAGTGCACATGTGCTATTAAATAATACATGGTGATGGTCACCAAAGAGATATTCCAACAAGAATAGAGGAATGAAATGATAAAGAAGAAACAATTACAATATTATTAAAATACACACCAAGATTATTAAAATGATATCACGAACAAGGAAGAGAGGAAATGAAGGAGCATTTGAGGAGTCCAATAAAATATGGCATCTACCCACAACAAAATTCAACAATGGAGAGTAACCAACATAGTGCAACTAAGAGAGTTACCTGTGTGTAGTGTTTTTCAAAAATATAGTCTTTGAGAGGGAAAGAGAGGAAGGTGAAGAGTCAAATTTAAGCACAATGTAAATTTCATTCCACATGGACATTATAGCAAGTGGAAGTAGATAGTTAGGTCAAAAGACCATAAATCAAAATTTAAAAACTCACAAGAGCCTAACATGTTGTGCAGATGTCCAATTGTTGTGTTGGCATCCTAGAGAAAACATTCAAATTTTGGATAGCTCATTCAATTTTCCATGCATTTCAATGGCATCCTAGAGAAAAAAAACTCAAAATCCAGATAGTAGCTCCAAATTAGCGAGAAATATTGGAATATGATGTAGAGAATTGACAATTTGGTGAAGGAGAAGGCTAGGGATATAGGGTTAGTTTATTATAAAAAATACAATGGGATAAGACACCAAAGTGAGTACAAAATATTGTGTGAAATATATAAAATATATAATTTTCATCATTACATTTCTATCATTTTTGTTCCACTTACATATATGGTCATAATTTGGACACAATTGATAAAATAGAAAATCTATTTAAGGATTACAAGAAAAATACTCATGAGAAGGGGGAGGATAATTCCATCATCAACAAAGAGATCCATATTTAAAAATAAAATTTAAGCAAAGATTTAGTCATATAAGCATATGTTGATAATCTTTTACATGTCAATTTAAGTTGCAATGCATATTTTAAATACATTTCTTATATTATTATGTCCAAGTTTAATATTTCAGAAGTGACTATAAAGTGCATGCATTATTTTGAAATATTATTTTATTTCTCATAACTACTAAGCAATTAATGAGTAAAAGTTATATATATTAAACTTTATCATTGTACATGATATGAAACATAGAACAAATTTTGTAAAGTTGTTTAGGAGAATAAAATACATTTAATTATTGAAGTTTTGAGAATACTAAAACTCTAAATGAGAATTTTGATTCTCTTTTGTTGTTAACGTTTTATTTTTTTGTTACATAACTTTTGTTTCTCTAATAAAACTCTAGACCGGAATTTTGATTCTCTTTTGTCGTTAAAGTTGTATCTTTTCTTATATAACTTGTATTTCTCTAATAAAACTCTAGACTAGAATTTTGATTCTCTTTTGTTAAAGTTGTATCTTTTCTCATATAACTTTTATTTCTCTAATGAAACTCTAGACCAAAATTTTGATTCTCTTTTGTTGTTAAAGATCTTTTCTTACATAACTTTTATAATTTCTCAAGAATATTCTTAACAACCAAGGAGGTTGATTTTAAGTTGATTTATTCATCTCAAAATAATTCTCTTCAGGAAAGTTTGTCAAAGTTTATTTTTCTATTTGACAAAGTTCACTTATTCATTATATTTCATTTATTCTTCTAAATATTCTTTCTATACATTTTTAAAAATTCCAAAACAATAAAATTATCTTATAAAATATATAATCTTCGAATTATTTACAATTTTGATTTTCAATAAAACATCCTCACCATCTTAAAGATGAATTTTTACTCCAATACGATTTTATGAAAATTCCAAATATTATTGTTCCTTATCTCAAATGCAATCACAAACCTATTTCATTGATAAACATTTTCTTTATAATTTAAATAGAGTACAAGTTGACAAACAATGGGATTTGTCAAATCAGTGGATTCTATTAGAATCCAAATAGAGTGTAAATTGACAACCAATAGGATTTATCAAGCAGGTTTCAACTAGAGATTGGATTTTGTAGAACATTTACTTTACTTCAAATGTAGCTTGGCCACTTAAGAATTCTGTAACTATTGGATGCAGTTAAATAATGAAAATTCCATTCATTAGCTTCTCTATAAAAAGAAAAAGGAAAAAAAACAGAGAGTTGTGGACCACTTTAATTCTCTCATGAAAAAGAAAAACTTCATCCCTTCACATCAGTGTACCATTTGAACTGTAAGACAATAAATGAAAAAAAAAAAGACGAACCAGCTCTTACCAACCTGAAGAACAAGACAAACAGGTGTAACACTTTTAATAAAGAAAATATTCTAGCGTGTCTTCTTTTCTAAAGTAATTATTCCACACCCACAAATACAAGAAAGACATAACTGATACGTACTCCACTTGCCAATCACTGTATACGCAACCTTTCATGTCCTTGCAATTCCTGCACAGAAACAGAATCCCACCAAAAGATTATAACAGAAAAAACAAATCTGTCAACCATGATTATATTCCCCCGCGTTAGGTTTTGTATTGTTATTGGATCAAGAATAAAATACCAACTTCCACCAACGAGCAGCAATCGTCACTAGAATTTCTTATTTAAAGGCCCTGAAACCTGTGCCTTCGAATGTACAACATTACATTAGATTGTATTGTTATCTGCTTGTAATACAGATAGTATTCATTTTCTATTTTCTTCAAGAGATTTTGAGTGTGTTGAACCAATTTCAAGACGTGTATCGATTTGAGTTTGATGCTGAGGCACAGTAGAATGAGTTCTACAGCCCCAGCCGTCAAGCCCTCGACCTCCAATAGGTTTTCCTTTCGCGGCCGTAGGACTTCCACAGGACAATATCAGAGTTCCAAGTCCCGAAAGGCTGTCAACGGCAATGGCAACGGGTCGTCGTTCATGCCCAGCCGTGGGGAGCTGGAAAAGGTGTTCAAGAAGTTTGACGCCAACAACGACGGCAAAATATCGTCGTCGGAGCTGCGAGGACTGATGGTTTCGATGGGGGCGCAGAAGTCGAGCGACGAGGAAGTGAGCAGCATGATGAAGGAAGCCGATACTGATGGCGATGGTTTCATCAACTTTGACGAGTTTTATGAAGCCAACACAAAGGGCGTCAATGGCAACCGTGTGATGAAAGACTTGGAGAGCGCCTTCAAGATGTATGATCTGGACCAGAACGGCACTATTTCTGTGGAAGAGCTGTACAAAGTTCTCAAGAGTCTTGGAGAATTGAGCAGCATGCAGGAGTGCCGTCAGATGATCAAACGCGTCGATAAGAATGCTGATGGCTATATCAACTTCGACGAGTTTATGACCATGATGTCCTCTCCTCACCCTTAGGGCTGCTTCGCCCAAGAAATAAATGTGGTGTTTTTCTTATTACTTGACAGTTAGCCTCTCTCACAAATGTGTGATGGAACAAGTTTTATGATCCTGATCCACCAGTAGTTTTGTGTTTTCCCTATAACTAATTGTCGAAAATTTATTTATCTTTTTTATGATGTCTCTATTTAACTTTCAGTTGTGGTTCTAGTTTACTTTGTAGGTGTCAATTAGCTTTTATCAAAGAATTGTGATGAAACAAAGCTTTATGATCGTAATACAAGCCCATTACATCTATTGTTGCTTTTGTATTCTCTCTATTAGTAATTGTTGAAGATTTGTTTATCTTTTTACATGTCATCTTTATTTAACTTTTAGTTGTGGTTCTATTTTAGTTTGTACATGTCAATTAGCTTTTCTCAAAAAATTGTTATGAAACAAAGCTTTATGATTATGATCCACCATCCACTTACATATATTGTCACTTTTTTATTCACTCTATAAGTAATTATCAAAAAATTATTTATCTTTTTGCATGCTTATTTAACTTTTAGTTGTGGTTCTATTTTACTTTGTACGTGTCAATTAGCTTCACTCAAAAAATTGTGATGAAACAAGCTTTATGATCATGATCCATCATCCAATTACATATATTGTCTCTTTATTATTCACTCTATAAGTAATTGTCAAAAAATTATTTATAGTTTTGCATGTCATCTTTATTTAACTTTTAGTTGTGGTTCTATGACTTTGTATGCGTCAATTAGTTTTTTCCAAAAAAATGTGATGAAACAAAGTTGTATGATCATGATCCACCACCTATTACATCTATTGTTGTTTTTGTATTCTCTCTATAAGTAATTGTTGAAATTTTATTTATCTTTTTGTGTGTCATCTTTATTTAGCGTTTAGTTGTGGTTCTATTCTATTTAATCTTTCAAAATATGATATATATTATTTTTTTCGTTAAGTAATATAATTAAGATTCAAAGGAACTTATGGATATTTAGATTCGATAAATGAGATAATCCTAACATGTCCTCTATCTAAATTTGTTAAATACTTGTTATCGTTGTCAATATTTTGGACATAAGATTTGTGATTGTCATTTGGTCTCTCTTCATCTAAAACCCTCGTCACAACACACCACTAGTCTACAAAATCCTACAAAAAAGAGGAAGGTTGGCATACAATTATTAACTACAAAGCCAAAAACTTTGGTAATAGTGCTCCTCCCTCAAGCCTTCTTCAAGATCTATTCTCCTTCTCCAACATCAATCTCTCTTTTTCATTTGGTGAACCCATTAGATCTTACTAATCCTTCCTTCTAGTACATGTTTAAGTAGCTTTTCACTTTCATAATGTTTAGAATTGATTAGAACTTTTTTCATAGTATTTATTATTTCATGCTTCTTGTACTTTTTTTGTTTGTTTATTGTCTCTTTTCTTGCATGATCTCTTATCTTTAGCCCTAGTTTATTTTTATATTATATCTTTTCTCTCTTTAATTTCATTTTCATCCTTGCTCTCTTAGCCCTCTTGGCCTTGTTTTATTCTTCCCTTCTACCTATTTCTTGTGTTTCTCTTTTCATTGACCTTCTTAGCCCTTTTGATCTAAATGATTATTAATTCCATTTCATTTTCTCATACATTCTTGTCTTTGATAACTTTCTTATTTTCTAAGATGTATATACTTCACCCCTCTCAACTAGTTTCATTCGGGCATGCCTCACCCACACTCCTATCATCACTAGTTTTCTACATAGATAAACTAATGACCCATAATCCTTCTTAAAATTGCATAAGCATGATGATGCAAAGAGGGGTGGTAACCTCCTTACAATGGAAATCAAATGAGTTTCAGACCAACCTCAAAACAAAATTCAAAGATCCCAACAAAAATCACTCTTGACTAGGACTCTCCCAGTAACACCTCTAACCTGGTTTCAGGCACTTTTCTCAATACCTTCCCAAAAAACTTACCAAAAAAATGATGGATTAAGATACCCTTTTGGGGTCTACATAACATATATCAGAACCAATAGAAACTCCTTTGGACCATCATTAACTTTCAATAGACCTACCTTGCAAAAGGCTGCACAGTTGGCCTACCATTACAAAGGAAGTCCTTCACAAACATTTTCCCCCTACAAAAATACCTCAAAAATTCATGAGACATGTTATCAATCATCAAATTCTCCAATTATTTTTCCATTCCAAGGATTCCACTATGCCAAACTAGAAAACCCTCCACTTTCAAGTAAAAACCAAGGGTTTTATTAAAAATCCCATTTACAAAGCTTTCCCAATCAATCCAATGATTCAAACACCCCACATACCACCTTCTTATGCTCAATAAACCTTTACTCAAATCATTCAATCAAAAATTTATCAAAACCATGCTTTAGTTACCCAATTTCACACTAAAATGACTCTGCCCAGCACTAGGGCATTACCTTCCAGCCACCAAACGCCTTGTTAAGGCCCCAAACAAGTATAGAAACTTAAACCAACATCATATAGGCCTTTCCTCTAAATCACAGATCACCACAGTAGGAGGAAAGGCTCCATTCCTAAAATAAATGAAACCCCAGACCCTACTAGTCTACTATAGGCAGAGTGAGGAAAGAAAGATTTTCTTCTACAAATTCCAATAAGAGATCACCAAAATGATTTTAAATCAAAAATATCACATCTCACCACACTATCATGTGATTTTTGAACCCAATGGTGCCCTTGTTGGGTCGTACACAGTCAAAAACCCAAGAAGAAATATTGAAAACACAAAATTTAGAAGTTGAAAATAGGGCAAATACTCAAAAATTGTATTCATTAACCTTCCATTCAGGCTTTGAATATGTTCTTATACAATTTCAAACTCCAAAAAACTCTTCCAATGTTCATAACTACTGCTAAACACTAATGACTCATTATAGTGCAAAAATTGTAAATTTGACAAGTACTTTTCAATGTCAATATTTGCATTTTTGAACAACTTTAACATTATCAACTAAGTGACCCTCAAGTACATTTCAAATGGTCTCATTAGACCTTTTTATGATAAAAAAAATTAAAAACAAACGCCATATCACCTATTCACCCAATAATGACCTCCAAGACTTGATTTTGCATCAACTAGGTGTAGTGCCCCTGCACCATACACCCCCCCAATAGAAAAACTCTTGTCCCAAGATTTGAAACTTGTTCTTTTCCTCCTCAATGTTGATCCATGCATATTTCAAATAGGTAACCCCCTTCATGTGGTTGAGATATTGTGATCTAATGAGATTCCATGTTGGTTGGACTGTGTTTTCACCTTATCTTGCCTTCATTTCTTTGTTCAAACCTGTTATCTACTTCTTCCCTGTACCTGGATCAATTTTTGAGATCCTCCTTGTTCCCACACCTACAAACAAACAAGAGTTAGTAATACCCAACTCTACCTTCTTCTTTGTTTCATCTCCATACTTTTGTACATCCATCTTTGCTTGTATACTCTACCCTCTCATCCCTATCATCAGACTTGTGTTCCTTTGTTCCTTTTGTTCTTTTACACTGTGATCAGACCTTGCACAATGTCATTTCCATGTACCACTACCTTATCAGACTCATCAGTCCCTATACCTACAAATCTCACATGCTTGGAAACATTGCTCATGCTGATAGGACACACAATGGTCCCCACAATGAATTTATCTTGTCTCATGTACTTATCCACAGACTTCTCACCCTATCCTTCACGATGCCCTACAGAATTTTCACCACTTACCTTGATTGTACTAGACTTACATGAAATTCTATCTTCCACTCTTGGAATCATCAAACTCCTCGATATCCTTGCATCGTTCCTTTTCTTCTTAACTATTGTCCAATCACCATTAACCTGCTCCAAACCTACAATTACATCAGACTTACTGTCCTCAGGCCTTAAAGGCTCCTTCTTACCAAACATCACTACTTGGACTTACCCTTATCTCTTCTACTTGTTTGCAAGGGTGTCAAATTAAAAATTTTGTCATCCTTCTTGATGGTATAGGTGTTCTCCCAACCATCATACATGAACCTTCTATCAAATTGCCATGGTCTCCCCAAGAGAAAATGGAAACAATCCATTGACAATATATCACACAAGACCCTATCTTTGTACTCTCCAATCTGGAAATCAACATATTCTTGCTCATTCACCACTAAATTTTGACTATCATTCACCCAAGAAACTCTATAGGGTGCTACATGGGGTATCTTTTCCAAACTTAACTTATCTACCATCTCCCTAGACACCATATTATCTTGAGAACTAGAATCAATGACAACTTGACACACTTTACCTTTGCATTTGCATGAAGTTCTAAAGATACTCCTTCTTTGACTCAAGTCTTCCTCCTTAGGTGCCTACAACAAATTTCTTCTTACCATAAGTGATTCTCCCTCTTCTGGATCAACAGGTTTGCTCACACTTTCACATTCTTCTTCTTGGACCAATTGTTCTCTTCTCTCACTCCTTCTATCACCACTTGAAGATGAACCTTGACCTTGAGGACACTTGAAAAATGGGCATCCAAACTCTTGAAAATTGTAGCATCTCCCTAAAAAGGTGTTTTCATTTCTTCCTCCACCAAATCTGCCTCTTGAACCTCTCCATCCACCTCTAAAATCAGATTTCTCTTGCTCCTTCTTGAAATCTCCTTGACTCTCATTGTTTGTCTTTGAAATAGGGTTAAATCCTCTACCTCTAGAAGTGTTGCATCTTCCTCTTGTTGCCTTCTCTTGTCTCCTATTTAGTTTTTCTTATGCCCTCGTTTCCATTTGAAAGCATTGTTCAACTAATTTTGGTGCCATCAAGTTGATTTCATCCTGAATGTTGTATCTCAGACCATTCAAGTACCTAGCAGTCATTTCTTCCTCATCTTCTTCATGTTCATTCCTTATACTTATCCTATTAAACTCTTCAGTGTATGATTGTACATCTAGTTTATTTTGTCTAAGATTTTGCAACTTCTTAAGCAATTGAACATTATAATCAGAAGAAAGAAATTTACCTTTGATTTTTGTTTTCATCTTCTCCCAAGAAGTGATCTTGATTTTTCCTTTTATCTCCCTATCCTCTTGCACATAATTCCACCATACCAAAGCATGTCCATTCAATTTTGTTTTTTCCCTCTTCACCTTATGCCCTTCATCAACCTCTTCACTGTCAAAATAGTTCTCCATGGCTTGAATCCAATCCAGGAGCTCTTCACTATCAAGCTTGCCTCCATACATAGCCACATCCATTTTTCCATGTCCATCCTTCTTCATAGCCTTCAAAAGCTTCATTATTCTCACATATTTTGGATCCATCCCCTCTTCTTCACTAGAGGTCTCTTCCTCTTCAAACTCACTTTCTTCCAAAAGGACCCTTCCTTTATCCTTTATCCCAGAAATCTCCTACTTCAAGGCTTCTATTTCTTTGTCATGATTGTTAATCTTTCTTGCAACAACATTCCCCTTAGGAGGCATTTTGATTCCCCCAACTACCTTCTTCTTCTTACACACAAACATGCAACCTTTTCTCACAAAAGACCTACTCCCTTGCTCTGATACCACTTTGATGTAGAGAGGGGTGGTAACCTCCTTACAATGGAAATCAAATTAGTTTCAGACCAACCTCAAAATAGAATTCAAAGATCCCAATAAAAATCACTCTTGACTGGGACTGTCCTAGTAACACCTCTAACCCAGTTTCAAGCACTTTTCTCAATACCTTTCCAAAACACTTACCAAACAAATGATGGATTAAGATACCCTTTTGGGATCTACGTAGCATATATCAAAATCAATAGAAACTCCTTTGGACCACCATTGGCTTTCAATAGACCTACATTGAAAAAGGCTACACAATTGGCCTACCATTACAAAGGAAGTCCTTCACAAAAAAATTCTCCCTAAAAAAACACCTCAAACAGTCATGATACATGTGATCGAACATAAAATTCTCCAATTATTTTTCCATTCCAAGGCTTCACTATACCAAACTAGAAAACCCTCCACTTTCAAGTAAAAACCAAGGGTTTTATTAAAAATCCCATTTATAAAGCTTACCAAATAAATCCAATGATTCAAAGTTTCAAACACCCCACATACCACCTACATATGCTCAATAAACCTTTACTTAGATCATTCAATCAAAAATTTATCAAAACCATGCTTTAGTTACCCAATTTCACACTAAAATGACTATGCCTCGGCAGTACCGGGGCATTACCTTCCATCCATCAAACGCCTTGTTAAGGCCCCAAACAAGTATAGAAACTTTAAAAAAAATGATACATGCCTTTCCTCTGAATCACAGGTCACCATAGTAGGCGGAATGGCTCCATTCCTAAAATAAATGAAACCCTAGACCCTGCTGGTCTGCTACAGGTAGAGTGAGGAAAGAAGAGATTTTCTTCTACAAATTCCAATAAGAGACCACCAAAATGATTGAAAATGAACAATATCACATCTCACCACAATATCATGTGAGTTTTGAACCCAATTCCACCCTTGTTGGGTTGTACACAGTCTAAAACCCAAGAAGAAATACTGAAAACATAGAATTTGGAAGTTGAAAACAAAGAAAATACTCAAAAAATGCATTCATTAACCTTCCATTCAGGATTTGAAGATGTTATTATACAATTTCAAACTCCAACCAAATCCTCCAATGTGCATAAATTCTCCAAAACACTAATGACTCATTATAATGCAAAAATTGTAAATTTGACAACTTTTTCAATGTCAATATTTGTATTTTTGAACAACTTTAACATTATCAACTAAGTGAACATTTCCAGTGGTCTCATTAGACCTTATTATGACAAAAAACATTAAAATACAACAACATATCACCTATTCACCTAATAATGACCTCCAAGAATTGATTTTGCATCAACTAGGTGTAGTGCCCCTACACCACATGATCATGAGCTAATCCTTCTTAAAATTGTATAAGCATGGTCATGAGCTAATCCTTCTTAGTGAGAATCATGCTAATGGACCAAAAACCTATCATTTCCCTTCTCTTTTGGATATATTCCTTATAATTGTGATGCTTCCATGACATTTATTGTCCTATATGATTTTCCTCCATATTTTCCTAGATTTAATCTCATGATTCTGTCACTTGGCCTATCTTACATCATCATATCAATGAATCTAATATCTTTTTTAATTTCATTTGGTCTTACCCATTTATCTTAGTGGTGTCTCTAACTTTTATGATGTGAACCCATCCATTAATCCTCTTCCTCACATATTGCAATCATTATCTTCTTTTGCTTATTTTTACAATATCATGTATGAATTTTCTTCTATTATTTTGTAACATTTATTTTTCATTCTCCACCTATATCATTCAATCATCATTCCCTTAATAATTCTCTTGAGGGAATCATTGGGTATAATACTATGATCTAATACTTTTTAATATTCCAATAAACCAACTTCATTACTCTTCTTATATTTTTTCTCCATCACCCAAAAATTCCCTCATGATACATATCATCCTTACATTCATCATTATACCACTATATGACCCAATAATAGCCCTTATGACTATTATGAAATAACTTTCATAATAGAATAATATAATAGGAATGTTGCAAATACTTGATTATAATATGCTACTTTGAGAGGGCAATCTCCTACTCCACTTCGAGGGGGATACCTCCAATATTCTTCAATAAGAACACAATACTCAATATGATGCTAATAACCTACTTGTACCTCCCATATATACCATACTTATGCCTAGTATATCACCTAGGCCAACCCATATAACCCTATATAAGCCTTAGGAAAACCTAAATAACTAAATAACAATATAATAATAATAATAATATGACTTAGTTAAGAGTTAAGGTAGAGAAAATTTGAGTACTCATAATACTATACACACTATAGGGGTAAGGGCATAAAATTTTCCTCCTCTTTACAAAATCATTGTCCTCAATGCTAACTTTTTTCTTTTTCTTCTTATTCATCTCCTTTTTTTTTTCTATTGTTGCTTCTTGTTCTTATTCTTTTTTTTTTTTCTCTTGTTGTTGCTCTTGTTCTTGTTCTTTCTCTTTCTCTTGATCTTACTCTTATTCTTGTTCTTTATCTTTTGAGCTTTCTCTTTTTCTTGTTCTCCTTGTTCTTTTTTTTTTATTCTTTTTTTTTTGGGTACTTTTTGTTGTGAAGAAGTTCTAGAAATATAATTTTTCAATAAATCACACAAATCAAGTCAAAATACTATGGATTTTTTCTATAACTTACCAAGGCCTAGGTTGCACTTTCCCAAAACAATCTCCCAAAAATTAGGTGTTTTACAGCCTTGATAAAGACTTTATTGGAAACCTTAATTTTGTAATAAATCGCTTAATTATCTTCCAATTAATCTGAATTTTTTATTATAATCTCCTCTCTTACTACTTCAAAAACTTACTAAAAATTAGGAATAAATTCAGTAGGATTTGGAATATATGTGCTTTCCAAAAATAAAGGGCAAAAACCCTAATTCTACAATAAGTCACTCAATTATGCTCTAATTCCTTCGAAATATGGACTAGCTACTTAAATATTCTCTTCAAAAAGAATTTAAAAATTAGATAAAAATGAAATGAGGAAAATTGTCATTGATTATGGTAAATAGGAAATAGAACAACAATCTTCTTCACTTCTCATTCAAGGAAACCCTAGAGGGGTGTTGCCACAATAGTGCTTTACACTTTATGGGAGATCCCGATTTTTACTGAAATCACATATTTTTAGAAAATATAATGATTTAACCATTGAAAATTTCCATTTAAAGGATTCAAATTGAAGAGAGTTTCATCAAACCACCTTATACCAAGCCTTCTTGGATAGAACCCCGCTAGTTTTAAACCATACCTATAATGGAGTCTCCTTTACACCTATCAAAATGCTGATAGAAAACCACTTTTGATTTACCTTTCGGGGGATCAAATGAGTTCATTTAAAATTTTTTTTTTGTAAGTATGTAGTCCTTATTATAAGTTTCCAAAAAATTATAATTTAAATTAAATTAAATTTGATTATTATATTTATTTTTTATTTCTTGTGAATGTAGGTTTTTCACTGAAAATCAAGCTCTTTATTCTGCACATGTGGAAAAATAGTAGATTATCAAAATAAAATTTAAAAAACTATGTTCAAGATGGGTATTTATGTTCTTGATCCATTAAAAAAAAAATTGAATTTCGATACATACAGAAAAATTTATGTTGTATACAATCCACCTATGTCTGAATTGTAATTGGCTTGACTTAGAAACTTGATTAAGGAAAACATATTTAATAAAACACTATGAAACCAAATGAACTGGTTAGATATCATAGTTACAAATCTAAATTATAATTTTATTCTTCATACAAAAAAATTTGTGTTGTATATAATGAGCATCACTCCTTAAAAATGTTGTTTACTAATAAAAACTAGTTTTTGAAGGAGATGAAAAAAAGTGCAATTTGATTCTAAAAAAATTTAAAAATATATATTTAGAATCTATAGAAAAAACTTAATAAATCACTAGTTTGCATCATCTTCAAATTCCTCATGGTTTAGCCGCCATAGGAGCCCGAAAGTGAAGATTTAGTTAAAAAAAATCAGTTCAGTGTCCAGTTTGCCCAAAAATTGTAAACCAGTATTGTGGGATCACCTAGAGATCTCAATCCAAGGATGCAAAGTGGAAAGAGATCTGCAATAGGAATTTCCTAGGGTACGATTAATGAATAAAGAGGGGTTCACTACCAAGATAGGGCTTAGAAAGACAAATGACATGCAAGATCAAATATGAAACCTAATGATATATGCAAAGCTTCACTAAATGACCTAGAAATGAATGCAAAACAAAATAGAAAGCTGGAGAAATACCGAAGGGCACCTAGAAAGCTATAGTAACTTGAATGAATTCCTAGACTATTGGAAACACTAAAACTAATGCAAAATGGGACTCATATGCCAAACTGGGTGATTTAGTCCTAAATTAGGTTTTTTGGGCAGGAATAGAAATCTGGCAAAGATATGTCTGGAACTCCTGAAATTTGCAAATTTAACTATATTAGGACTCATACGCTAAAAGTGGTGTATCAGTCCAGTTTGATTTTTTCAAAGAATATGGATCTGAATTTTCCCTTCAATCTCTAATCTATCTTCTTAACCTGGTTTTTGGATCTAAAATGATAAATTATGTTATGTAGAAATCTTTTTATGCTCTTCAAAATAGGGTGACAACTTGAACAAATTTGTAAACTTGACAACTTATTTCTAATCTTGATCCTTAGAAGGTATTCAACCTAGGTTTACAAATCACACACTAAAGAGAGGGAAGAATGTTGATTTGTTAGTGGAAACGCGTTTGCCTTAGTCAAACCTCATTTTGGTAATCAAACCTTGTAGTGTAATCAAATGAGATAAAAGAATGATGAATGAACAAAATGTAATGTTACAACTCACCAAACCTTAACAATAAAGTGTTGCAAACATGCATGAAGTGGCTCCAATGAATGTAGATCTTGAATCTTGCTTGAATGTGATAGATCTTGAATTGAATGCTAGCTTGAATCATAAAACCCTACATCACAAATGTTAGCTCAAAAATAAAAATGGTGCATGCTGACTTTGACATGATGGTTGATATTTCAATAATGCTCCAAAAAACTTGATAAATAACTCTTCAGGACTCTTGAATGCTCTTGTAAACACTTGAATTCTCTTGTGAACTCAAACTTTCTATAAGGATCACTTAATTTCTTGTTCAACTTGCTAGGTGTAAAATGAGTGAAATAACCTTGTATTTATACTTGTTTATGCCAAATTTCTTGAAATTACAACACTATAAGTCAACATCAGATCTAGGAGGATAAAATCTTGTCAAGAATTTGAATTAAATTTGATTTTGGGCCACACGAAACTCATACACCAAAAGTGGCATATGAGTCCCATTAGGCTAGGCTATGGGACACATTTTTCAAGAAAATCTTAGATTCATGTGTAATCTAGATCGGGACCCCAAAAATTAGGTGGGACCCATACACCCAAGGTGGCATATGAGTCCTAGATCACTAAATTTGGGCTATACAATCCAAAAATACATGAATTATGATTGGATGTTGGTTTATGTTAGGATTATCCTCGGAAATATGCATTAAATGAGGCTTGTGGATGTAAAATAAGGCCAATTAAGGCATAAAGAAGCCCAATTAATTAATGAAAACCCTACATAAGTGTGAAAGTGTGGCGCAACACTTTACAACACCTTAAATAAGGTACAATTAGGTTCATTTAGTTCACAAGGGCCCAAGACCTAATGTGAATGTGTTAAACGCATTACAACACTATATGAAGCTAAATTTTATGAGGGACCAAAAAAGTGTGAAAATGTCACAAACAACATTTTTTGACACTATATTTAGCCCCCACTTTAGTAAGAGGATGAACTTGCTTCAAACTCACACTAAAGTAGATGAGATCACATCAAGAGGGGTTCAATTGTATCAATGCTAGTGGGATAGGACACCACCGACCAAGAGGGTTGCGCAAGCCCCCAAGATCGAGGTACTCTAGAAAACTAATATAGGCACAAAAGAACACACATGAAAAAGGATATAAGAAGCAATAACAAGGCACACGCATGCACTTCCAAAGACATAATGAAAAACAAAAATAAAACAAAAATGGGTGGATCAAGCTTTGATTGTTTTCCCCACATGTTATGGATCAAATCTCATTTGTTTGTACAAAAATGCACGCTCACTTTGAGGCAATGGAACTCTAGGATATTTGCTGGGTGAGTATCCAAAGAGGTGAAAAACATACACATGTGGTCGGTATGGGCTCACACACACAAGAAAGTGGTTATGGGAAAGTCGTGCCTAATTTTGGCTTCCTGTTCAACCAAACCAAAGCTATACCTCCTGATAACTTTGATAAGGCACCACACAACAATGAACTTAGAGCTTCATGAGGCAATAAAAGCTTCATATGCTTGATACTCATGAACAAACAAGATAGCTCCACAGGAAAGCAAAGTGTATTAGGAAAGGTGGCCATATAACAGAAATTACAAATGCAACATAGGGAACGTTCAAACGAGTTTTGCTTAGTTCATGTGAGGTCTTAATTTAGGGAACATCGTGCCTAATGTCTCCAAGAGAGGACCAGTCAAAGAATATAAGATTTAAAACTTTTGTTGCATCAATCCACCAAGAGGAATATAACATGCTAAGAGAGATCATGCTCTTGAATGACATCACACCCAATTCCACCACAAAGCAAAAGACACATCACATGAAGTAAGAAGACTACACAATGAAACATGAAATGCAAAAGAATAATTCCATTGTATGCCCCTACTTTAAAGAATTTGTTAAACACCATGCTATGAGCAATTACTTTAAAGTAGAAAATGATAAATGCTAACAAGAAAGAAGACATGAGAGCTTACTTGTAAATCCCTATGCCAAGTCATATGTTTCCAAATAAAGCTACATCACGAAAAAGGAAGGGGTTTCCCTTGAAAATGAAACTCCAAACACATGAGGGATCTATGGACTCGGGGTCAGTATGTTCTTACTACAATGTTTTAGAGAGAGATCTTAGAACTATCATCATTCCCCAAATACGCATAGAACTAGAAGAATGACACAAAGAGAGCGAAAACAAAGAAAAATCATTTTTGGGTCAACATGGAAGAGACATGAATGTCTTGATGCCTTGCGTCATCCCAAAAAGGAAAACACAAGGGAAAAAATACAAATTTGTGTCACACTTTCAGCCAACTTATCAACACAACTGAATTTAAGTATTTTTAACTAAAAATCAATTTTGGTCAAACATATGATCTAGTAAGATTCATTATAGCTAAGTTAGATACTTCCACAACTTTTTCAGCTAAGATTGTTGGCTAAAAGTATATGGAGCACCACTTTGAGTCCAATTTATCAAAAAAGTAAAATTATTTGAAAAACTTGAAGTTTCAATAACTTCTGCTAATGTAAATAACATTTTTTTTTAAATATAAAAAAATCCTTTTGTAGATCCATAAGTGTAGTTTTCAAAAATATATTTATTTTAATAGTTTAATTATTATTTTTATTTTATTTTTATTTTTACGAAAAGTAGGTTATCAACACAAAATATTAGGTTGATTACCGTGCCAAGGAAAAATACTAAAACTTATTAAAAAACATAAAAAAAAAATATGATGCACTAGATAAAAGAATCTATTTCAAGATGATATATTTTTTTTTCATTTTAGAATATTTAATATGAAAGTTGACGTGTGATGGAAACAATTGTTTTTTATTCACGCACATTTTAATATTTATTTAAAATATATATTTATCAAAATTGGAAAAAAATATATCCATGCACCAAAGTTTCATGTTATACATACACACAAAAAAGTTGAAAGAAAAAAAAAATTACTATAAAAAGGTTGACATCTCATGCAACTTCATTTTCAGCATTTTATCATCAACTAAATTATAGTGTTAATTTATTAAAAACTAGTTTAAAATATTTTTTATTTTTTTTTTAAAATACAAACATAAAATATACTAAAAAATACATATTTTACTATTTTACATCATTTCAAAATTCAAAACATATATGCCACTTTTTAGTGATTCAAGTTCAAAAGTTGGATCAATGTTGGTCATTTCCTTTATAAAGTGTGACACGACTTTGTGTTTTTACCCACAAGACAAATGAAAAGATAAAGGAAAAGATTTTGGGTCAACATGGAAGAGATATAAATATCTTGATGCCTTATGTCATCCCCAAATGGAAAACACGAGAGAAAGAAAAGATAAAGATAAAAGATTTACGAAATAGAGAAGAATGTAGGTACAAATAGAGGAATGTCACAAAGAGAGAAAAATCACACAAAATGGCACAGGGGATCACATTACACACATGCCATCACACAAAATAAAAATAAGTAATGCAAAAGGCTAGTTAGGCACATGCAAGTCAACCTATTAGTAGGTCGTCTGCATCCCAATCATTTTCATCGTATATAGAAGGTGGAAAACTAGCCAAGGGAAAATAGAAAGTACTGAACTAGGTTCATTACCAAGTTCAACACTCTTCTTTGGAGAATATCGTTTAAGCTCATGGAAGAGCAAAATAATGTGTTCGATTCATTATGCACCTCTTCGTCTATTTTAGCAATCTCCTCATCGTCATCCAAATTAATCACAACAGGAGGTCGAATGATAATGTCCAAAGAAGGTTTTAGCTCTTGTTACATTCGCAGTGTAGGATATTTTTGTTTCGATGAAGGGGGAGATTCATCGTGCATTCCTTCAGTTAGTTTTGGATTTTTATTTTCTTTTTTTGTTTCTTTCTTAATCTTTCGAGCAAGAGAATGATGTCTATGCCTATGCTCTCTAGAATTTCTATTCATTTTATTATGACTTTTAGGTTGCATTTGTGTAGGAGCGGGTCTATCAACCATAAGTTTCTTTTTGAAGCCCTAAGGGGAGGAACAAAAGGAAACATGGAAGGTTGTTCAACCAATTTCTCTTTAGCTTTGTAGACTTTTTTTATTTTAGGAGGCATGACGGGATTTCTTTTGTTATCTCTTGGTATTTTGTAGGAATTAGGCAAAGGATTTGTCTTGGGTTTGTCTTGGTTATTTGGAATTTCTTTAGGTTCAATCATGGTTTCGTCAAGAATCGTAGGCTCAGTCATAGGTGCATTTTTTTAAGGGATAGTTTTGTTATGCATTTCACTTTGAAATTTTGGTAGGACTTTAAAAAGAAGTCTTCATGAGGTTTAATAGGCTCCATAGGTTTGAGCCAAAAGAAATCTAATGAAAAGTTTACATGGGAAGACAAACGGTTAAAGCCACTATGATGCACGGTAAATATTTCATTTTCAAAGGGAAACTTTAAGAATTTATGCACGACCGACGGGATGGCTTCTATGGAGCATAGCCATGGGTGACCAAGCTTCACACAAAATTGATCTGACGTTGAAATAATGGAGAATGAGACATCTAGTGTTTTCAGTCTTATTTGTAAACAAAAGGTGATCAATACCATCATAGGGAAAGCAAAACCATTATGCATCTTTATCCATTCTTTTGGTTTATCATATATTAGTATTCTTATCATAGATTCAGACAGCCATGTAAAGAGGACCATTAGGTGCATGTTTAAGTATATCTTCCGATGAGAAAGTAATTTCAAGAGGCTCTTCAGCTCAGCCCTTAAGAGGTATGACTTCGATCAATCCAACCTATGATCATCCATAGGACCTTGTTCATCAATATCTATGGGATCTTGTTGAATATTATCATTGTTGTCATCATTTCTGTCAACACTCATCACATCATTCTTTTTAGTTTCACTAGCTTTGACAAATGAAATGTTATGATTAGGTATCAGGTTGGTAAATATTTGTAAGTTGTGGTTGAGAGGGGCAATGTACTTATTTCCTTGATCATTAATACCTCCAATTTGAAGTTGACTGGAATCAATGAGGTCTTGCACAAGATGTTTAAGACGCTTACAATGTTTTGTGTCGTGTCCATTTTATCGGTGATAATGGAAATAGGAATTTAATCTAAAGCTTGGAGGAAAATTTTTATTAGGATCAAGAGTTTTAATGGGAGGAAAGGTAATCATTTTCTATTCTAAGAGTTGTGACATTATGTTTTGAAATTCACACAAGACAACTGAGAGGGGGGGTGAATCAATTACAACTTGTTTCTGAATACCCATTTTGAACCAATTACATTCTTGTTTGCAGGTCTAGGGACTAGTTCTCATGTCTCATTCATCTCTATTTGTTGGCCGGGTGGATGAAGATGGGTAGAAATTTTGTGGCCACTTTTTTTAAAAAAATTGAAAACTCATAATGCAAGTGCGTTATAACGCGCTCGCATATGGCTTGGTGTGTCGAGCCTGATGTTCGACCTCCACAAACCCATAACACTAGTGCATTATAATGTGAACACATTATAACGCGCTCACGTTATAGAATGTTAAAAGAAAAAAAAAGATGTCAAAATTCATTTTCATTTGTGACTATTTTTTCTTGTTTCCTGTGGTCAAAAACCCCATAATTTTTTGCTCGCATTCTAAGAGGAGTTTTTTTACAGAAAACTTCATCAATGGTTGTTGATTCATTGCCAATATTCTGCCACGTCGACGAGGAGTTCAAAGAGGTAAGGATTGTTTTTGTTTTTTTTTTTTAATTTGTTAGTTTTAGGTTGTATTTGATATTTATTTTTTTAATTTGTAGAAGATATTAATCAACCTGGAAACCCTCCTCAAAATCCACAGCATGAACAAAATCCTCAACAAGAAAATCCTCAGCAAAAAAATTTTCAACGAAAACAACAACCTCCTCCACCAATCCCCCAATACCCTCCTGGCACTCAACAAAATTTAATGGGTGAAATTGAGAACAATAAGAAAAAAATTGAGGATTTAATCAAGAGATTGAACAATCCAAACAGTTCAACTGCGGAAAGAATAACCCTGGCAACTTCACTGCAAGATATGTTAAAAAATATAGATTCATTCAGCAAAAAATTATATAGTTGCCAATATAGGAGGCAGGCGGCTAGGGCTTTTTACCAAGATATATTATCATATAAAGAAGTAAAAGATTTAAAAATTAAAAAATTAGATTTGTGTGCATTATTCACTAACCCACAGTCAAATGGAAATCTCTCCCTCAATGTGAAGAGGTTTCCTATTCATTGGTGCCACCACCAAGAGATTTCAAAATATTTTTGGGACAAGTGGTACATGGTTTTTGATGACCCACCATGCAACAATTGTGAAGTCCCACAGTATTTCCTTAGGAAACTATATGTTGAGTTCATCGTGAACAAAATCTTAAATTATTTTGATATAAGGGACTTCCAGGGGAGAGGTGGGGAATTGGTACAAGATAGACCCGGTGCACAGCCAAATCCTACATGGCAAGCAAGATGACCACTCACTAGGCCCCTTCATGAGCACATCGTCATCCCTTCCATCACAAAAGAGAGTGTTGATGTAGAGACTCTACAGGCCATCAGATCTTTGACATGGAGTGTCATCTAGCATGCTAGCCCTCTTGTATACTGCCATCCAGAGGAGTCTTCGATAGGTGGGCTTCGATCCCATGTGTGTCAATATTGCGGGGTGACTTGTTCATATGACCCCACCGACACTCAGGACGTTGTTGCACGGGATCTGTCTATAGCTTTGGAGATGGAGAGGGCAGTTGACATTTTGCATGACGTGTATGGAATTGATACTCAGGTAAAAGTTAGTATGTTCATTGAATTTAATTTATAAAATTTTGATTTTGAAATGAAATATTAACTAATTTAGTTTTATTTAATAAAATTGTAGGGTCACAGTGTTGATACTGGATACATCGGCCCTACACCTACTTATTTCTATAGTACACCTATCGGTGGGGTATGTAACTAGTAAACAATTATAAATTTATTATATGTTAATAGCATTTTTTTATGAATGGTATTTCATTATGTGATTTTGGATGTTGAATACGCCAATATTGGAGGTTTCGAGGGAACACCTCCAGGTGCCACTGGATTTAGTCAAACCTTCACGCAGGTAATAGAATAAAGAGTTTAACTAATGAATTGTACTTAATAGATTTGTGTAGTTTATATTCATATCATTGATTATGTTGCATTGCACATCATTCAAACTCAAATCATTACTTCACATTCCATAACTAATAACTAGATTTTGATAGATGACAAAACTTCAACTACAATATAGCTGTTTAGAAAGTCAACATAAGTAGTGATGCAATCACTTCACATAGCATAAGTAATAATTCTAGGAGCAACTTCCAATTGCATTTGCTTGTCATGGCATTCCATGAGACCACATTTTACTGAGGCATCTTTTCAAACAATTCATTTCCTTGTCTATGCTCCAAACTAGGCACCCATTATGGCCTGCTCTCACATATCTGAAACTCACTTGCAACTCTTTTGGAGCAACTACCCCAAATTTGGCTTTTAACGTTGAATTAGGCCATAATTAGGCCTCTTTTTCAAAGATAAACCTCTCCAAACACACAACCAACACTTGAAACCTCCAAAAATTCAAAATAAAACCAAGAAAACCTCGGATTATTCAACTTTTAGGTCTCCTCTCACTCATTTAGACCCCTTTTCATAAAACCCTCACTTTCATTGCAATCAATTAGGGCTTATTGAAACTCTTATGCCCTAACCTCTCACAAGCTTATAATCACTTCAATTAGGCTTATTTATTCCTATACATTCTCATTCCATCCTTAAATAGTGTTTCCCCAAAGATCTACGTACCCTTCCTTCACAAAATCACTCTTTTTCACTATTTTTCGCCCTCTTTCACCTAGGGCTTCTCACTTATTCACTTATCTGACCACTTAAAACCTCTCATATATTCTAAAAACCCTCCAATTAACCTTCTCTCATATTTTTTCAGGGGATTATATCCACTTCTAAACCCCTGTCCTCTTTTCACTCACTCTAGCCTTGTTTAAAAGGTACCAAAACTAGTTTTTCACTAGGGCAACGAGGAGAACTCACACAAAAACTTCACCAAAAAAATTCCTTACATTATACACCTACTCCTACTTTATAATGGTCCATTATACCAAGAAAAAGTTTCTATAGAAAGGTGGAATGGAATTTTTAGTTCATTTGGGCAATCAAACCCTTAGCCCCTGTTTTCTGACCACCTAGAGAAATCAGGCCACCAAAACCTTGAAACTCAATATCAAATGCTCAAATTAGTTTTAAATTGATTCCAACACCTAACTCCTTCAATTCACACACATTATAGATGCACTACCACCTGCATGAAACCGTACACTAGTAGATGGAGGAAAACATGGAAAATAACAGTATAACAATGATATTTTATTAGTGTTCTCCTTCAAAATGCTTCAACAACAACTAACAATGATGAATCACATATTTCAAAAACTTTCCAAATCATTTCAAATTCCTAAGCACCTAATATTGCCTCTACAACTACCTTGACTCTTCATATTCCTCCACTTGGCACCTTTTTGCATTTTTACAACATTGATTGAAAACTTTTGTTAAGATTTTGCAACTTTACAATTTATGCCTAAAATGACTACCAAAGACCATTACAAACTCAAAAATGTCTATTTAAGCCTTATTACATCATGAAAATACCTATACAACCTCAAAATCCTAAATTTTCCTCATGGAGGCATGCTGTTGTAAAGGTGCACCTGCACCACTTTTTCAAATAGCTCACCGCCTTTTCTATGCTACCACATTTTCCATACATGTCTACCAAAGAATTTTATCAAACAGTTCATTTCCTCACTTCTATGGCTAAAAGCTTAAAAAAATTTATTTCCAACAAACTATGGATGCTTGAAAAAAATCTATCAAAGCATAATAGTAAGCAATAGCATAGACAAGGCAGTTAGTAGGTTGAAAAAATGCCTCAAAGAAATGTGGTCTCATGGTGTTGGAATGCCATTCCATCACCATGAGATGACATTTTTTTGAAGCATTTATTCAAAAAAATCACCACCTTTTCTATGATACCACATTTTCTATACATGTGTACCAAAGCATTTTATCAAACTACTCACTTCCTTGCTGCTATGGCTAAAAGCCTAAAATAGGTGTTTTCCAACAAACTATGGATGCTTGGAAAAATTTATATCAAAGAATAATAGTAAACAATAATACCATAGAGAAGGAAATGAACAGTTTGAAAAAATGCCTAAAAGAAATGTGGTCTTATGGTGATGGAATGCCATGACGTGCATTTGTTTGTAATAGCATTCCATCACAACGAGACCCCATCTCTTTGAGGAATTTTTTCAAATAGTTCATTGCCTTCTCCATGCCACCATAGTTATTGTACATGTCTACGAAAATATTTTATCAAATGATTCACCAGCTTGCTTCTATGGGTAAAAGCCTAAAAACACATGCTTTCGAACAAGATATGGATAGGGCAAATAGTAAGCATGATAGTCAAAAATATATAGTTTAATAAGTACTCAAAATTTTGTTTATTATCTCGTACATTATGTCATGATGTAAAACGCAATTGTGTTTTTCGTAATTGAATAATTTGTTTTTTTATTTTCAGTTGTTGCAAGCGGAAACACCTTTGAATGTGACGAGGGAAATGGAGATCCATATTTCATCTAATATAGAATCCTCGATGGCTCTTACAAGGGAGATATGAGGCAAATTACTAAATTTTAATTTACATTTTTTGTTATAGATGTTAGTTCTAGTGAAAAAGAAAACCATTATTGATTCGTGGTTTAATTTATTTTTGGATGGTTTATACAGGGCTTCAGCACACCTCAACCTAGGCGTGTTGGGTCTCAAAAATGTTGGTTTGAATGAACCATGAGAGGTTTCCAAGCTCTCACAACGTTGTTGGCCAACTAACAAGTCCAACCAATATAGTTGAACCTTCTACTCTTGAGGCTCTACTAAACCTAGGCAGGTGCACCTATATGAATGACACAGATTTTGAATTCTGCATCCTACTTGACCGAACAATCCACAAATGGCAATTTGATAGTGGAAAGATATGATCCTAATTTGGTATAAATGTATATGCAATATCAAGGAGAAAATTTATATGTTTGATTAAGAGATGTAAATAAAATGGATGGAGCCTAAAAGGATAAATAAGACTAATGCCTTGTTGGGTAAAACGGAGTCAAATGAAAGCTTTAGATAAATGACTTCTATCTAGCAGAGATTCTAATTATTTCGCATATGATATTAGTCTATAACTTGTATAAACATGCAAGAATGTAATTACCAAGCTCTTCTTAGTGATCCAAATGATACTTCCATATTACTGTGAATGACTTGAAGGATTTAATCTTTACTTGAAAGAACCAACCAATCACACCACACAAATACAACAAATGTGTATTGATAAACTAAGAATATACTTGATATGTCAACTTTAAATAACATAGAAATACCAACCTTGGAGACAACTTGATAATATTTTCAATTAACTTAACAAATAATTGATACCAGAAGGGTGCCACAGTATCAAATTTCTTTCATTGATCCTTCAAAATTTATACATGCATCATAGTTCCTTGAAACATTCTAAAAGTACTGTATTTCCTACTAACTATCTTCTATCTTCTATTTTTCTTTTTTTCTTCTATGTTATGTAAACCACAGACATTTATGCATTAGCGGGTGGAAGGACATGTCCTTTCAAAAATAAATTTAAGCATAAAACACTAACAAGATTAGCATTAACTAAGCTCTGTTAAGCCACAAGTGAACTCCGGACATGTGCTCTATGTAATCTCGGCACTCATGTGTATCTGCATCTCCTAACGCATCGCGGATCACGATCTCCATCATCACCATTCGCTCGTTCTACTCACATGCTTCATCCAACGTTGTATCTTTCACAGTGGTTGTCTTTAACATCTCTTGGAGTATTGATTCACATTCATTCTTCCATGTAGCCATTTCTTTTAATTCTCCTTCATCATCACAAAACCTAGTCAATTTTCTCTCGGCGGCTTCTATCAATTCTTGCGCATCCTCTTGTAATTCCTCAAAGAATACCTTGTTCTTATCCATAATACGATTAGCATTTTCAATCCCTACATTATTAGGAGTATCCTTTTGCATTATTTCCTCAAGTTTCTCTTGGATTCTGCCATCCACTCTCCTATGTTCTTTTATTGCATCAACGTATTGTGAATGTTTTCCCCAAAGTTTATTTAACCAAGTGGTTAGAATAACCTACATCCTTTTGATTATTTTTGTAAGTGTTTCCATTTTCCCTTGAGAGTATGCACTTGATCCTTCCCAATGGTCCTTCACCTATGAACTTTCACCTTAGGTGAGCATCTTTGTTGGCCCTGTTGCAGCACCTACCAAGTCCTTTAGACATTTATTTTCTCTCAGTATTCTCTCACTATATCATTTTTATACATTTCTCTCTCTCTGATCAATGCTTGTATTTCGGCTTTATTTAATTTTGCTATATCGATCCCAATTTCTGCAATTGCAACTGGATCAGCCTCTCCAGCCTTCAAAGTCATGACATGTCCAAATATCTTCTCAGTATCAATGACAACTGACTTCTTGTGAAGGGGATATAAAGCCCAAATCATTAATGTCTCTTCATCAGGATTGTATTTTGATCCTGTATATACTTTTTCCACCTTTTCTATGTTGATCTTGTGTATCGCATTGTTTTCCTTCAGGAAACTGTCAAAAACCAATGCAGAATTGAGATCTAGCCCTGGGAAAATCATGACACCAGCCTTCTCCAACATTTCTCTCCCTTTCTCAGGGGTCATGCTTGTCATCTCTTTGTCCACATCATCCCTCAAGTTTTTTAACAACTGCTCCTCATTTCCTAGTGTGGCATTGTCAAACAGTCCTCTTATTTCTTTTCCCTTTTTTTTGTATAAAAATATTTTGAATTCTAAGGTTTTCACAAATTCATCATCTACTATAAAAGATCTATATTCTTCATGTCTTGTATCCATATGCACAGTTTCCTCAATATTTATCTCTCTAGCAGAATAGGCATAATCCTGAGTTCTTGTCCTCGATACCTTTCTGGATGGACCTTGTGGCCTATTAGTCTCTAATACTTCTTCACTGGAGGACAATAGCTCAGCATCTAACAATTCTTGATCATGTTTCTCAATTACCATTTCTACTTCTTTTGCTTCCAAGTTTCTAATTATGTCATCAAACTGATAGGGCACATGCTGATACCCACCAAAGTTTATCCTCTGTCTGGTAGAATGAATATATCCCTCTGGATCATTTTTTTTCCTCGATGGCGCTTTCTTCATGTTATAATGTAATAACTTATCAAGAATTAAATTGTATCCCTCCTTTGCTAACACAGTAAAATCACCAAAACACAACATACTTGGCATAAAATCTTGCTTCCCATAAGAGCTAGAGTTCATGACATTGGAGAAATCCATTTGCCTAACAATCTCTAAGTATGCAATCCTATCTGGAACTGTCCTAGGCAAAATAAATGGAGTACTTTCAAAACCATAAACCCTAATCATGGTGGCATTTTCTAAACAATACCAATCCCCCCAGTTGTGCCTAATTGGTCCATTAAAATCCTTATGCCTGAGAAACCTCTTTATTTCATTAAACAAGGAATAGTCACAAGGATGATTATAAAACTTGTACAATGGCTTTACAAAATATTCTTCAAAATGCAAAAAACTAGAATTAGGAAACCTGTTGTCCCAAATAGCAGTCCATAACTGAATAGGCAATGGCTTTCCTTCCTTATCAAATTGCGCAATTCTCAATTCCTGGGGCCACAACCCTAATTCATGTCTGAAATATAGCACCAAGTGCATGAATAATGAATAATTTCTGAGATGTAGGATAGAGGCTCCATTTTTTATTGCCATCAACCCATCATCAAGCTACTTAAACACATGTGAAGCATAATCAAATGACCTAGAGATATTATATTGAACATCTGTAGCAATCACCATAGGTACAACTGTCATATGCTTTGGGACCTCCATCCCCAATACCTGTCCAACTAAAAAATAAGTGTACTTTATGTAGGGTTCGAAGAGATCCACATGAAATGGTGGTCCCTCGCTATCTTCCATTGGAGTCGGTTTGTCGTCATGTCTGATTCTATGTAAGGGTAATCTCTAGCCCTTATAAATGGTATCCATTCTTTTGAATTCACTCTCGAGCTCCTCACTTATAATCTTTTCATTGCACACTCCTTCTAACTTGAAGACCTCACTTATTCATTTCTCAGACACATCTATTACCGAGTTCCCAGATAAATCACATATGGCCCTATTTTTTGGATTATAATGACCAACCAATAATTTCACCAATTCGACATCAACAAAAACATTAGGGCACACTAGTTTTCCCAAATTAAGCCTCCATGGATTGCATACTGGCTCCAAGTGATTTCTTCTATGGTAGTGGAAACTGAACAATTCTTATCCTCTAATTAGGGTCCAAACATCTCCTATGAATTTACATTTGTCATCCAATTTATCTACTTCCACCTTAAGCTATGCAGAACGTATAGCTTTAGGTTTTGAACTAGGTAGCTGGTCTATGACATCTTGGTTCAATTTTCGCTCGGTGCCCTCTGGTCGTATTTCAGTTTTTTGCTTTTTTCCTTTTGGTTGACTACCCTCCCCATGTTTTCTTCCTTTTATCTTTTCTGAACTAGTGCCTTCCATTCTTTGAAGTTTACAATTTTTAGAGGATGAGGAACTTACTGTATTTCACCTGAAAATCCAAGTTAGATGAACGCCCAATTGTTTTTCTCGTTCCTCTGCTCTCCTTTCCTACCAATCCTGCGAAAAAATGATTTCAAATGAGCTCACCTTTATTTACAAGATCTTTTATGCTTCGTGGCACCATTAATGTCTTCATTGAGACATGAATGAAGCAAGTTTTTTAAAATTCTCTCTATCACATCATGTATCATATCGGCAAGACATTTCAAATCTTCGGCCGATCCGTCTATTCAACATTCACACATCCGCTAAGACATTTTGCAGTTCCCCTAACATCACAAGTCTCCCCGATAGTTTTCCTTTTTTGTTTTTTATATCACCATGACCTTCACCGACGAAAACTAGCACCCAAACTTAACGAATCGGGCCAACAATTCTTCATTTCACTCTGAAGGATCTTTGTCTCACCAAGATTATCACTTTGTTAACTTAAGTTGTCGAGACTAAGTAATTGTCCTACTGACAGAATAATATTCGTCGTGACCTCTCTTAGATCTCCCTGCTAACACTTATCTTATTGATACACCTTTTCTTTGGTGAGACCACGCACATTGTCTCTTCAGCAACTTTTACCTCTATACGCTCAGTTCTATCAGTATAATATGGGGGGTCGGTAAGTCTCCCCGAACTCTCCCCGACATCATTGTCTCATCGAATGAGTCTTCTTTTTGCTTTATCGGCAAGACTAGTGATGGTCTCGGGTTATCTTTTGGAACCTCACTCTGATGACTCTAGTCTGGCTGATACATATCATTATTCTTTGAGCGGTGGGGTAAAGATTAGCTCGATATGATCTTACATTGTCACGCCGATAGCCAATGTCCTACCGACAGAAACTGTGAACTCGTGTATTCTCAACACATGTCCTCATCAGTATGACACAATTGATTTCTTTCCGATATACTGAAAGAGATGTATATTATTATCGATGAGACCTACGTCAACTTATGTCGATATTTTTCAAATGTTAAATATTTAATGTCAGATGAATTTTTATGGGGCTATATGACAAAATTTTACCGAGACCTTGGTGAAAATGCTATGTGAGGAAATTTTATGTCTATAATATGAAACTCTTTGGGAAATTAATGAGTATAAGTGGTCAATGAGATTTTTTCAAAGTTTTACAGTTCTAACAGGGCATGTGAATATTTCCCTCATGGAGAATGATCATTAGATGGTGGTAAGTGATTATTTTGTTAAATATAGCATCTTTTATAATGTAATTTCTATATATTAATGTCTTTACTTCTTATTATAACAAATAAAACTTCATGAAGAACTAAACACTAGGAAGAGCACCAGGAGCACTCATTGACCATAGCATAAATGAGTGACAAATGTATCGCCATTCGATCGATAAGCAAAGGGAAAGAGTTTATTTTGAGGGAATGGAGAGCGATGACTTTTGATTCTAGAGCCCTTTGTTGTATGCCTACATGGAATTTTTGTACATATTATTTATTGGATATATTTGACATTGTATGCCTATATGGCATTTTTGTAAGCCTAAATGGCTATTTTGTACATATATTTTATACTTATATCGATATATATTGATGTATTGCTACATGAATATTTGGTTAATACAATTTTGTTTATCGATGGTGTCCATATTTGCATTATCCATGGTTCAATAGATGTGGGTTACGTGTATTCAAGAGTATACTTTACAAATTACATGTATACTTTGTGACTTACATGTATTCCAATGTATACTTTGCAACTTATGAGTTTTCATGTGTATACCTTGTATTCATGCATATACTTTGTATTAATTTGTGTATTCTATGCATTCGTGTGTATACTTCAAGGCTTACGTGTTTTTTAGTATTTGTGCTTCCCTTATTCACATGTACATGCTTGACTTATTCACATGTATACTTATTAATTGGTTAGCCCTTGCATTAATCATTATTATCCTTCATGGTTTGTCTGGAATATTAATTGATTGATGCTAAACAACTTTATGTAGTAGCAAAAAACACATTTTCAATTGGTATTGCATAAAATGATTCATAAAAAGATTTCAAAAAGTATCCTTGATATTATAAAAATATATGTGTTTATACACTTCAATTGTGCAGTCACCCTTTGGTTCTTCCAAAGAAAAATTTGTGTATGCCACTATTACAATGCACAAGTAAACCAGATTTTGTATTGTGGAGCTATATTAAGCTACCACTCTCAAGACCAATGTAACAATGATACAAAATAATGTTTGAGATTGCAAGAAGACATCAAAATGGCTAGTGTACTACAAAAATTCTTATGATTTTTGAATAATGTTGATAACTCTACTCAGTTGGCTTCTTTTTTCAAAATCATACAAATTGAACCTTGGCATCAATAGACCATGTATATATGAAGCTACCACGATTAAAGTTTCAATGATGAATATTTATCATGCATGTTTTAAATGATATTCAATTTTATGGTGGTTTTGATCCTAATTCATGCTTCTAGGCTATATATATATATATATACATGTTTTTTCTACTAACGAACCCAAAACATTTTGGCCGAACCAGCAAATCAAACCCAAACCTCATACACCCTTAAAACCTCTTCCAACACTCTCACTCTTCCTGAAAAAACTTAATTGACCACCAAATTATGTTGCCCCCTACCTTTACCCACTTTTACTCCCTCAAACCTCTCTTTTTCATCGAAAACCCCTCTTTTCCCAACTAGGGCATCATGCCATAACATACTTTTGACCTACCCTATGCTTGCAGACCTTTTGAACACATTAAACTCCACAACCTCACTCTATTTCCAACCTATTCTAACTTATTCTCAAGCAATTTCTTCTTTTCACCTCTTCTAGCCTTTCTTTTAAGGCCTAAATTCTGAATTTTCAACAGGGGCAGCGTTAGTAATCTCTTCCAATGCCTTTACCAATGTTATTTTTTAATTCATACTCCCTATCCTACTTACATCAGGCCCATTCCACCAAGACACAGCCTAAACAGTAGGTGGAATAGCCTATTTCAACATATTACACTCAAACCCTTCTATGAGCAAGTTCAGACCTATTTCAGAAATCTACTTCTAAGTTGCTTGGAACTTAATAAAATTCCACAAGAATGGATTCTAATCAAAGATAAAACCATTCTACAATAGTATCAGATCATATTAGAGAAAACTCTTGTTGTTCAGACCCATACACAGGTTGTAAATGAAGAAAATGCATAAAAATTAACAAAGAAACAAAGATATTTGATTGATATTCTCCTTCAAACTCTTCAACAACCACTAACTTTGAGTTTCCAATGATCATACGCTTTTTTTGTGGAAAACTTAGACTTCTCAACCATCGTGTGTATGTTTCTCTTTTTGATTGTTTTCCATGCCATCATAAGGCATCAAGTTGGTTGAACATAGATCAAAAAAAATTTGTGTGTTTGGGTGCAAAAGAGGACCATTCCTAGCATAAACGTACCTATCAGGATGCATTGGATAAATTTTTTTGGTCACACGAATTGCAAAATGAAAGTTTCACTACTTTGCAACTTTACACTACTTGCATTTGACACTTTTTCCATCAAGTGAAAACTGGACACCACAGAAAAATGACTTTGAGATAACAAAAATTGAGAGAGTTTATTGTAGAGTTGCCCAACACAATCTCATTGGATCAAATGACAACTTTCTAAGCATCACGGTATCCAAGTAACAACATGCTGAAGTTTGCAGCCATTTTGCACTTTGGACCCTTAAGGGATCAATTTGGTTGAACGTAGCTCAGAGTGATTCTACGTGTTTGGGTGTGAAAGAGGACCATGCCTAGTGTAAATATACCTATTCAGATGTGTTGGAATAGTTTGTTTGGTCACACGATCTACAAAATGAAAGTTGCACCACTTTGCAACTTTCAACTACTTGCATTTGACAACTTTTTCCCCAAGTGAAAATTCACAACCATGGTAAAATTCCTCTGAGATAGAAAAAAATGAGAGAAATTATTGTAGAGGGGTCCAACATGATCCCACAGGATCAGATGAGGATTTTCTAAGCATCATGGTATCCAAGTAACAACATACTGAAGTTTGTAGCCATTTTGCATTTTGGACCCTTAAGGGATCAATTTGGTTGAACGTAGCTTGGAGTGATTCCGCGTGTTTGGGTGTGAAAGAGAGCCATGCTTTTTGTAAACATACCTATTAGGATGCGTTGGAATAGCCTATTTGTTCACACGAGCTGCAGAACGAAAGTTGCACCACTTTGCAACTTTCAACTACTTGCATTTGATAACTTTTTCCCCAAGTGAAAATTCACCACCACGGGAAAATGCCTCCGAGATAGAAAAAACTGAGAGAGGTTATTGTATAGGGGCCCAACACAATCCCATAGGATCAGATGATAATTTTCTAAGCATCAAAGTATCTGAGTAACAACATGCTAAATTTTGCAGCCATTTTGCACTTTGGACCCTTAACGGATCGATCTGGTTGAACGTAGCTCAGAGCGATTCTGCATGTTTGGGTGTGAAAGAGGATGATTCCTAGCATAAACATACCTATTCAAACACGTTGGAACAGTCTATTTGGTCACACGAGCTACAAAATGAAAGTTGCACCACTTTGCAACTTTCAACTACTTGCATTTGATAACTTTTTCCCCAAGTGAAAATTTGCCACCACGGGAAAATGCCCCCGAGATAGAAAAAACTAAGAGATTTTATTGTAGAGGGACCCAACGCGATCCCATAGGATCAGATGAGAATTTTATAAGTGTCACGGTATCTGAGTAACAACATGCTAAATTTTGCAATCATTTTGCACTTTGGACCCTTAAGGGATCAATCCAGTTGAATGTAGTTCAGCGTGATAATGCTTGTTTGGGTGTAAAAGAGGATCATTTCTAGCATAAAAATACCTATTCAAACACCTTGGAACATTCTTTTTGGTCACATGATCTACAGAATGAAAGTTGCACCACTTTACAACTTTCAACTATTTGCATTTGACAACTTTTTCCCCAAGTGAAAATTCACCACCATAGGAAAATGCCTCCGAGATAGAAAAAATCAAGAGAGGTTATTGTAGAGGGGCCTAATTTGATCCCATAGGATTAGATGTGAAGTTTCTAAGCGTCAAGGTATCCAAGTAATAGCATGCTAAAGTTTGTAGTCATTTTGCACTTTGGACCCTTAAGGGATCGATCTAGTTGAACGTAGCTTAGAGCGATTATGCATGTTTGGGTGCGAAAAAGGACCATGCCTAGCGTAAACATACCTATTCAAACACATTGGAACAGTCCATTTGGTTACACGAGCTACAGAACGAAATTTGCACCAATTTGCAACTTTCAACTACTTGCATTTGACAACTTTTTCCCAAGTGAAAATTTTCCACCATGGGAAAATTCTTCCGAGATAGCAAAAACCAAGAGATTTTATTGTAGAAGGCCCAATGCGATCTCGTAGGATCAAACAAGAAGTTTCTAAGCGTCACAGTATCTAAGTAACATGTTGAATTTTGCAGCCATTTTGCACTTTGGACCCTTAAGGGATAGATCTGGTTGAACGTAGCTCAGAGAAATTTCATGTGTTTGGGTGCAAAAAAGAACCATGCCTAGTGTAAACATACCTCTTTGGATGCATTGGAATAGTCTGTTTGTTCACACAAGCTGCAAAACGAAAGTTGCACCACTTTGTAACTTTCAACTACTTACATTTGACAAATTTTTCCCCAAGTGAAAATTCACCACCACGAGAAAATGCCTCTGAGATAGCAAAGACCAAGAGATTTTATTGTACAGGGTCCCAACATGATCTCATAGGATTAGACAAGAATTTTATAAGCATCACGGTATCCGGGTAACATCATGCTGAAGCTTGCATGCATTTTGCACTTTGGACCCTTAAGGGATCAATCTGGTTGAATGTAGCTCAGAGCGATTCTGCATGTTTGGGTGTGAAAGAGGACCATGTCTAGCATAAACATACCTATTCGAATACGTTGGAACAGTCTATTTGGTCACACGAGCTGCAGAATGAAAGTTGCACCACTTTGTAACTTTGCACTGGTTGCATTTGACACTTTTTCCATCAAGTGAAAACTAGACACCACGGGAAAACCACTCCAAGATAACAAAAACCAATATAGGTTATTGTAGAGGGGCCCAACATGATCTCATAGGTTTAGACGAAGATTTTGTAAGCACCATAGTTTCTGAGTAATACCCCATCAAAGTTTGTTGTTCTTTTGCACTTTGGACCCTTAAGGGATCGAGCCGATTGAACATAACTTAGAGAGATTGTGATCTCTTTTTGATGGAATTAGGTGGGCAACAGACTTAAATCTATTTTAGTCTTGCTTGGTTGGATTTCAAGTGATTTTGTGCATTTTAGAAGCCAATTACCAAGGGTCGATCTGTATACCCTATTTTAAGGGTTTTGAGTGCATTAAAATGTCATGTTAAGCCTTCCACCCACTGTATGCTTTTGTAACTCAATGGAAAGACTTAGTTAGGTTTCTAAAACATGTGTGCAAAATTTTTTGTGCAAGGGAGGAGAATAGAGGCTTTTTAGGTGATTCCCTAAATGTCAAATGGTGCATTTTTGAGTGGAAAATGGTGGTTTAGTGTTAGGGTTTGAACAAATCTTTGGGGGCAATGATATCTCTTTAACTTTTAAGCTTGTGGAGACTTTTTTGAAGGTGTTTCAAGCTTTGGTTGGTTGTGGGAAGGTTTGGAGTGTGGGTTTTCAATAAACCCTTTCCTAACTTGTGAATGAAGAGGGTTTTGGGGTTTGTTATGTTAGAGAGCTTATCATGCCCTAAAAGTGGAGGAATTAGTGGTTTGGTAGACTAGTTAATGCTACCCATTGGTGGTTTGCATGTGATAGGAAGAATAAAGTGGGTTGCTTGTTTTGTGAAAGTTGATCCAAAAGAGTCTTATGATGGTTTGATGCATGTTGAAGAAGTCTTAAATGGGTGCCTAAAATGGTGGTTTGTTGTAGAGGTTGTTAAGGAATTATGAGAGTTAAGGTGGGAAAAATAGATCTGTAGACCTACAAGAGTGACTAGGTGCAAAGTTTAAAACAAGCCAAGATTGAGTTTTGAGGGGAGGAAGGAGGTTGGAATCCTTTTCTATTGTGGAAGTGAATTGATTGCCTCCCTGTATTGCTATCGGAATCACTTCAATTTTATATTTTTTATACTTTTTCACATTGACAACTTTTTAATTTTTGCAATTTTACATCATTTTAACAAATATGCAACATGAACTCCAAAATGACCCCAAAATCAACTAACATGACTTATTACATTATAAATTGGTCTAATATGACCTTATTCAATTGACAAAACTCAAAATAAATAACTAACTTAAGACTTCCATGAACCGAATTTGCTCAATAACCTTCGTGCCCCTACACCAAATTTCATTATTTTAGTAAATCTCATTGCAATGCCTTAATTAGTCTGTTCTCACAGATCTTTTGCAATTTCACTCACACATTCAAGATTATCTTATAATGTCTGCATCATATGTTCTTATTATGAGGTTAACTTCAAATGAGTAACTTGAGATTCTCTCGCAAAGCTTCACACACTCTTTTATAATGGCTTCAAATCAAAATTGAGATTTCTCAAGATCATCAAAATAAGGATGTTGCATTTCTTTTTTAGTTGAGATTCTCTTCAATGGCTCATAAATCAGCATTTTCTGCAAAGACAGACCAATCAATTTTTAGTAGTTTATTTACAAATACGCAAAGTAAAAGAAGAAAAAGAAAGAGCATCCAAAATGGAAATGAAATTAAAATAGATGGAAGGCACTTATAGATAGGCATGCCAGTCTCTCAACTTAGTCACTCCTGGTCATACATCTTCATTGGGAGTTATAAGATACCTATTGCACACAAAACCTCTCATGAATAGAATATCTTGAAATTCGAGATTCTCTTATAATGTCTACATCATAGGTGCTCATGATAAGGTTAACTTGAAATTCCCTCACCAAAATTCGCACGCACTTTTATAATGGCTTAAAATCAGAATTGAGATTTGTCAAGATCATCAAAATAAGGATGTTGCATTTCTTTTATGGCTGAGATTCTCTTGGATGGCTCATAAATTTGCATTTTCTGCAAGGGGACACCAATCAATGTTTATCAAGTTACTTACAAATAGGAAAAGTAAAAGAAGATGATAGCATTGGCATCAAACAAATTAATGTGCATACAAGTATAAAATTAATAAGAACCAATGTGCATATACTTACAAATTAATCCAATGAACCATTTGGGTCTGCTCTACTCTTTATTGTGTCAAGTATTGCCTCATGTTCATACTCACGGACCTTCCACAAGGTCTTGTTCAAATGTCTACCCCCATATTTGGTCAAACGAACATTGGATGCCATGACAAGGTTCGAGTAATGAATAATCTTATGATGTGTGTCAAAGTCCTAAAATAGCCAATGTTTAACACTCTTATGTGGGTACCTTCTAAGCCACGTTACAGTAACCACAACTGAGACTGTAGGGTATTCAATCTTTTCTCCATTGATAACTAGGGCCTCCAATTTTTTTTGGCTTCAACACAACGACACAAGTAATAGTTTGTTCCCTCTTTGTTGTCTTCATCTACAATAACTACATAAACATGCCCTACATTGATATGTGCCACAAATCTCTTGAAATTAGTCAACATTATGAATACACTACAAAGTAAGATAACAATATGGAATTTCAACAACTAAGCAAGTACATATATTACATGGTTGAACTAGATCTGACAACTAATGATTCCATCTGTGTCAATTCCAATGTCATCGGAGGGTGATGCATGTGAAGTGGGCTAAGATAACTTTTCAACCATTTGTCAACCCACTCCCCTGACTCACAATCATTCCAGGATTGCATTGTACATGAAGAACAAAAGCATGCCATCTTCCATGGATCAATAATCCATGAACCTACATTTGAGCTAAGGAAAGAGTGTATCTCACTCGATCTTGTTAGTGTACAATAGTCCTCATATGGTGCAATGTTTGTATCATCCATCAACCAAAAAAATATATGAATTGAAGATGTAACTTCATTACTTGGACCCATCAAAGCATTACACCACTCGATAATTGATCTTGCACCTATCAACTTTGCACTATATTTATACTTTAACTCTTCTCGTGCTAATGCTCTTTTCATGCATTCTCTTGCACCATCATGCTCCCCCTTTCCATGCCCGACCTCACAAAATTTCTGCATATGATGAACACCTGTAATGACATGCATCCTGCACAACCAGTAGAACATGCATGAGTTCTTGAATTGTGTTGCATAGTTATCCGACCATATTATATACCAATCGTATGTTATGCCCCTCTGAGCCAAACCATTGTATAAAATCTAGAAGCAACCTTGCATGAAATTTGGAGAATGTGTGTGATCATCACTAATGTAAAAGTGGTACTCCCTCAATACCTTCCTTTGGTCCTCTCTACTATCAGATGCATGAATGAATGCTATGTGCACAAATATTGAAACCTGTGTGGAATTTTAATACTATGACTACACCTCACACTATGGCTGTAGAGTGTAGTTCTCCACAAATTAAACCACTGATACTATGCCGCCAACTAGAAATGTGTCCTTACATAGCTTGAATTGTGTTTCCAACCATTAGGCTCTATGGGTATGTGTTGCATACTTAGATAGTATATTATCATGAAACATGGACATAAACTAATACACTGGAATCTTTTGAATAACCAAATCACACATTTTTTCTTTAGACCCATCTTTTGTAGCATATGCAACTATTTTATCCTTCCCGAACTCTAATAGTTTTTGTCCCACCTCATCTGTTCTTTCCATATGTTGACATACTGGCATACATTGCAAGCCACCTCAATGCTCACATGAACCATCCAAGCATGTTGTCCTATAGAATATCTGGCCATCCTCTATTTCATGAAGAAAAAAAAAATATAAGAAATCTCTTGAAGATTTTGGTGGGGCTTATATGCCACAATCCTGCAAAACATCATTAGTATGCAAATCTAAACATATAGAATGATAAACATCATAATGGTTAGAGAATTCAATATGTAGTTTACAAAAATAAGTAGTGTGTGTGTGTGATATATCTTGACATAAAAATGTTTAAGCATTTCAAAAAATATTTGAGAAATACTAATTTGAGGATAATCATTTTGACATTTATGAAAAAATTGGGTTTGAGTCATATCCAAAAAATGATTTGGATGTGGCTCACGGTTTCGACTATCGATTCTCCTTACCACATCCCTTTGATTCAAAGATGGCCTTGTGTTATTCTTCCAAAACTCTTCAATTATTTTTCTCAAGGCTTCAACAACTTCTTTATCTTTTTGTGACAGTCTCCCCGAGAATGCCCATAATTCATTTGAATCGGTGCCCTCAATTATTTGTCGCCTTTGAACGGCTCTTGATAAAAAAATTCTACTAATTCTCATTTGTTCACTCATCTTTTTAATGAGATGATCTCTCTTTATTTGACAGCTTACCAAAGTCAAGGTAATGAGACATCGGGTGACATTACTATCCTTTAAGCATGAGGTATAACCCACACTGTCATAAGCATCCATTAGATTATTCACAATAGTGTTTTCACTTGATGCATTTGATGTTCTCAACCCAAGAGTCCTCATGATTTTTCTATACTTTACACCCCACATCATTTCAACAAATAGTTGACATCTTCAAGTCTCATTTATCCTTTCAAAGAAGAATTTCCAACTCTTATCAGTATATCTTCTACATGTATGTGTTGAAATCTTACCTTCCATGTGTTGCAAAATATCCTCATCAATATTAATCAAATACTCTGGATTTCTACGAAAAAATTCTAGGTGGTGTTCTCCTAGGTACATACATATCAACATTAGGAATTTCATCATTATTTAATTGAGGTGGTCTAGATTGTGTACCTTCGATTGAGGGTGGAGTAGAAGACATACCTTGAGGTTCATAACGGGATGATGGCATACCTTCTTCATCAAATTTGAGTGATGATGTACTCTCAACTTGAGATGCGTTGGATGGTGTCCAACAATATTCACTTGTGGTAGATGGTGTCCCTCCATATTCACTTGTTCTTAATGGTGTCCCTTCATATTCACGTGTGGTATATGGTGTCCCTCCATATTCACTTCTGGTAGATGGTGTCCCTTCATATTCACTTGTTGTAGAGGGTGTTTCTCCAACTACGGTATCTGAATATTTCTTACCACGATGCTTTCGCATTCATGCCTTTTGTGCTGCCAATTCCTTTTCTCTTTTTGACGGTTGAGGTTCCTCTTCAATTGGCTTTTTTTCGTCAATCTTTTCCAATTTATTCTTTTCACGATATGCCACCACCCGATCTCTCTCCTTTTGTTTGAAGGTTTCATACTCTTCGTCTGTTAGTTTCTTCCTTGTTCGTTTCTTTGGCATGGTGGATAATTATACCTATAGCATGGTAATGAGATGAATATTAGTTCCTCAAAAATGTATCCATTCAAATAAATCAAAATATATGTCATTCAAGGCTTCATAAATAATATTTTCAATCATCCTGTACAAGAGTATTTCTAGCATAGACAAAGGTCACATGATTTATTTCAATGGAATGCCTTAAAGAAATGTGGTAATTTGGCATGCCATGATTGCATGATAGGCTCAAAATGGAAGCATGGAAAATCCATGTGGTATGCACATCCATAATAAAGGATTGAGAAATGATGTTTTATTTTACTTCCTTAAAACTTATTTCATATATATGTGTATACAAAATGTGGAATCATACATGGTGCAGGAGCACCATTGAGTGAAAATTGTCAATTCAAGAAGTTGTTGTCTAGGCTTCAGGATTTTGGAATTTTTGCATTAAATAAGGTCAATAAGACCATTTTCTATTTTAATGAGTCATTTTTTATGTTTCCTAGGTGTTTAGAAGGTTTAGATTTCAAAATTGCAAAAATCATTGGTAAGTTGCCAATTGTGCAAAAGGGCAAAATTGTAAAGTTGTAAAAAGCCAATTTTGAGGAAGGAAAATGGTCATACCATTTTAAATGTCAGTTGAAGGCATTAGGATGGCTATTTTTGTGGGAAAAATCATATATATTCTAGATAGCATCAATGCAAAGATTGATTTTGAAGATTTGAAGGAAGATTGAATTGAAAAATCATTGTTCTTTTAGAATTTTTTATTTCTTTGTCTTTTACAGCCTTGGTACGGACCATACAAAGAGGTTTTGAATATAAATCTTCTTGAATCACTTTGGGGCATGTGTTAACAGCGTTTTTCATTTGATTTGAGACTATAACTCCAATTCTAGTGGTAGTTTGGATTGAATCTCTTGTTGCAGGTTTGTGTGCCCTGATTAAAGGGTTTTGAAGGTATCAATTATGTAAATTGGCCCATTCCACTCACTTTTATTACTTTAATTGGTGGAATGGGTTTGCATCATCAATAAATAGGTGAGGGAATGTTTTTTGTGTGCAAGGGAGGTCTAAAAGGGTTTTGGGCATGAAGCCCTAGAGTGAAATTTTGAGTTTTCCATGAGATTTCAAGTGGTTTTGATATGCTAAAGTGTGTTTTGTGTTGGGGTAGAATGGTTTCTTTTTGGATTGAGTTTTTTCAAGCCATTTTAGACATATTTGAAGTATTCATAAGATTGTGTGAGGTTTGGATGAGTGTTTTTCAATAAACCCCTAGTTTCTTGGGTAAAAAGAAGGGTTTTGTGATTTGGCACTTTGGTGAGTGATTTTCTGAAAAAAATGGTGGAATCCTTGGTTTGATAACATATAGACTGCTTCCCAATTGAGTTTGGTATTTTTGAAAATGATTTAAGATAAGGTCATTTCTAAAAGAGGCCTAATTTGAGGCCTAGTTGGTGTAGAAATCTAGTTTTGTTGAAGTTGTACCAAAGAATCCTATTGTGGCTCATTGATATGTTATTGTGTGCCCTATTGGGACTTTGAGAAGGGCCAAGTCTTGGTCTGAGAAGACCTCTAAAATATATACTTGGTTGAGTGAGTTAGCTATGCTACAAGGATGACTGTTGAATTGGTGAAAGTGAAGAATTTTATGAATTGATAATTGTGAATTGTTGTTGTTGGTTGATTTTGTGTTGAGTTGTGTTACAGGACTTCCCCTGATTGCATCAATACACAAGGTAAGTCAATTTTTAAATGACAAAATTCCTCAAAGAGATGTGGTTTTGGTGGTGATTTTAGAATACTTCATTTGTAAATTTGGCCTAATTTGAGGCTTATTCCAGCGTTTAGTTAAGTTTTTTTATGTTTGTTTTAAAACAAGTTTAACTCATATTAAGGTATGTGAATGTATGTCAAAATGGGATTCAAATTGTGCCTTTAGGGTTTAAAGATACAAAATGATTGAAGATGGATCACCTGATTTAAGGGTTTGGTGACCTTCTTGGAATATGGTGGATAGTTTGCTAGAAGGAGTGAATCTGATAAAATAGTGAAAAGGTTGATTGTTTATGTTTGGAAAATGTTTAAAAGATGTTGGAAAATATGTCTCAATACTTGGTAGAAGTTAGCAAGGCTAACTTGTGTAATTTTTTGTTCTGAGCAATGTTAACTCCTTGTACAAAATTATGTTATGACTGCAAGAATTAAACAGCTTGATGGATCAATGGTTTGTGAATGTGTATTTGGTTCATTTCAATCAATAACATTCTGATTATAGTTTCTTGGATGTCTAGATAAATGTCGGTAGCAAGAATCCATGATTTGTTATTATTTTTCCATGTAAGTTGCATTGAAGAGTGAATTAGTGAATCATGGAGGAATTGAATGGTTTTGAGTTTCTAATCGGGTTTATGCTATGTTATAATAAATTTTATGATGGTTAATCTATTTTTGAGTCTGACAAAGATTTGGATCCAAGTTCTAATGTTTTGTGGAAATATGAATCAAGTGAAATTAAAGGATTTTGATGAAAAGATGAATGAGTTTGTTGGTTGATCTTATCCAATTTAAGTTACGATCAGAAGTACCCTTGATGATTTGTGGATCCTGGTAGATTATCTGCATCAAGTTTAAAAATGTAATTGGCAGGTGTATATAATTGTGTAATTTAAAATGTACATTGAAAACCTAAGGTTATAATGACAAACAAACAATGATCAACATGGAATATACAAAATAAAAAAATGAAGGCAAGCCATAATAGAATGAAAGAAAATGTCTAAATACTTCACATACCTAAAAAACCAAAGCTTCAAATGGAGGATTTCAACCCAATTATGTAGCCTTTGATTCTTCTTTCTTCAAACTCTTCAACAATTTGACTTTTTCAAAAGCTTGTTCCCCTCCAAACTTCAATTGTATATCACTTTTGAATGGAATTCATACTTGAATTGAAATTATATGACTTTCAATGTGAAAACTCTGCTATTTCATGCAAAGTTGGTGGAAAGATCATGAAAAAGGTGGTGAAATGTGAAAAACATGCATGCACACTTCACAACATCATCAAAAAGCATCTTTTTGTCGTTGCACGTGCAAAACAAGGAGAATATGCAGAATGTGGGCCTTGATATCACGGGTATATTGAGTTTTTGTACCATTTTTAGTGCAAGACAAAACGTTCTCACGTTATAATTTTCTTGTGTTATTTATTTTTACAACGGCCATATCTCTACTTCTTCAAAATGTGCTCGTGTTATGTGAAATATGGTTTTTTTAATAGATTTATTTTCTCTCTCTTTGTCTATACCCTCTACCCTAATTCTATATCTCTCCCATGTACCCTTATAGGTGAGGAGATAGAGGTGAGTGTGTGTGTGTGTGAGAGAGAGAGAGAGATATGTAGAGGTAGGGAGAAGAGAGATATATAGTAGAGAGGGAGGGGAGGTTGAGGGTTTAACGATTTTAGGGTTTAAGGGCTTAGGTTTAAGGGTAGAAGGTTAAGGGTTTATGGATTAAGGGTAGAGGGTGTAGGGTTGAGAGAGAGAGAGAGAGAGGGAGAAATATAGATTGGGAGAGAAGGAGAGAGAGAGAGAGAGAGAGAGAGAGAGAGAGAGAGAGAGAGAGAGAGAGAGAGAGAGAGAGAGAGAGAGAGAGAGAGAGAGAGGAGAGAGATGGTAGAAAGAGAGAGGGGAGAGAGTGGGAGAGATTGGGAGAGTGGGAGGGATAGGGAGAGGGGGAGAGAGGGGGAGAGAGGGGGAGAGGGAGAGAGGGAGAGTTGAATAAAGAGAGAGTGGGAGTGATTGAACAACAAGACAATGACCTAAGAGAGGGAGAGGGGGTAGGAGGGAGAGATTTCAAAGAGAGAGAGGGATTGGGAGAGAGATAGAGGGTAGAGGGTTAAGAGTTAAGGGTGTAAGGGTTAAGGGTTTAAAGGGTTAATGGTTAAGGATAGAGGGGAGAGAGATAGGAGTGAGTCAGAGAGAGAGAGAGAACTAAGAGAGAAAGGGGGTAGGAGGGAGAGTATCAACCCTTAAACCATCTACCCTATAAACCCTTAAGCAATCAACCCTAAACCCTAAACCCTCAACCCTAAACCCTCAAACCCTCTACCCTCTACCCTATAAACCCTTAAACACTCAACCCTAAACCCTAAACCCTCAACCCTTAAACCCCAAACCCTTAAACCCTCTACCCTCTACCCTTAATCCTCTACCCTCAACCCTAATCCCTCAACCCCTATACCCTCTTAATCCCTCAACCCTCAAACCTCAACCCTTAAACCCTAATCCCTCAACCCCTATACCCTTTTAATCCCTCAACCCTAAACCCTCAACCCTTAAACCCTAATCCTCAACCCTATAACCTCTTAATCCTCTCAACCCTTAAACCATAATCCATCAACCCCTATACTCTCTTAATCCCTAAAACCTCAACCTCAACCCTAAACCCTAATCCTCAAACCCTATACCTCTTAATCCCTCAACCCTCGAACCTCAACCCTTAAACCCTAATCCCTCAAACCCTATACCCTCTTAATCCCTCAACTCTCAACCCTCAACCCTTAAACCTTAATCCCTCAACTCCTATAACCTCTTAATCCCTCAACCCTCAACCCTTAAACCCTAATCTGTCAATCCCCATACCTTTTTAATCCCTCAACCCTCAACCCTTAAACCCTAATCCCTCAACCTCTATACCCTCTTAATTCCTCAACCCTCGACCTTAAACCCTAATCCCTCAACCCATATACCCTCTTAATACCTCAACCCTTAAACCTTAATCCCTCAACCCTTATACCCTCTTAATCCCTCAACCCTTACACCCTATTCCCTCAACCCATATACCCTCTACACTATACATTGGACCCTCAACCCTAATCCCCTAACCCTATACCCTCAATCCTCTACCCTCAAATTTCAACACTCAACCCTCAAACCCTCAACCCTCAACCCTCTACCCTCTACCCTCTAGACCTTTAAATACTCAACCTTGATCCCTAAACCCTCAACCCTTAAACCCTAAACCCTTAAACCCTCTACCCTCTACCCTCTACCCTCTACCCTCTACCCTCAATCCTCTACCCTATACCCTCTACCCTCAACCCTAATCCCTCAACCCTAATCCCTCAAATCCTATACCCTCTTAATCCCTCAAATCTCAACCCTAAACCCTTAAACCCTAATCCCTATACCCTCTTAATCCCTCAACCCTCAACCCTTAAACCCTAATCCCTCAATCCCTATACCTTTTTAATCCTTCAACCCTCAACCCTTAAACCCTAATCCCTCAACCCCTATACACTCGTAATCCCTCAACCATCAACCCTTAAAACCTAATCCCTCAACCCCTTATACCCTCTTAATACCTCAACCCTCAACCCTTAAACCCTAATCCCTCAACCCTTAAACCCTAGTCCCTCAACCCCTATACCCTCTACCCTATACATTGGACCCTCAACCCTAATCCCATAACCCTATACCCAAAATCATCTACCCTCAACCTTAAACCCTCAACCCTCAAACCCTCTACCCTCTACCCTCTACCCTCTACCCTATAAACCAGTAAACACTCAACCCTAAACCCTAAGCCCTCTACCCTTAAACCCTCTACCCTCTACCCTCTACCCTCTACCCTCTACCCTTTACCCTTTACCCTCAATTCTCTACCCTCTACCATCTATCCTCAACCCTAATCCCTCAACCCCTATACCCTCTTAATCCCTCAACCCTGAACCCTCAACCATTAAACACTAATCCCTTAACCCCTATACCCTTTTAATCCCTCAACTCTCAACCCTCAACCCTTAAACCCTATACCCTCTTAATCCCTCAACCCTCGACCCTCAACTCTTCAACCCTAATCCCTCAACTCTTAAACCCTAATCCCTCAACCCCTATACCCTCTTAATCCCTCGACACTCGAACCTCAACTCTTAAACCCTAATCCCTATACCCTATTAATCCCTCAACCCTTAAACCTTGATCCCTCAATACTACACCCTTTTAATCCCTCAACCTTCAACCCTTAATCCATAATCCCTCAACCCCTATACCCTCGTAATCCCTCAACCCTTAAACCCTAATCCTTCAACCCCTATACCCTCTTAGTCCCTTAACCCTCAACCTTTAAACCCTAATGTCTCAACACCTATACCTTCTTAATCCCTCTAACCTCAACCCTTAAACCCTAATCCCTCAACCCCTATACCCTCTTAATCCCTCAACCCTCAACCCTCAACCCTTAATCTCTAATCCCTCAACCCCTCTACTCTTTTAATCCCTCAACCATTAACCCTCAACCCTTATACCCTCTTAATCCCTCAACCATCAACCCTAATCCCTCAACCCCTATACCCTCTTAATCCCTCAACCCTCAACCCTCAACACTTAAACCCTAAACCATCAACCCCTATACTCTTTTAATCCCTCAACCCTTAAACCCTAATCCCTCAACCCCTATACCCTCTTAATCCCTCAACCCTCAACCCTTAAACCCTAATCCCTCAACCCCTATACCCTCTTAATCCCTCAACCCTCAACCCTTAACTCTTATACCCTATTCCATCAACCCCCATACCCTCTTAATCCTCAACCCTCAACCCTTAAACCCTAATCCCTCAACCTCAGAACCCTTAAACTCCTATTACTCAACCCTATAACTCCTCATAACTTTCACAACCCTAAATCCTTAACTCTTAAACCCTAATCCCTCAACCCCTATACCCTCTTAATCCCTCAACCATCAACCCTTAAACCCTAAACCCTAAACCCTCAACCCTCAACCCTTAAACCCTAATCTCTCAATCGCTATACCCTCTTAACCCCTCAAACCTCAACCCTAAACCCTAAACCCTAAAGCCTTAAACCCTCAACCCTAATCCCTCAACCCTTAAACCCACTTAGTAAACTCTCTACCCTAATCCTTGAACCCCTATACCCTCTACCATATACATTGGACCCTCAACCCTAATCACCCCAACCCTATACCCTCAATCGTCCACCCTCAACCTTAAATCCTCAACCCTCTACTCTCTACCCTATACATTAAACACATAACCCTAAATTCTAAACCCTCAACCCTTAATTCCTCAATCCTCAACCCTCAAACCCTAAACCCTTAACCCCGATACCCTCTACCCTATACATTGGAATCTTAACCCCAATAATTCAACCATATGTAGCCTCAACCCAATACCCTAATCCCTCAACCCTATAGATCATCAACCCTATACCCTCTATTCTCAACCCTCTACCTTATACATTGGATCCTCAACCCTCATATATCTATGTCTCTCCCTCCTCTTCTCTCCTTCTCTCTATCCATCCATCCCTCCCTCTCTACCCTAATCCATCAACCCTAAAACCTAAACCCTTAAACCCTTAAACACTCAACCCTAAACCCTCAACCCTCAACCCTTCAACCCTAAACGCTTAAACCCTCTACCCTCTACCCTCAACCCTCAACCCTCTACGCTCAACCCTACTCCCTCAACCCTTACACCCTTAAATCCAAGAAAACTCAAACACACAAAGGCAAATCTTCGATCATGGACACACGGATCAATGTGGACGTACCACACTGATAGAGCACGATCTAGAAACATCACTGGACATCTGAGTAGCATACACAACAAATCAATTTACCATAATTGCATTCTCTTCTTCCAGAAACACTTGCTACAGTAACATAATAACTATAGGAACACATAACTTCATAAATTTCTGAATTCTTGATGCGTACCACTGATACTTTCAAACAAAATACTAGATAGGCTCAACAACAAACCCATTAATTCACACCTTCTCAATATCAGTGTATAAAAAAATTCACCAATCTGATCATCGCAGCTTCATAGATTATCTGCAACATATTTATTATAATTTTATCGATATCCTCGACATATACAGCCTTCAGAATCATCAATGCTAATAGTGGTGACATAAATGACAACCACATATCAGAAACACAACCAAAACATCCAACATAGGGTTTAAGGGTTGAGGGTTGAGGGTTGAGGGCTTAGGGTTTAAGGGTTGAGAGTTAAGGGTTGAGGGATTAAGAGGGTATAGGGGTTGAGGGATTAGGGTTTAAGGGTTGAGGGTTGAGGGTTGAGGGTTGAGGGATTAAGAGGGTATAGGGGTTGAGGGATTAGGTTTTAAGGGTTGAGGGTTGAGGGTTGAGGGTTGAGGGTTGAGGATTGAGGGATTAAGAGGGTATAGGTGTTGAGAGATTAGGGTTTAAGGGTATAGGGGTTGAGTGATTGGGGTTTACGGGGGTAGGGTTTAGGGTTGAGGGATTAAGACAGTATAAGGGTTGAGGGATTAGGGTTTAAGGGTTGAGGGTTGAGGGATTAAGAGGGTATAAGGGTTGAGGGGTTAGATTTTAAGGGTTGAGGGTTGAGGAATTAAGAGGGTATAGGGGTTGAGGGTCGAGGGTCAGACTCAAAAATAGATTAACCCTCGACCCTCAACCCTTAAACCCTAATTCATCAACCCTTATACCCTCTTAATCCCTCAACCCTCAACCCTTAAACCCTATACCGTCAACCCTCAACTCTTAAAACCTAATCCCTCAACCCCTATACCCTTTTAATCTCTCAACCCTCAACCCTCAACCCTTAAACCATAATCCCTCAACCCCTATACCCTCTCAATCCCTCAACCCTCAACCCTTAAACCCTAATCCTCAACCCCTATATCCTCGTAATCCCTCAACCCTCAACCCTCAACCCTTAAAATATAACCCCTCAACCCCTATACCCTCTTAATCCCTCAACCCTCAACCCTTAAACCCTAATCCCTCAACCCTTATACCCTCTTAATCCCTCAACCCTAAACCCTACCCCCTTAAACCCCAATCAAACAACCCCTATACCCTTTTAATCCTTCAACCCTCAACCCTCAACCCTTAAACCCTAATCTCTCAACACCTATACCCTCTTAATCCCTCAACCCTCAACCCTTAAAACCTAATCCCTCAACCCCTATACCTTCTTAATCCCTCAACCCTCAACCCTTAAACCCTAATCCCTCAACCCCTATACCCTCTTAATCCCTCAACCCTTAACTCTCAACCCTTAAACCCTAATCCCTCAAACCTCAACCCTCAACCCTTAAACCCTATGTTGGATGTTGTGGTTGTGTTGCTGATATGTGGTTGTCATTTATGTCAACAATATTAGCATTGATGATTCTGAAGGTTGTATATGTCGAGGATATTAAGAAAATTGTAATAAATATGTTGCAGATAGTCTCTGAAGCTGTGATGATCAGATTGGTGAAAAATTTTGTACATTGATATTGACAAGGTGTGAATTAATGGGTTTGTTGTTGAGCCTATCTAGTATGTTGTTTGAAAGTATCAGTGGTATGCATCAAGAATTCAGAAATTTATGAAGTTATGTATTCCTATAGTTATTATGTTACTGTAGCAAGTGTTTCTGGAAGTAGAGAATGCAATTCTAGTAAATTGATTTGTTGTGTATGCTACTGAGATATCTAGTGATGTTTCTAGATCATGCTCTATCAGTGTGGTACATCCACATTGATCCATGTGTCCATGATCGAAGATTTTCCTTTGTGTGTTTGAGTTTTCATGTTCTTGGCCGACATGATGGTGGAAGCGTGTTGCAGATGCTTATGAATTTATTTTTGAATGCTTGGCATGTTCGAGGATGTTGATTTAGGTCTTCATTATGTTTTGACCGACTTAGGTTGGTGTACATTGAGATTTGTTCATGTATCGAGGCTCACAATTTGTAATTCATTTGTTTGTTGCCGACAAAGTTGTTGATGTATATCCATGTAGCAGATATATAAGAGTGATTGTTTCCTCATTTTGAGGTATGCTTGGTGAATGTATGTGAAATATATGCAATATATGTACAAATAAAGATAAGATCATATGAATGCTAAGTAGAGTGTGAAGAAGTTTGAGCAAAGAGTGAAGAAGTATTTATGTGCCTAAACAGAACTATCATCATGCTTTTGTAGAAACTAATTTCTCAGTTCAACCTCATTAGATGGATTTAATCTAATTATTTTTTATAAGTGAGCCTTCCCCTTTGAGCAATGAGCTCTAGGTAGTGTGCCTAAATGCATGTTCATTCCTTATTCATCTTTCATTATACTTCTAATAGGGTATAATCTTGTGGACTAGCATCCACCGTGGTTTTTCCCCTAATAGGGTTTCCATGTATAAAATCTTGGTGTTCATGTGTTTCTAATGTGTTGTTGATTTATACTTGCACTGTTAATTATTAGATCTGAGATTAAAGGTTGAATAATTTTAATTTCTATGAAAACTGATTCACCCCCCCTCTCAGTTTTCTATCCTTTTTTTCCAACAATTGTTATCAGATTTGGTTCCTCTAGAGAAGTATAGTAGCTTGAGGTGATCCGAGATGGAATCATACAAGAAGGATAGTCCTAGATTCGATGGTACAAATTACTCTATATGGAAGATCAGTATGGAGTGTCATTTTAAGTGCATTGGTGAACCCTTTTGGAATATTACAAAGAATAGATATAATATTCCTTAGAATGGTCCCTCTACTCTTGATGAGATCAAAGAAGCTGAAATTAATGTCAGGGCCATAGAAAAATTACTGAGTGCTTTGACAGATTCAGAGATGAAAAATGTAATGGGTTTGAAGACAGCACATGAGATCTGGAAGAAGTCTATAAGGAAAATGGGAGAATTTGAAGATGAGTGAATATGAAAACATATTTTCTTTCATGCAAAAAGTAAATGAACTGGTGATGGGTATTAGATATGTCAGTGGAATTATAGAAGAAGATAAAATTGTGGCTAAAGTGATCAGATTTGTGCCTGCTTCTTACAAAACAAAATCCCATGCTATTGAATAAATCAGGATAGTAACTAATGTGGCAAGAGACATGATGATTGGAAAAAAAATTTCCTTTGATTTGAGTGAATTTGGTGAGTCTACACCTAAGACATAATCTGCATTTAAAGCTACTGTATCCGACTCTTAGTTATTTTCGATGGCTAAGGAAATCAAGATTCTTATGATGCTTATTTTTTCATAGGATCAAAGGTTTCATCATAGTCTAAATATTATCACTAAGTAATGCCTCTAGCAAATAATATTGCTTTATATTTATCTATTTCACCACTAGATATCTAATTACAATCAATAATATTTCTTTTTGAGGGTGTAGGAAAAAATCTCAAGTGTTATTCATATTTAAGGTATTATAATCTAACTACAATATATCCATCCATGGTAGCTTCTTTAAAAGTTTGAGTTTCACTTTCATAAAAATTCATTAGTGATTGTCATGTTGAATCCTTATCATTTTTAGGTGAAAAAGGATTATCTAGGTTAGTTTCCTGGATTAGATTTTGAGCCCATTTAGGTCTTATAGTTTGAAGTTTGACAAAAGATTCATCCCTCTTAAATTCATCGATTTGAATTTAATTATATTTATCTAAGATTAATCTTTTTCAATATTTTCAATTTAAATATAATTAGGATGGAAGATATAAAAAAATTCAAGAATGTGAACATTTCTACTTAATTATAGATATCCTCCATATTTTTGGGGATTCTATAACTTTTTTTTAAATGGTGTTCCTCCATATTCTATAAAGATAATCTTAAGAAGTTAGATTAAGTTGTAAAGAAATATTTGTATATTGAAAATTATTAAAAATTTCCCCAATACTTTATAACTTTTATTGTAGAAGCATATAAAGCTATTAAGATTTTTATTGTAGAAGCATGTAAAGCTATTAAAATAAGCATAAAAATAATATATATATTTTCTAATGATAGTCATCAATAAATTTATACTTCAATAGCATAATATCAAAATAGTTCTACAATTATATATATTATAATTTTAAAGAATGAAAATTTTCTTAAGCATTAGAGTTTATATGATAAATTTATCTCTATAACTTCCATTTTTATTTGTCAACATTTTTGTCAAATGATCTTTACAAAATATGCAAACTATAGAACTAGGGCATTTTCCATTTAATGAAGTTGATTGCATGATTAACCAAGCACATCAATAGTGGAGATATTAATATGGAATTGTATCCCACATACTAGGATATTCCACCTTCAACAGTAGTTCAAAGTCTACTAAAATTTTAAAAATAAGGACATTCATTCATCAATGAAGCAACTATCTTTTTAAAGTATAAAAAACAAAAATCTCAAAGGATCATCTTTCTAATTTTAAATATTGATGTTTAAGAGTTTAAAAATTTGAGAGTTTTTAAAACATATATCATATATTTTCCTTAAATATTCATGAAGAGAAATGTATATTTAGATGTTAAACAAGATACGACTCTAGATTTAGATTCTAATATGGATTAACAATTTTTATAATAGGAAACCTCTTTAATTTATTGCAAATTTTGTTATAAACTTTGATTTTTTGCCTTTTTCAACAAGGAATACCTCATTACAACATGTCTAAAACAAGATTCTGTACATCAACATGTTGACATAAAACACACTAATAAACATATAAATATTTTTCACTCAAAAGATAATAAAAGAACCAAATTCCTTATGATTCATAATTGTAATGCTAACAAAAAAGACACATTTACATATAACAAGAGACTACATTTTATAATTTGCTTACACAACCCGAATACTTAAAAAAATACTTGCATATGATAGTTATTATACAATCACCTATATGAACAATAATAAAAGATACCATAAACATCTTTATTCGAATTGTTAATTTAACAACAATTCTTATGACTCCATTTATTCTAATTCTAATATGAATGTTAAATACCCACAACTTACAAAAGATCAATTATACTAAAAATGTCACGTCTTATGTCAATCATCCTTCTCCCAAATCCATCTAAAATTAATCAAATTTTATAATATAAAAAATTCACTTATTGACCCCTCTATGATAGAAAATTACCAAAGGGTACATTGAGACATAGAAGCCCATCCAATATCAAAAGAGGTTCCATGCATACCCTAGGGAATATGTTTATTTATTTTTATTTGTAAACTTGTTGATTAAAGAAGCTTCTTGAAAAAAAAGGGACAGAATAAAGGACCCCGTAGGGGTAGTTTACATGGGCGTCGCCGTCAAAGCAAACGGCGGCTACTTAATACACATGGCCGTTATTAAAAAAGAACCTGTAAAATCAAGAGCCGTAACGACATTGACGGTTTTCCAAAAACACTTTCACGCCGTTTATTTTTTTCACGTGCCCTAAAGTAAATCTTACGGTTGTGGCTTTTGGTCTTATCGAATGCTTGGTATGTGTCGATATTATTAAAGAAAGATTATTTATTTATTTAATATAAAAATGTTTTTTATTCATTTTTCATATTGTATAAAAGAATGTTAAATTATCTTGAATTTGTCGTATGCATATTTAAAGTTGAGTTTTTTTCACATGTATTAAAGTAAATCTTATACAAAGTATACAAGTAAATTTTAGGGTTGTGGTTCTTGGTCTCATCAAATAAAAATGATTTTAATTATTTTTCATGTTGTATAAAGGAATGTCAAATAAAAACTTAGGCTTATCATATACATACTTAAAGTTGAGTTTTTATTTACTATAATAAATGTTTTGTAATTCATTTTTCATGTTGTATAAAAGAATATTAAGTGAAAGCTCAAACTCATCATATGCATATTTAAAGCTAAGTTTTTCTTTCACATGTGTTAAAACTAAATCTTTTACAAAGTATAAAAGTAAATACAGGGTTGTGGTTCTTGGTCTTATCAAATGTTTGGGCTCGTGGACATCATTAAGAAAAAAATATTTATTTATTCACCATAACAATAATGTTTTTTAATTTATTTTTCATGTCATATAAAGGAATGTCAAGTGAAACCTTGGGCTTGTCAAATACATTCTTAAAGTTGAGTTTTTCTTCACATACGCTAAAATAAATCTTTCACAAAGTATAAAAGTAAATTTAAAGGTTGTGTTTGTAATGCCCAAAGCTTTTGCTCAAGGCATTAATGGACAAAACACGAGCCAATAATTTTTTTGCATAATAAAAGTGGTATAACATACCCACATCACATATTAGCATGCATGAGGTGTCACCTACAACCCATGGTGACAAGCATGACATGCACACCAAAGCACAAATACAATGACACAAGTGGAAGACTTAACTCAACCCTAGGATAAGTCACCAAGGTTGGTATGGAAAATGAGGTATGGAAGAGAGATAAAATAATTGAAACCACCGGTTACCTTCTTCACATCTCTACTAAACCATCCTCCAAGTTTCATTGAGATACGATAAGCAAAAAGGCTAGAAAAATCATTTTTGGGTTCATGGGAGGGACTAAGTACAAGTCAAACTTTGGAACTCGACATGGAATTTGAACTTAGTTTTGAGTCCCAGATCCCTTTTGACAATCTCCCTCCATTGAACAACATGGATACACCTATCTGCACACAAACCCTGAGTCCCTACTCAAGCTTGGGAATTGTCCCAAGTCCCAGGTTTCAGCTAACCCTTTGGTATTGTGGCAATGATAAAATGATACTTCACGGGCCTTGGGATCATCCACAATCATGGGACGTGTTCCCTAGTCCTAGGTTCCTTTCACCCTCAAAGAAACACAATGCAATCATATAACACCTATGTAGGTGCTAGAACCTTAATTGGACTTGAACCCTTGGTTTTGGGTCCCTTTTAATCTCTATGAGCTATATATTAGACCTATAAAATATAACTTTCCTATAGACATCAATCCCCTCATGCACTTGGGAGTTATTCCCATGTTCCAAGTCCTCCCCAATGAATATAACCCACCAAGCACTTCAACAATACAAATCTCAAACCTAGTCCCAAACTTAAAACATAGTTCCAAGTCCTATATTCACCCAGACACCATCAACCCACCAATATGGGATCAAGGTTTCAAGTGCTTGATCCCTTCCAACATCCACAACCCAGCAAAGTAAACATAGATTTATCCTTAGATGGTAGAGCTCAAAATTCAATGTGAACTTGGAAACTTTGCAAGTTCTAGGTCCTAATTTTAGACCGAAACCCAGTTGTCACATCCCCTGTGATCAAATACTAGAAACAAAAAATAATAATAAAATTTTAGAGACAAGAAAGGGAGGATAATTGGAAATACAACCATTAAATAAGAGGAATAGCGTAGGTAAATGAATGGATTTCCATGCTATTAATAAGGCATGCCACCCTTGCCCTCCCCCATTTTTGTCTAATTATCAAGTGAAAGGAGGGACATAAACATGACTGGCTACATGAGGATGACATGAGCATCCATCATCTATTAAAGGTCTTAAAAAAATTCAAGAAAATATAACAGGATGATGAGAGTTCACTCTAATCATAAGATTCTACAAGCTTTGATGACATTTTATCTACTTGTATAGAAGTGAGGGTGTTGGAATGTGTTATGTAATTCCATCAAAGTGAAAAGAAGGGACAAAATATTAGATGTCATGGGCAAGGAGGATGGGAGATGGAAGAATGGGTGATATTCTCCATTGAAGCTAGTTCAACATCCAAGGAAGGAAAGCTACACTTAAAATGAATTCATTGAAAAGGCTTTAGGAACTTGAGTAAATACAAATAATAGGTGTAAAGACAAATTCCACAACCATTACTAGTGTTCTCCCTACTTGCATTGAAATGAGATATTTTAAGAAAGCTAGGGATGTCCATTAGGATATAATATTTCATTATAGGAGAGAAGAGGAGAGAAAGTATAGATAGGAGAGGAGAGAGAGATCATAACCTAGCATGATGGCTACCTAGAAAACTCATTTTTTCCTTTATGAGAAGGAAGTTGACAATATTGAGAATGCATGTCCACATAGGTTCATGAAGTGGATGAGAAGTGGGGGTTGCAAGTGTCCTAGCACACATGATATGTGTACTATGGTTTTTTGAAAAGGATTTAAGGATTTTTTTAAATAAATTACTCGAGAAAAGGAGTCTCGTGGATTGTAATAGTTGTAGGATATTCATAAAATGGGTTTGTTGAAATACCTTAGAAACTTTTAGGGAGATGCAACTAGCAAATGTAATGCTAGATTCTATAACCTTCTCTCTTCCTATGCTAAGATTAAATTCTAGATCATCAAAATTGGTATGAATCTCAATGTTCTCATGAGGAATCACTTGTCATTTCCTTCTAAGGATATTATGGTATTTATCCTAAATTTATTTTTTGCTAATTTGCTAATTTTTCAATATCTTATAGTTTTGAAGAGGAATCGCTTATCCTTTCCTTCTAAATGAGAAAGGTTTGTATTGTGTATGCTAATTTTTTCATTGAGATATTTTGTTAAACAATATATTTTCCCTATGCATGTAAAACACTGATGGATGAATAATAATTTAATTATTCTACTAGTGGTTGTGGTGCACATGTGAATTTTGTGTCTAAAAGTATGTCTTCCATATGTGAATAAATGCATAGTGAACTATAAGTTAATTATATGTCAATGATTTTAGATAAGGAAATAAGTGGCACTTTCCTAGATTCTTGTAATATATAGATATAACCACACATACACACTTGATTAGTAACCAATGCTTTAATATTATCTAAGCTTTATTTAAGGAACATTAAGGTTATATATCAGATCATTGTTGTGGGCTAGGAATTTGGATTTTCTTTGCCTCTATTTAACTATATTAGTTTATGAGAAAAATATGCTAAGGCTCTTAAATGTTATCAAAGATAAACCCATATAGATATATATTTTTAGTAATGCTTCTAATCATGTAATTAGAGGTTAAATCAATGTTGTGGTGATTGTAAGACAAGGTGAACTATTTTTTAAAGAGAGGTTACACATTGATTATTTTATGAATGCTTATCTATACAAATAAATCTTCCATTGAAATGTCCTAAATTTGTATATAGGGGCTGATATACATTATAATCTATCTAAAAAGGGAATATGGTATTATTTTGGTATTATATTTTATCAAGAATTTTATGTTGACATCATTTTATTTGGTATTATATTTCTTGGTAGGGATATAAAATATGTTTTATGGTATCCTTGAATAGTATGATTCTATCATATTTATGATAGAGATGGGAATTATATGTGTACACCAAATGATACCATAATGGTGTAAAGCTAAGTTAGTCTTATGAACCTTTGTACTACAATATGGATGCTCGACAATATACTACATGTTTAAATATATTTAATTAAACTTCTAAAAGGGAGGAGGATTTATCATTATATGTTTTGAACATAAATGATTATGTTTTTGAGTGTGCTATAAATATTCAACCCTATACAATGCTATGATTGGATTTTTTTTATATTGATTATGTTTTTATGCACAATATTTGTATATAGATTTCATTTATACAACTTGTCCTTATAAATCACTATAGTCCAAGGTGTGTCGTTTGAGATAGGTCATGTTTTAATGCTTAGTTAACTACATAGATGGTTGATAATTGGAACCATTGTATTTAGAGGTAATTTTTAGGAACCTTTTTCTTAGTAATGTGTCATCTTATCTTGTTAAACTGGTTAATTTGGGTAAAATCATATATAGACATTATTTGTTTCATCTACATGATATTCCTCAATTAAGCTAGCCCTTCGATTCTTTAAGGAAATGTTATATTAAGGTTGAGAATTCCAAGGGGCCATACCTTGTTGGAGTATATAAAATAAATAGTTGAGTTAGGTATCCGTATATAGGCTATCTTAACCTAGGAAGTATTATTTCTCATAATGATAGTTGAGATCCTATAAGAACTACATGTGACTTTGATCTTGTTTGGAAGCAGGTATATAGGCAGTCCTTAGGCAAAGGATGCCCCTTATGACCTCAAGTCTATAGGGGAGGGTTTAGAGGATAAATTCAAGGCTTGGGGTTGTTCCTATCATTGTTTGACCTTCCCTCTTTAGTAGGCTTTAGTTTGAGGCTAAATTTGGTATTAGATGGTAATGAGTTAAGGAAACTTGATAACTTGTATCTAATAATGATGTAAAATCAAGCTAATAGGATTTAATAAGGTGAAAAATGAGTATTTGTATGGGCTATAAATGGTCCACTTGTTGTGACTATGAGCTTAATTTGGGTTGAACTAGGGATGAAATTCCTTAAGATTTCCTATGTCATCTATAAGAGAAAACTATGAGTATTATTGAGTAAGGTTGGATATTTGGCCTTGTATCTTTCTAATAAAGAATGCATTTTTGAATTATGTTCTAGTTAGTAATTTGAATGAAGTGAGTGAATTTTTTACTTTATAAGTTGGTATTTTTTTATGTTTACATGTTGAGTAGAGGCCAGCTCATGTGGGTTCAATGTGATTCTTATGTGTTTGTAAACTTTGACTCTAGATCTATATGACTCTATGCATAGGCTCTTGAATCACTTGATTGTGATATACATATCTAGGTCCACTTGACCAACACTTGTGAACCCCTGTGATGTGTAGACTATGTGTATATGGATATAAGACTCCCACATGTCATAATCAAGTATGATACTAGACTAGTAGTAGGTTTTCATTGGACAATGCCAATGGAGAATTCTTGGAGCTACTATTGTATCTTATGGACTAGTTGGAATTCACTTGTATCACAAAGGTGAAAAATTTCTAGGGGCTATTTTATATGTGATATTGGAGCATGGTTGAGCTAGTTTTTACTTGTACTATGTGGGTAGCAAAAATCAAAGTTAATCATTATATCATGATGGTTAGTAGGAAATCACCTATGGGACAAAGGTGATTAATTACAAGTGCTACCTATATTGTGAAGGGGTTAGTTGACAATATCACCAAGGCCACTAGGTAGTATAGGTTGGATTCTATTCCTTCTTGGGTGGAAAGACTTTTCACTAATGGCCTAGAGGCAATAGATATTAGAATCAATCAACTTGATGGTCTAGTGGGATATGGGAATTTTTTTAATAGCCTTATGTGATGTTTTTTGTCATAAATACTCCTTATTCAATGATGATTGTAAGTAGTATGGGACCCATGGTGTAGTATGGGATGCATTGACATTCATTTTCTATCTAGGGTACACTAAAAGGGTAGGTGGTTTTCACTCATTATGTATACATAAATCACTCACTATGTATATGTTATTCACTATGTACTTTATAAATGGCCTTGGGTTTTGTGCACATTGTTATACTTGATATGTTGGAAAAATGGAAACACCTTTGGATTTTTTCACTCTTTAGGGTTTGGAACCTTTTTACATTTATCATTAAGAATGGATATGGAGATGGTATGATTGTGGGGGTTTAATGGACTTGGGAAAAATGTGTGATTGACTTATAGCCTGAAAGGTGAGTTAACCAGCCCTTAATCAAACCTAGGATGAAAATTTAGGGATGAAATACAATGATATAACTAGGCTAATGATGCAATCTACTATTCTGATGCAAATAAAACAAACACATAAAGTCATAGACAAATTCAGACAATTGAAATGGATAGAGCAGGACATTGTGCACCTATGGTTCAAATCTAGGGCTGAAATGGAGGACTAATTTGCCCAGGGTGTATGTTTCCTTGTAGAGGGATTTTAGATCTATTTTTGCAATCCTTTGGTTCCAGATCAGAGCTTTCAATTTTTATCTACGACTTTATCAGATCACTATCAGATATTTTTGTAAGTGATTATTTATGAGTTTTCAAGATGTAGGGTTTTTATTGCAACAATGGATAGTTGATCTGCAAGATTCCTCCAATCTCCTTCAAACCTAAAATATGCACATTCAAAGAGATGGTAAGGGTTGTGCCATTTAGGGTCTTGCCTTGGTCAAACCCTATGTTAGTGTTTCTACTTCCACAATGGAAATATCAACAATAAAGGATAAATGATAGGAAGGAATGATGAATCAACAAAGTGCTACAACTCACAACCCTTCAATGGCTTCCTTGAAGGATTGAAGTCATGCATATATCCTCAAGGTTTGGATCTTGCTTGCTTGAATTGATTTAATTTCTTGAGTTTCTTGTAGAACTTCAAAAGGGTTAGCCTTCACAAACAATGATGACATAAACATGCACAAACTCACATATGATTTGACATGATGCTTGTATCTTGAATTACTATAATGAATCATTGAAATTCTACTCTTGATTTTCTTGATAACGCTCTTGACAATAATTCTTGCTCTTAGTTTTCTATTCTTGCTAGATTCTTTTACTTAGTTTTATAAATGATGCAATAACTAAGTATTTATATGCAGTTATTCTAATTTCTCACAAATTAAATTATGATAGCCGACTTTGGACACTTGAATTGTAAATAATAAAGTTTCAACACTGATATATTTAGATTTGGAGCCAAATATGGGTGCCTAAAGGGGACCTATTAGCCATACGATGTATGTGTTCCAACCCTATTTCCCAAAAATTAAGGTTTCAAGAGAAAAGTATTAGATGAATGTATTTGTTTTCCACTTGCAATTTATTGGTATTTGTTAAAAATGAGCCATGGAATGCATAATTTAGGAAATTAGGTGTTCAATTAGGTCCACTAACTTAGGGGGGATCAAAACATAGTGTGAGATTATCAAGCGTGACAATTCATTATGATACATTTAGCCCCCACTTTAGTGAGAGTATGAACTTATGCTCAGACTCACACTAAAGTAGAAAATATATGTCAAGAGGGGTCTGATTGTCCAAATGTTGAAGAGATAGTATGACAATGAATCTAGGGGGAGTACACAAGACCCCAGGATCCAAGATACCATGGAAAAACAACATAAGCACAAAGGACCACAAACATGTATTAAATGCAACAAGACAATATACACAAACACACATGTTGAAAAAACACAAAGCATACACAATGAAAACACATGACATAACATAACATATAGATGAAAAGCAAACAAACACAATGTAAACACAATGCAAACATGAAGACGACACAAAAAAATGTAACGTTAATATTAAAGGGATTTGATTTGATAAGGTAAAGAGACCTCGGTCTTAAATTATCTCAAATACCAAATGTCATCCATCAAATGAATGTTATTGAAAGAATGCTCCCATGAGGACTAGCAAGCTATTTTATGAAAAATCACTCATGAGCCACATGGATCTACTAACTATCAAGTTGCATTATGCTAGGTGTCCATGAAATATAATGGGTTCCACAAGATCTAGCAAGGTGCATTATGCTAAACACTCATGGAACATATATCTCTACTATCAAACAAGGTACGTTATGCTCGGTGGCCATGTTAAAAGGGGTTCCCATGAATCAACAAGTTGTGTTATGCTAAATCATTGAACCAATTTTCCAAATTTTCACCTAAGAAGGTGCATCATATTTCCTAAGAAGATGCAAAAACTCGCCTAAGAAGGTGTAAAGGCTTGCCAAATAAGGCGTATAAATAATAAACTCGCCTAAGAAGGTGCAAAGGCTTCCAAAGTATGTGTATAAATAATAAAGTCGCCTTTAAGAAGATGTAAAGACTCAAATAAGGAGGTGAAAAGACTCACCTAAAAAGGTGCATAAAATTTCATAAGAAGGTGCAAAAACTCACCTAATAAGGTGCATAAACTCACCTAAGAAGGCACAAAGACTTACCTAAGAAGGTGCATAAATGACGAAATCACTTAAGAAGGTACAAAAACTTACTTAAGAAGGTGTATAAACATCTAATAAGACAAAACAAGACAAGGCAAAAACCTCAAGGGGTGTTATAATCAACACCACTGCAAAAGGAACTTTACAACAAAGGGGCATTATTCAATGTATGAAGGGTCACAACTTAGGGAATATACCACATTACATCACCAGTATGAGAGGACTAGTCATGGAATAAAAACTCGCACCTTAGGGAATACTAGACATAGCATTACCAATAAGGGGAACTTCATATATCATTAAAAGTCACACCCTTAGGGCATATCGAGCCCAATATCACCACAAAGGAGATGTTATTATAGATTGAGAAGGTCACACTTTCATTGGAAAGGTCAAACCTTATAGGAGATGTATATTATCATCGCTAAAAAGGCGCCATTTATTATGCAAACAATGAGTGGGGGATCATATTCCCCCTTAAAATGTTAGTGTACTTGCTACACTAATGTTTTAAAGAGATACAAAGGGATCCTTCACTAGAAGGAATGCATCTAACACAAGGCTATATAACCCCTTGCCCACTAAGTTCAAGTACAAAGATGAGCCAATATTGATGATTGATTGTTTCTCCTTGAAAGATGAAATATGATTGCATAAAGACAAGTTTATACCTCCATGCATGGTAGTGAGTATTGTGTGATACTACAACTACCACATGGAAAGGAGAAACAATTAATGTTATTTGTCTCTTGTATGATTAAGTGAAGGTCTTTTTGATGTTTTCATTATTATTGAAGGAGAATAACCAAGACCTCTTGTTTTTTCTTGCATGTTAGGCTCTATGGGAACATGGATACCTTGTTTTTTATTCCACATCATTTTCCATTATAGCCAAATTATTTCAAAATTTGATAACCTCTTCCATAAGTGGCTTCCATTTCTTTCAAAGGAAGGTGGTTTCTCATAATAAGTTTCATCATAAGTAAATGTGTAATTTGTGTTTTCCTCTTTGCTAGAAGTTGTGGATGTTTTTGATGATTCAGTGATGGATTTGTTGATACCATTGTAAATTATTTCTCCTTTCCCAATTTTGATGGTGTAATCTTGTATTCCCCCATAATGTAGGAGTGAAATCTAATGATCTCCAATCATCATCCAACAAATTTTTCATGGATGAAAGGCACTCATATATGTTAGAGTAATAAGTTATTCCACTTAATTAATTTAATCATATTGGTTAATTAATTAAGTAACATATTCCTTTAGGTTGTTTAAGCTAAACTTAGGCACATTAATAATTATTTATTAATTATTAAGTGTGCACACTAGGGTTTCATTTAGGGTTTCCTATTTTTAGGTTTTCTTGATCTCCTCATAAGGATTGATCACATTGTAATTATCATATTATTCAATAATCATTTTCTGGTTTTGAGCTTGCACATTTTTGCTTGAGGGTTTACAGAACATCTTATTGCTTGTTCTGGATATCTATTGCATGTGACAGGTGATTACATGCAGGTGATTCTTGGGTACTATGAAGTTGGATTTATCAACTTCTACATGGTATTAGAGCTCTAGACCTGTGGCTTCCTGTTCATGATTTGAAGATATTCTCTCACAGCGTTTCTTTTTGTGTAAGAGTTTCAAGCCACGCTGATTTATTGAGCTTCTAGAGATTGGCAATTTTTTTGTGCTTTTTTGGTCCAAACGGACATGGCCATCGCATTCAGAGCACCCAAAAACCTAGAAACGCCTTTTGTTTTGTCAATTTTTGACCTGTTGAAAAAAAAAAGCAATTTTTTTTGCCAAGGAAGTCGTACGACCTCCCCAACACGCAGTTTGAGGCTCGCAAATCAAGAAAAATTCAAAAAAATATTAAAAAAATCAAAAAAACCTATGGAGGTTTTGCACGGCCAGCATACAAGGTCCAACCACCACCGCTCCGCCCGGTAGCCTCCCACCCACCACCCCTAGCGGTGGCCTCCTGCACCGTCGCCCTCAGCGCCACTTGGCCACAACCCCCATGGGCTCCCTTATTTAGCCAACGGTCACCTTGGTGGCCAACAGCCTCACCGTTGCACCCAACCCCCATGGGCCAGTGAATTCAGCCCCCGAGTGCCAGTTGCGGTCACATGCACGACCGAGGGCCAGAGAGAAGGAGCTGAAATTTTGCCCTAGTTTAGCATTAAAAGTGCCTTTTACAGGCCTTTTTTTAATTTTTTCATAACTTTTGCAAACGAAGGCCTTTTTTCGAAAATGAGATATTGTCAAAAATCTGGTTTGATGCTCTTCATAATGGTGGAGGTTTTATTTTTCGATTTTTCTGTTTTGGTGCCTTTTTTGCCTATCAAAGTCAGAAGTTGTTGTTTTCAGTCTGGGAGGCGTAACTTTTGCATCCAGACTCCGTTTTGCAAAAACAAATAGGCATCAGGAAGCTGGTTCAGTGCTCTACACAGTTCTCCGACCTATTTTTTTCAAATATTTTACTAGTTATCTGATATTATTCTTTGATCTCAGCCTTTACCTTTTCAGTTATTTTATTGGGAAGCGTGCAATCAGGCTATTTTTTTTAGATCAGCGAACACTATTTTTTTATTTGAGAGTATATATTGTTGTTTTTTGTCATGGATACACATAATATTACACCCCTTACTCCATTCAACTATTTTGGTTGGAAAAAACAAATGGAGATTCACTTCAAACACAAAGGGTTGTACAAGGTAACCATGGGTACAGAAATTGAACCTACAAGTGCTGCTAAAAAGAGAAAGTGGTTTAATAGATATGATGAAGCTTATGGTACATTATGTCTATCTATTTCTTCTAACCTTATTTTTCATATTAAGTCTTGCACTACACCCCATGAGGTTTGGACTACTTTGCAGTCTTTGTTTGGGAAGTAGGATACTATGAGAGGGTTTCAGTTAGAGAATGACCTTATTGGCTTAAATCCTAGGGATTTTGACAGCATCCAGGAGTTTTTCACCAAGCTCAAGTCTCTTAGATTGCAATTGTCACAGTGTGGTGTTCAGAAGGAATACTCTCGATTGATATTGTCCATTTTTTTCTAAGCTTGGACCAGATTATTTAGTTTTTGTTTCTACCTTTTATGCTACTAGGGATGCTCTTGGTACTAGATTTACTATGCCTTCTTTTGATGATTTTGCATCTTCTCTCACTCGAGATCAGGCCAAGTTGGATAATATGGGCAAGTTGAAGCCCTCTTCATCATAGGAACTTATTGCATCACAGGAGCCCAAAGATCAGAAGGCTTCTACAGGCAAAGGCAAGAAACAGAAAAAAAAAAAAAGGATTCCAAATCTTATGAGCAACAAAAGGAGTCCTCAGATTCATCATCCTCTTCTAAGGGGAAATCATCTAGGAAGGAGAAGGTCCCATGTTCATATTTCAAGAGAGAAGGACATGCAGAACATAATTGCTACAAGAAGGACATTGATGAGCTGAAGAATCTTCTTCAGAAACATTAGATTGATTTGCCTTCTAGGATGTCTGCAGCATCTCCTTCCCCTCCTTCTTCTTCTTCTTTAGTGCAACATGACAGGGGCACAACTATTTTACATACTTCATCAAATATGAAGGGACATGCTCTTTGTGCTTCTTCGACTCTTGGATCAAGGAGATGACTTCTAGATTCAGGAGCATCTCATCATATGGCTTCTACATAGTTTATGTTCACTTCCTTTGAGTCTCACACTGTCTCCTATTTTGATGGGAAATAATACATACATGAGTGTTACAGGGAAGGGGTCTATTAGATTGGGGGACAACACCTTTCAGGATGTCTTGTGTGTTCCTCATTTGATAAACAACCTTCTTTCTATATATCAGATCGCACATCGAGGCAATGGGAGGTATGTGGAGTTCACACCTGATTCAGTTATCATCAGAGACTTGGAGAGTAGAGTGGTTATTGCTACTAGGGTGGTGGATCACTCATCTTGATTATATTCCTTTGCATATTTTTCTACTGATGGTGCTTTTGTTCCTACAGCTATTCATCACACTTCCAGTGTGAATAATCATTCAACGGAGAAATTTGGCTACTTGAACATTGGAGTTCTCACTTCATATCTTGTTGTTGAGCCATCCATTCCATCTCCTTCATCTACTGTTGCAGTTTTTGATACTTCTATGACTATAGATGTGGTTTCTTCCGTTTCAGTGCAGCAGGATCCAGTTGATCATCCATCTTTGGAGGTTTCTATTCAGTCTTCACCTACTTTGACTTCTTCATTTTTTGAGGTCCCACCTGCTTCTGTGGAGACATCTTGGGCTACACCTACTTCAACTTCGGAGATTTATTTCATTTGGCCTATTCCCTCTCACTTCTTTCAGGAGATGCAGTTTCTTCAGTTCTTTTGGAGCTACTTCATTTTGGGGGGGATCTGTGGTCTCTTTCTTCCTCTCTTCTGGGGGGGTTCTTTCATGTATCTTTGTGATGGATGGTGTCCTTTGGGATCTTATGGATTCCTCCATCTTTCATCACTTAGCTACTCTTTGCATTCTATTTTGGGGAGGATTTTTGTTCCCACTGGGTTTTCTCCTTTACCCCAGTTATTTTAGTTTGCATTGCATTTGTACTTGGGTACCTGATTAGGCCTTTGTTGTCAGGACCCATCTTTTCTTTCATGCATCTTTTTTCTAGTGTTTTAGCTACTCCCTAAGTTCATCTTAAGGGGGGTGTTAGAGTAATAAGTTATTCCACTTAATTAATTTAATCATATTGGTTAATTAATTAAGTCACTTAATTTAATCATACAATCCAAATCTACATGGTGTGTGGTGATCCATTTACTATATTTGAATATCAACCTTTGATCACTTGTGAAGATTTAGATCAATAGATATCACAAGTCATAGCCTTCAAGGAAAGGAATTTCAAATTATTTTTTATCAAGTCATGCTACAAAGGAGATGTATGTTGTAATCATAAAATGAAACATGTCTCATCCACTTTCATTCAATACCAACTAACCATGCTATAACCTCTTACCCAATAGGATAATTCAATGCCATTCAATCCTAAGCACCTCTAGAGACACATTTTAGTATATTGCATCATCATAATCTTGAAGGAAGGTGCAAGGATATAAAAGTGGACTAGGAGATACATGTGCACTGTAATCAAGAGTGCTAACATGTCTAATAAATCCTTAAGAGAAAATATTTAATATTACCTCTAGGCTCAACACAAAATTAAAGAGTGGGATCATCTATGAAACCACAATGTGAAGAGACCCTATGCTACAATGGTATGCTACTAGCTAGCTAAATGAGACAAAACTTGACCCACCCATGTCCTTATCAGAAAACATAATCAAATATTTAGGACCAATGAAGGCACACCGGCTAGCCAAAAGTGTCATCCACCTCATGGGGTCTACCTAGAATCAATATGACTCCTAAGGATATACGTCAATAGATCACATGAGTGTAGCTTCAAGAAAAAATGACTTGATTGAAGCCATACTATACTAATATTTGTAAGCAGGAACCATAAATCCTTTTAAAATATGTATTTCCTAAGGTTTATGATTCAATCAATGAATATTTTTTTATCCAATAGTTTATATGAGAGGGTCAATCAAACAATGAGGCTATAGACACTCATGAAGAAATTTAAGTGGGTTTTCACTTGTTCAATAAGTCACTAACAAATTATAAATTGAGAGAACAACATTTTGAAAAATAAAATCCATGGGGTTTTAGGTTATGGATAAACCCTACAAGATATGAACATTAAAACCTTGAAAATTGTATGTTACCTAACAATGGCTCTTGTTTGGGGATGTATATTTTAGTAGAATATGGTAAGGATCTAGAAAAATATGGGATGCAAAGCACACACACAGAAAAAAAAAATAGAAACCGGATACACTTCACCATGGTTCATAGATAGCCATGCTTACACAAGACCAAACAAAGGAGAGAAAAAATAAACTATTGCACATGGAAATTGAGAAAAAACTTAGAAAAAATAATCCTTGAAGAATTGTTCATGTATAGGAAACTCTTAAAATTCTCCAGTGAGGCTCTCAATAAAGTACAACTCTTGTTAATGTAATCATGTATTAGCTAATAATTAATTAATCTTTAATTGATTATTAATTTTAATTCATTTCATGCACTCAAGTTAAACTTAGGAGTGTTTTTTCCTAGTAACTAAGTATTTTTTTGTTAACTAAAGTGAGTTGTTATTAGACCATTTTGTCTCATTACACAAGATGATGACACTTATCATGATCTAATGCCTTTATCATTTAGGGTTTCTCCTATAAATCACTCAACTATCAATGTATTATAGCAAAACTCATGATTATCTCTTTGAAGATTCATGGAAGCTTTTCATTCTATAAGTTTTTCTAGTTGAGGAATAGAAAATATGTGTTTTACAAATGTCTTGCATGGAAGTTGTCTTTTGTTTGTTGTTTGATCCTACATCTCATGTTTATTCACAATTCTAACATGGTATCAAAACATGGATTGAGCAAACCCCTTCTCGATTTTTTAGTGTTTTTTTCTCAACTAGGGTTACAAGAGAAAATATGAAATCTTCTTTTCTTTTCTTTTTAATTTTTTTTTCCTTTTTAGAAGAAAAAAACAAAAAAATAAACCACCCCAAGGTCATATGGATACCCAATGCCTAGCCCCTGGGGAGGCTAAATATTTTTTTCTTTTTTATAATTTTAGCAAGATTGGGAAAATCATGATAACTTTTTGCTCGATTATCGAAATTGGGATAATAAGATATCTTCAAAAATCTGGTCTCTAGCACTATCGAATGGTGCTTGTTTTTCTTGGATTTTGTTGTTGGTATATCTTATCATCTTTCAAAGTTAGATTTGTTGTTTTCACTCCCGAGCTCATAAATTTGACCCATTTCTCTATTTTTTCACGATTCTAGTGACATTATAAAGGTCTTTCAAAGTTGTTCACAACCATTCATGTATTTTTCTAGATTTTCCTCCAAGTACATTTTATTTAGTTTTTTGTGCTTTCACATTTTTGTGAATTACTTGGACATTTTAGCTCCTAGAAACTTTTTTTTTGCATGTGATGACTTGTTTTAGGTTGTTCTACATGTATTTCTATCTTTCTATCATATTTAGGTATTTTGAGCATCTTTTGCATGCGATTTCTTTTTTGTAGATGTATTAAGATAAAGTGTCACTCTGATGTATAACGATTTTGGGATTTTACACATCTTTTTGTTCCTTTTGTACTCGCACTATGTTATAAAGTGTCATGGGTGGGTTGTGAGTTCCATTATTTTTCCATCGCACCTTTTCCAAGTGAGTGTTCCTTCCATGACAACATTGAATCCCAATGATTCATGCCTCATGTGTGTGTGCCTTGGTTTTCACACCCTTTTGTTTGCAAGTACTCTTTTGTGCATGTTCACATATTCTTTGTTCTCCTACATGTAGTTCTTTCTTTCACACAATTTTAGTGTGTTAGAACACACCGATATACTAAGAGGTGGGTGAATCAATATATCCCTTAAAATTAATCCAATTCAATTTTAACAATATTTTTTTTTTACTACCTTAACCAGATGAAACATTCAAATCAAAATTACACAACCACAACACCAAAATTATGTGGAAAACCCAGCAAGGTAAAAACCATAGTGAGAAAAATGCTTGGAGCTACTGTCCAAATCCAACCTCACAAAATGAAACAAGATTTACAAAACAATTTTATGGATTCAACCAAAGGAATTTTACAACTCCCTACCAATTACAAAACTTATAGGAAGAGGCTAAAAACTTAGAATACAACACTTGATGAATCAGATGATCAACTACCTCTACAACACTTCTACTACCTCTAGCTCACTGCCTTCAACACACTTTCAATCTGCTACCTCCATCTCACTAATTTTGGTATTATTTCTTCACAACATACACTTTCTTATGCATACATACTATACTACTTTTGTCTCACTTATTTCAGCACACAATCATATACTTTTTCTTTTGGCTTGTTGCCTTCAACACTCTTCAAATACTCCTTTGTATATTCACACACATTATTCTACCTGCAGCTCAAATATTTTTGACATTTATCACTTTTAGCATATTGAACACACTCACACATAGCTGCTACACCTCTATCACACACTTGATCCTTCATTTATACCTTCTACAAGTTTCAAAAAAAATCTCCTTTTCGGCCAAACTAAAATGTATAATCATGAAACATGCAACAACCATAATGATTTGGTTCCAAATCATCTGTGAGAAAGGGAAATTGAATGCGGTATAAGCTTGGAGATAAGAAAGACCTATTTTAAATTTAAATATGATCCCATGTTGGCACATACAACAAAACATGGTGCAAACACGTCAAACTACGAAGTCAACCCACCAAACACTCAACCCTCCAAATATTAACTCCAGACCATAAGCAGTACCAAAGAGACTAGATAACATCATGTGGATCACATTATAAGAATTAAACAATATTCAAAACATTTCCATGCCCTCCTTTTACAACTTCACACAACAATATGTTGGCAAAAGAAAAAACATAGAACAAGTATCTCTTGCAAACCTAGACAACACAAACTTGAGATAGAACATTGAAAACCTAACTTGTGGTACACCACATAATCTGAAACATGAAAAGAGGCAATAGATAGGAATATTTATCTCATCCTCCAAATCATAAGACCAAAATATCAAATGCGGAGAAATGCAAAGCATTTCTTTGAATTTTCTTGGGTGCAACAACACAGTATTCACTCTGCTAGATCAAGAAACATCTACGATAACTTTTCTACTCTAAAATTAGGCATATGCATACTTTACTCTTTATTTTGTCAAACTTCCAAGCTATATAGCCATATCTTCAAATGTATAGGAATGAAGATAATTCTCCAAAGCATCTACAACACAACTTCCTGAGAAACTATCTGCAAGAGAATATTTTATACATTTTACATCAAAAGACAAGAAAAATATCCATAAAATATCCACAACATCATTCACCTATTCATGAGCAACAGAAAATATAAAACAACTATGTATAGCAAGCTCGTGACATCCAACATCATAACCAATAACTTTTGATCAACATACTGATTGTAGCACATGCAACCATCCACACACTATCACTCTACTAACATAAATGACAATACCAGTAGCAATCTCCATTTTGTTGACATCAATAACAACACTTGTAACATACTTGCAACAATCTCCCCCTTTGGCATTGATGGAAACACTAACTTGATATACAATTTTCTCCCCATTTGATATTAAGGGAAAAGTTCTAGTGCTCTTCAACTGAACTTGTAGAAAAATACAAGCTCCCCCTATCTACACAAACCTCAACATTCTTCTACCTACTCCCCCTAATAGGTAGCCTTCACCAATCCAGTTATAAAGATATGTATTTAATTGCTCCCCCTTGATAGATGCATTAACTATGCATCTAGTTAGAAGGAGGGGAAACAACCCTTAACATCTTTCTAAGATACTCAAATGTATCCTTTGAAAGTGCCTTTGTAAAGATGTATGTACCTTTTTCCTTTGTGGGCACATACTGCAATATTACTTCTTGATCTACAACTTTCTCTCTTAAGAAGTGATACCTAATAGATATATGATTGGTTCTAGCATGCATCACTATATTCTTTGAAATATTGATGGCACTTGTATTATCACATAGAATAGGAGTCAACTCATCATACATCACCTTGATATATTTCAAAAAAAAATCATCTACAACACTTGGGTGTATCAGGATGCTACAACTATATATTCTACTTCTATTGTTGATAAGGACATTGAGTCCTTCTTATTAAGCCAAGAGACCAATCTATCTCCCAATAAGAAAGCTCCTTCGTTAGTACTTCTCCTATCATAAACACTACTAGCCCGATCAGTATTAGTATATGCACTCAAAGAAAAATCATCATTCTTTTGATACCATAGTCCATATTCCAGAGTGCTCTTTAAATATCCGAAAATCCTCTTAACTATCTTAACATGAGTTTCTTTTGGATCATCTTGAAACCTTGCAATCAAGAAGATAGCTTGCATAATATTAGGCCTTGATGTTGTTAAGTATAATAGGCCCTCAATCATACACCTATACAAAGTTTGATCAAATTTAGGTGACTCATCATTTTTTCTCAAATGATAACCTATTACCATGGGAGTACTCACTGGTTTATAATCTTCCATACCAAACTTCTTTAGCATATCTCCTTAACATACTTTTCTTGAGAGATAAAGATACCATTATCTAAATGTGCAATTTGAAGTCCAAGAAAGAAAGATAGTTCACCTATCATGGACATTTCAAACTATTTCTACATTTCTTCAACAAAATTCTTACACATTTCATCATTCCCACCAAAGATTATATCATCAACATACACAACAACAATTAAAATCCTTTCATCCTCAATTTTAATATACAGATTTTTATCTATAGTACCTTTCTTGAAACCTTTTTGATGAACATACTTGTCCAACCTTTCATACCAATCCTTAGGGGATTGCTTGAGACCATACAAAACCTTTTTAAGTCTACATACCATACTTGGGTCTATTGATAGCTGAAATCCACCAGGCTAATCTATGTAGACTTCTTCCAATTCATCATTCCAAAAAGTAGATTTCACATCCATTTGATACACTTTGAAGTTCTTTTGATTTACAAATGCAAGAAATATTCTAATAGCCTCCATTCTTTCCATTGAATAAATTTTTTCCTCAAAATCAATTCCTTCCACTTGTGAATAACCTTTGCACACCAACCTTGATTTGTTTCTCACAACTTCTCCATATTCATTTTGTTTGTTTGTGAACACCCATTTTGTTCCTATCACATTCTTGTCTACAGGTCTTGGCACTAATTCCCTAGTCTAATTTTTCACTATCTGATTTAGCTCTTCTTCCATTGCTTGAATCCATTCATCATCTTGTTGGTTGTTTTTATTGTAACCAGGTTGATCTTCTAATCTACCCATGGAATCACCAATTCCAATCAAGGGTAGCTCGAAGGACCTGGACCAAATGATGAGGATTTTAAAGACCTCCTACACTTTGGGCTCTACAAGACCTGGGAGGGTGATCCCTTAATGTGTTTACAAACTCTACACCATTATCATAAACAACATTAACAACAATAGATAATCTCATTTAATAGCTCAACATAATAGGATAATACTGAATAGAATTGGTTGTTCATCAATAATATCAACTATTTGGAGCATGAGATAACTACAACAATGTTTCACAGTATAAGATAGTCATTGATTTGCAATTTGTAGCAAGCTCTAGGTAACGACAAACAAATACTGAACCATACGAATAAGTACAACTTAGATCAGTGCCATATATCCATTGGAGGATTCAAATTCATTAGCATCTAAGGGTTTATGATAGATTTAACACATAACATATAAGATCCTTGATAACATTGGTTTACAATCTCAACAATATATACTCTAACCCAATACTACTTATCAAATCCTTATATAGAACATATCCACCTACAATCCCATTCAAGAATTTTAATTAATTCTTTGAATTAAAGCTAAAACAAGAATCATACAGACCACAACAGTGAGATGAACAGAACAACCCTTGATCATTTTATTCAAAATTCAGATATGCTTGTACAATGGAGAGACATGAATTCAAATTAATTATTTCAATTCAAATGACAGTACTATCATAAAACATCAAATCCCCCATGAGTTCAAAACCTACTACAAAATGACTCAAAACCTAAATTGCATTTTCTATAAAACCATCAGACTTTATAATTTTCTCTGCAACTTCACCTAGACTCGACCAAAAAATATCTAACTTGCTAACCCGTACTTCTGGCCTTGAAATCCTTCTTATAGAAAATGAAGGAGAAAACAAGCATCAGGCCAGAAAGCACACATCTCACTAGCCAATTGGACCGTCATGTGATATTTCAAAAATTTCTTACAACAAAAATCTCCCTGGAGAATCTTCCTGTTCATCTTGCCCACTGAGAATGGTTGATGTAGCAATAAAACTTCAAGAATCCCACGCCTAGACTATCACCAAAAACAAAACTGTAATCTTTTGTAACTACAACAGCTGATTTTTCAACCATTAGCAGCCTACTTTGTTTCACTCTTCCTCAGTTAAATATACATTTACCCATTTCTGTTACTCTTCATCAGTTGGCCATTCAAAACTGATTACCTCATTCACCTTGACACTATAAGGTGTGTACTTAACTGCCACCTGATTCGCTTATCTTTCAAAAGACTCCAAGAATGAGCCGGTGCTGATAATTTTGTCCATATAGCTCACCAATAAATCATAATCTAAGTCATCACAAATTAATATAATTTGAGCATTGATGACCTCATTTTTCCAATCATGCCACTGTTGGAGTGACTTGATATTTCCCTGCTCATCAATTATGTCAAGTAACAATGTGTCACTCCAATCATCAAAGTTCTTCAACAGCTCTTTGATCTTCCTACTCAAGTCATCTAGCAAGGCTTGAAAACCTTGTAATGAATTAACTAACACTTGAGTAGGCCTTAATGATTGGGGCCTATTATTTATATCAAACCTTGAGGCTTTATAAATTATGTCTAAATCATTGGCCCTAAGGATCCATTTTTCAATTAGTGGTATTACTACCTCCTAATCCCTATCAATTTTCTTTATTGCATCCAATAATAAAGAATATAAAGAATACACAGATGACAATATGTCATCAACCTTCTCATTTAAATGCCTTAATACAACATTAACAACCTCCCTTTGCTTTAAAAGTACTCCCTCCTCACTTACCTTCAAGGATGCCTGTAACTCTGCAATTTTGTGCATTAGTTGTTTCTTTGTAGGATCAACAAAGCATTCTATTTCTTCATCAATTGGTTCTAAAGTAGGGCTGAGGGAAGGAGTTTGGCTGGGAGACCCTAGTGTAGAAATAATGGGAGAAGCAAGAGGCACTGACCCTAATGTGGAAGGCAATGTTCTGATCCCTAGAGCACTTGATGTCTCCCCAATCTTCTTGTACTTCAACTTGTCCACCTTAGTTTGCAGCTCAACATTCCTTTGTTGCACCTTGCTATATTCTCCAATTATGAAATTGTACTTCTCCATTACGCTTCTTTTTAGCCTCCTCTCTTTCAGCAGTCTTTTGGGCCAATTTGGCCACATTCACAGTCAAATTAGTGGCCTTTGTGGTTGAGGTCTCTGAAGCTCTCTTTATTATCAACCCACCTCTTAAATTTGGGTTAATATCAATAACATTGGGCTTTCTCCCTTGGGGGGCTAAATCCCAAATTGCCAAAGTCTCGTATTCTTCACTGAAGGCAAAATCTTAAAATGTTGCCTTGACCTCTTCTTCAAAATCTTGCAGGGGATGCTTGGACTACATAATAGCATTGAAAGCTACTACATCTACAATGTCCTACTCAGGAAAAATCAAGACATCAGCTTGATTTACCAGTTTTCTTCCCTCCTCAGGAGTGATGCTCTTGAATTCATCCATTAATTCAGCTTTCACTTCATCATCATTTTCCTAGTCTGACCTGTCAGGTCTCAATTCTCTTATCTTATTTTATTTATCCTTGTATTCTTCCAATTTCATTCTCCATACTAGTTTCAAGAAGATTGGAGTTTTTACAAATGCATCATCATCTAGAAACTCCTTACATGCTTCCATTCTTGCATCTTGCACACATTTTTCTTTCATATCCAGATCGAAGAGAACTAATTCAGCTGGCTTGGGAGGAGAAGGCATGCCCATCTGCATATCCTAGTCAGTGACAACAATTTCACCCACCAAATCCTCTTGTGATTGCTCAATATTTTTCCTCTTAGGGCTTGGCTCTGATGGTGGTGGTGAGGGACTATTCTTGGGTGATGACTCTAAATCAATAATTTTAATTGCCCCAGGTGTTTTGAGCTTTGGACCTGGTTGTGCAAGCAATTTTATTATTTTTTTTCCTTTTCTATCCTCTTCTTCCTCATCACTACTATCATTTCTTTTCCTTTTGTAAATAGGCCATTTTCTCTATAGGTTGGCCTCATTTCAATTGGCCTAGCATCTTGCTCTTGTATGCCCAGATCCAGCTCCACGTTTATCTTCTTGGTCATCAAGATGCCCATGATTTCTTTGAAGTTGTCCATCAAAAATTTAATTTTATTATGATATGGAATGAACTCCATCAATGGATCATACTTTCAATCCATTTTGTGCACAATGGCCAATAGCTTGTCATAAGCTATCCATTTCTCCTTGTTCAATTCCTGCCTACTTAGGTCAAATTCATTTCTAATCAAGTCACGGAAGTTGAACTCATGCACAAACTTACCACCTTTTATCATTTTTCTAAAAAGGGTGAAGAATCCCTTAGGATCATGTTGCCACTTGGGACCACACCTCAAATGGTATTCTTCCAAAAAAATCCAAAATGTACCCAGCCTCCTTTCGAAAAGACAAAATCTGACACTACAGTATAGTCCAAGAAATATTCCTTTACCTTTTCCAGTAAGGTTGTCCTCATGGATACAACCAATCTACCACATAACTTCTGCAAATCCCACTCTTGGTGGCACATTGTATGGAAATATATGAGGGGTCCCTTGAAAACCATACACCCTCAAGACAGTGTTGACTGGGTATAGAATAATATCACCTCAGTTTTGGAAAACCTTCAACTCTGGCTTCCTCCCCTTTGGTCTGAGGAAATCATGCAACTCCTCAGGAATTCTAGGCACATTCACCATCAGCCTAGCTCTTAATTTGGATGCAAAACAGTTTTCAAATAGCACAAAATTGGCATTCTCCCTGTTATATGATAAATCTGCAGTCCACACCTGCACTGGTAATCTTCCTCCATTAACCAACTGCCTTAACTTCATCTTCTCAAAGAAAAATTCAGCATTCTTATACAAGAACATATACATCAACATGGAATACCAGAAGAATGGAGTGTCGGCATCATTTTGCTACAACTTCAATAGCTTTTCATGTATCTTTTTGCCTAAAAAGGAAGCAAAATCATATATCACTGATAAATTAGGGTGTTGTATTTGCACCCGCATGAACATGTAAGGAATAGGCATCACCATGTTGGGGTTAAAACCCAAAATCTGGCACAATGAGTAAAAGGTGGCCAATAAATTATTTACAAAGCATTTCAGTCTGAAAGGTTCCTAGTCATTAGGGCTAATATAGAATTTTTAACCTCCTACCCTAGCCAAATGAGGTGAGAGAAACTTAACTCTGAAAATTTATTTCAACCTCCCATACTCTTGTTTCATCTGCTCAAGATCAACAGGAACCAAGAACATATTGGGCTCACTTAGATCAAAAACCTATTGCAACTCTTCTTTTTTAATGCTCAACATAACCCTTCCATCATTATCTCTAATCAACCGTGTAATAGGGTCATATCATTCAGCCACTACCCAAAACAATTCTACATCAGGGAACACATTCGGTGCCACCAACTTCCCCATATCATGCATCCAACCATTTGAAAAGGGGTGAGGAAAATTCCTATGTCCAAACCACAATCTGAACATCTCTAAACCTGTAAGAGGAACCCTAGCATCGGATATGTTGGAACAATTATATACTAATCCCTCCCCTAGGGTTTTTCAGAGATTAAGACCAACCCCTTCTTCCTATCATTTGTTGACAAAGGCAATTGATCCAGGAAATCATCATATAGGTTTCCATTTAAATAATCAATCTTGCCAGAATGCTACTTTGATGGTGTCATCCTAGATAAACTAGATGACCAAAATCATAAGGAAAGATAAAAATGGAACACAAAGAGAAAAATTTGAAGTTCCATCAGTGGCTCCAGTTGGGGACATTCATTCCACTGGAATGAAGTGATATTTTAGAATCTCAGGTTGAGCAGACCAATTGCAGAGGACCAAAAGGGATTGTCCAAACAAAACAACCTAATAGGAAAGAAACGTACACTAACTTATATACAAACCTAAACTACTGTTCATGGAAAAACATACTTCAAGTGAAGTATAACTTCAAAAACTATCCATGAACTGGCAGTTCAAGAGTATCCCCTGTCAGATCTTGGAGGAAGTATGAATCTTCACCCCACTTACTATTTATCAAAAATGGACCCAACGAGATTGCATCAAATTTTCCATGTTTCCCTTTATCTTCTAATCTGGCATTCCACATTAAGACCAAATCTCCATCTTGGAAGCTCCTTATAGTTTCCCTTTTGTCATACAAATTCTTTACTTGTAACTACAATTTTGCATTTCTCATTTGAGCTTCCCTCCTAGTTTCATCTAATTCTATGAGAGCTTCCACTCTCAATTGCATCTCATTATCAATTTCATTATCATACATCTGGACAAACTTATACATTTCCATCAAATTATTCTGGGGAAACCTTGCATTTATCCCATAAACCAAGTCAAATCGGGCACAACCTATTGCTTTCTTCATAGTTACCCTATCTGCCCAGACTACTAATCTCAACTTAGAATCCCATGCCTTCTTATTTTGATCTAGGATTCTCTTAATGATCTTCATCAAGATTTTATTGCTTGATTTTGCTTGTCCATTTCCCTGTGGGTGATATGGTGATGAGTAATAAATTTGGATGCCATGCTTTTCACAAAATTTTGTGTATTCCTCAAATCTGAAACACATTGCATTATCTGACACAATCCTTTCTGGACATCCAAACCTAGTCAATATGTTGCTCACCAGGAAGTCAATTACCACCTTACTAGTTTCTTTCTTTGTTGGAATTTCTTCTACACACTTGGTAAAATAATCAGTGGCCACCAATATCCATGAGTGGCCTCCACTATATTTACACGCTATCTCTCCTACAAAATCAATACCCCATTGTTGAAATGGAGATTGCACTGCAACTGGTTTTAGAGGAAAGTTACCAAAAAAAATTTAACTTACCAGAGAAACGTTGGCAAGCATCACATGTCCTCACTAGTTGGTGTGCATCCTTAAAAATAGTAGGCCACCAAAATCCAGCCCGCATTACCTTATGTTCAGTTGTTTTTGCCATAGAATGCCCTCCAAAAACTCCACTATGCATCTCACTCAGAAGTTCTTGTGCTTGATCTTGGTCAACACACTTCAACATAACACCTTCTCCATTTCTCCACTAGAGCTTACCAACTATGATAACATATTTGATAGCATGTAATTTCAATGTCCTTTTTTCATTTTCACTCAAGTTGTCAGGACATTTCATCTTTTACAAGTAATAGATCACCCCCTTATACCATTCAGAATGCTCCATATCACATATGTGTGATTTATTCTCCTCTTCAAGTACATTTATCTAATTTGCTTCCAGATTACTTTGGGCCATAAGCTTGGAAAATCCTTTTCATCTCACCAGCTTAGTAATCTAGATCTCAATGTTGAATTCCTGGATCCTATTGATCCATCTACACCTTCTTCCTGACACTTCCTGCTGTGTGAAAATATCCTTGACAGTAGCACTAGGTACATATGCAGCTACAGTAGCTCCCATCAAATAAGGCTTGAAATATTTTACTTCTTTTACCAATGCATATGCGTATTTTTCATTTATATCATACTTAAGTTCCGCAGCTTGTAAAGATTTGCTGAAAAAGGCTATAGGTTGTTCCAAACCTTCTGCATTCTTTTGCAACAGCACAGCTGCAATTGTGTGGAAAGAAGCAAATGAAAAATCTATAAGGGTTTAGAAAAATTAGGGGTTCTTAACACGGGATCCTCCTTTATTACTTGCTTAATGGCCTGGAAGGCCTATACAGACTCCTCTCCACATTCAACCTTAGCTCCCTTCTTAAGCATCTTAGAAATCGGGCAAACTGTCTCAGCAAAATTTGTCACAAACCTCCTTAGGAATTTTATTTTTTCAAAGAAAGATTGTATTTCGTTGACATCGCAGGGTTGTGGGATTTTGTCTATTGCAATTACCCTCTCTGGATCAATTTTGACCCCATCCTTGGAAACAATATGTCCCAACAATTTTCCTTCTTTTACCCCAAATGCACATTTCTTCAGATTCAAAGAAATACCATACTCCAATGCCCTACTAAATACTTTCTTCATATTCTCACAATGATCCTCTTCTTACTTGGAATATGATGTCAAGTCATCTTGGTAAATCACCAAAAATAAGTTAATGAAATCTGAAAATGCCACATCCATGGCTCTCTAAAAAGTAGCCCCTGCATTTCTCAGACCAAAAGGCATTCTCACATAGACATGTGTTCCCCAGGGTTTAGTTGAAGTTGTCTTAAACTGCTCAGACTCCTTGACCATGAGTTGTTTGTAGCCAGAGAACCCATCCATCATAGACATTAATTCATAGCATGTCACCTTTTGCAACATGGCTTCCATTTTAGGTAATGGATAGTTGTCTTTTAATGAAGACACATTCAAGTTTCTGAAGTCTACACATAACCTAATGTCTCCATTTTTGTTTCTCACTGGTACCAAGTTTGACACCCAGGATGAAGTCTAATTGTCTTGATGATCCCTGCATCCCTTAGCTTCATTAATTCTTCTTGCATTTTGGGGGCCAGCGTGGGATTAATGGGCCTTTGTTTTTTCCTAAATGGCTTAGCACAATCACTCAAAGGAATCTCATGTTGGAATAGATCCTCCCTATATGCCTTAAGATCATCATAGGAACATGCAAACACATGCCTAAACTTCCTTAATAAGTCAATTATCATCCTTCTCACCTTTGGTGATAGTTTCTTTCCAATATACACTTTTTTCGATGATGCCTCTATTCCAAGATTTATCTCTTCCAAGTCATCAGGATGGGAAGCAGTATGATTAGCCTTTGTCCTATCTTGATTATCAAACACTCCTTCTAACACAACTAAACCCTTGGGAATTGTATTTGTTTTTAACTGAATGACCTCATTTCCAAACACAGTATCTTTACCACCAATTGTTTCCACAAAAGCTCCAAAGTCAATTTCTTGAATTTCATATTCATCCACACAATTCAAGAACCTTAGTATGTCATCATCATTATCAAAGACTTGCTAGTTTTTTATATTATCAGGAACAGATGGCTTGGTTTGCACTTCAACCTTTGAAATTACAGCATAAGTCATATCATTTGGTTTTAATGCAATGTTTGCTACTAAATCTGCCACTTTGTTGTGGCCTCTCTCCATCCAACCTATGCCAAATGCATCAAAGTTCTCCAATTCATCCCAAACAACATTCCTATACTGTTTCAACCTCTTATTCTTTGATACATACTTGGATCTAACTTGGGAAACCACAAGCTCAGAATCTCCAATTACCTTGAGCTTCTTCATCCCACGTTTTTTAGCCAGTCTTAACCCGAATAATAGGGCCTCATATTCTACCACATTATTGGTGCATTCAAATGACAAAGTGAAAGGGAACCTAAATTTCCTTCCACTTGGTGATCCTAACAAAACACCTGCACCAGATCCTTCTTTTGAACTTGCACCATCGAAGTACATAGTCCACAAGTCATCAGACTCTGAAAATTGTTGTACTTCTGTATCAATCAGTGCAGTAGGATTATCACAATTGCTAGGGAATTCCTCAGCCCTGAATTCATTTATGCCACTGTCAATAAAACATGTCACATTCTCAGTAGGGTCATGCTCAATCATATGGGATACTTTTGACTCTCTTTCAATCTTGACATTCTAAACATCAATGTAGAAAGTAGCAAATAATAGATCACACTGCATGTTACCCCCCATTGATGCACTCCACTTTGTTGACAAAAGCATCCCAAAATGAGGTGAGATGTCTGAAACTAATGTAGTCATGGCTAAATCCTTCTCAAGATACTGATTTAGTTTATAAGGAAGTGCTTTGATAGTTCCAAAAACTAGCACTTCTCTTGAATCCAAAGCATAGAATTTACCTTGAGTACTATCCACTATCAAGCCAATTGCTTCCATTATTTTGACTGGCATAACATTATTTGATGCCCCTGAATCTATCATACAGTTCCTTAAAGTCTTCCCATTTATATCAACACTTAAGAAAAAGGGGTTTATAATTTCAAGGCACATATTAATAGAATTCCCTAAATATACAGGGGGAATTTTTGACATAATTCCCTCCACTTCTTTCTCTTTTCCTTCTCCTTCATCCTTTGCTTCTTTACAACTACCTTGTTCAATCTTATTGCTAGCAACACCTATGATCAAGGCTATTGTCTTTTCCTTATGCTCATTTATTCTCCTCATTTCTAGCAAAGGTACAATAACTTTAACCTAAGAAAGCACTTGAAACATATCTACGGGTGTATATTTAGGCAATTCAGATACCATACCTTCATCATTTTCTTTCTTCTCTTGTTGCTTACTTCCTTCAATTTTATTTTTCTTCCTATCCTCTAAAGCAAGTTCAGCAAACTTTGTAATCACCTTGGTCTTCACCAATGATGAAGCTACATCTTCTTGAGGCTTTGGGGTTTCATTCTTTTTTTCCCAAACCTTATCATTCTTAACCTCTTTGATTTTGACGACATTCCTTTTGATGTCAACCTTAACACCCTTGTTTTTGTCCTTTTATTCTTTGATAAACAGGCCAGTAGGTTTACCCTGTTCACCACCCATAGTTTTGTTTCTCAATTGAAGTGAACTTCTCATTTGAGCAGCCATTTCCTCAGTCAATCTTGCAATCTCTTCTTTTGATGGTCTCCTTAAGGACACTGAATCTTTAGCCTGTTCCATATTGCAAGCATTATGGTCAAAATCACCTTCCTCATCAGAGAAGACCTGTTCATGGTACATCTCACTTCTCTGTCTCTGATTATCCACATCAGCTCCCTATAATTTATCATCATAGGAACATTTTTCCTCATCAATGTATGATTTGGCCATACAAACATCTACATCACCCTGCTCACATTCCAAAGTCTTTTCATGAGCATCCTACTTTGTTCCCTCAGCAACAAGCAACTAAGAAACACCACAGTAATCTTGATCATGTGGATGTTCACACACCTCACACCATGGTCTATCATGTACCAAATTTACTAAATGCTTCTACAAGGTGTTTGGCGTATGCTGATCATTTTTAGGCTTCTGGCTAGGCAAGATTGGTTTCCCATCTTTCCAATTTATGTTATAAGGATAATTTTGCAACCTGGGAAACTTGTCATTCTTTTTATACTGTTGATTTTCATTTCCTATACCCTTTTCTTGCTTGGAAACAGTGTACTTTATGTCTTTCAAAGTGTTGAAGACCTTATCCCATTTTTCATCATGCTTAAGCTTTGCAGTAGAAACCTTCTCAGTCTTATCCTTAGGATTTTTTAAAAGTGTGAGTTCTTCTCTCCTACCATATTTCCCAAAAGCTCTTCTATTACTCTCAATATTTATAGCCACCCTAAATGCATCCCTCATAGTCTGAGAGTCCTTATCTCTGAGGAGATATGCCTTTTTAGCATCAAAAGCATTAAAATATGTAGTTAGACAGATGTTTTCATCAAGCCTCAAAACCTGGAACAACTTATGCATTGCTTTTTGGAATCTTAGATTGAACTCTGTCACGGGCTCATTTAATGACTTCTTGATGTTATTAAACTCATTCAGCATGAAACTAGCATTGGTTTTATCACCATGTTGTTCCTTGAAACACTTTTTAAATTCATCCCATGAACCAATACTAGCATTAGGTAAACCTCTATACCAATCCCTTGTATCCTCCACCAGAGATTATACAAAAAAAATCATTACAACATCTTCATGCTCTACCTCATAATCATTTAGCATATCCATAAAATATTTTAAGTGTTCCTCTGTTGTCACAACATTGTTGCCAGCAAACTTACTCATATTTTATCTTAGATCATCAGGGATGGGGTTTGGATAACCAGGAATACCATCAAATAATAACTGCCTATACCTTTCCAACTGTATAGGTCTTTGTTGGAATAATCCTTCAGTGTTCTAAGAATCAACACCAGATCCTAAATTTTGTACCCTAGGACCATCCTAATTTAGATTTACAAACCTAGTTGCATGAACCTTTGGGCTAGAATTGTTTGTGGTGCGATCCAGATTGGTTTTAGGACCATGTTTCAAGGCATTTTGGTGACTTGATGAGGTTGTACCTTGTGTAGCCTCATCCATGTTTGGCATCTTTATGAAACTTATTTTCCTCTTCATTTCTGCATTTGCAGCCTCAATCTTTGTCCTCTCCAACTCTTCTGCAAAAGCCTCACCCTCCCTCCTAACCTTTTCTAAGGAAATTTCAGCTTGTAATGATACATGTGGTGCGGGATCTCATTTAGGAGGGTGGGAAGTCACCACTTCACTTATTTTAATCCCCTCAGCCTTTTGTTTTCCCTTGTCTAAGATAGGCTTAGGGTTTGGATTACTCGATTGAGACTTAATAGGGTTTTAGGGTTTTGGTTCTATAGGTTTTAATTGGGAATCAACTTGATCTATAGGACTTACCTTAGACATAGGCTCTATCTCCTTATCAATAGTTTCATGTACAATAGCACCCTCAACATCTGGCTCAGCCTTTTCTTGGTTCAGGAGCTTCATTGTTGCCAACTGTCTAATCAACCTATCCCTTTCAATCACAGCATGCATCAATTATGTTTCCCTCTCCTTTTCCTTTTTCATCCTGAGCTCAGCTTTCTTTTGGATTTCCTACCTCAAAGAGTCAATGTCTCCAAAAATATCATCAAGGTTAGGCAAAGTCATATCAAAACTTGATGTATCCTTTAGATCTATTAGATTGACCTGTTCAAGTACATGTTCAGATAATAAAGGAGATCCATCATCTTCAGCAGAGGAGGAGGCACGTCACTGGTGCTTTCTCTGTGATGGCTTCAACTTCTACTCCTACCTCTTCTATTTTAAGCATATTGGACACTAACAGGCCCTTTATTTTGACATGTTACATCCTCTTGAACTAGTGTATTAAATAGTGCATCAAAAAATCCATAGCTATTTGATTCTGAATTTCTAGACACCTCTTTAAGAGTTTCAAGGATAGGGTGTAAAGGCTTACTTGTACCTTGGTGTACAAGGTTCTGTGACACAAGACCAGCATTGCTAGATTTTGGTCTTTTCTTTATCCAGTCCTTCTTCATTTTAGGAAGTTCACCCTCCAATTTATGTTCTGGGTGATTCTTCATGAATGACCTGGTGTTCTTCATTTTGCATACTTGTCCAAAATATCTTTCAACTTATATTAAATCTTCAAAATAAGATTCACACTAGTGCAGAGACTTCAGAGTCACCACCCAATTATCTTGGGAACACCAAATATCGAGAGAAACTTGGTGAAATTCAAAATACCTTTGGAACCTCGTACTAACAACGTACAAATGTACTTCACTAAATAACTCAAGACGCTTTGAACAATAGAAGATATGGACCAACCTAACACAAAACCATGGGCTCAACCTTCAAATCACAAAAATACTATGAAAATTCTATGCAAAATGGACAACCGACACACTGACAAGAAATATTGAAATTAGCTTCCCCAGCAAAGTCACCATTTTGTTGGTTGTTTTCACTGTAACCAAGTTGATCTTCTAATCTACCCATGGAATCGCCAATTCCAATCAAGGGAAGCTCGAAGGACCTGGACCAACTAACGAGGATTTTAAAGACCTCCTACACTTTGGGCTCTTCAAGACCCGGGAGGGTGATCCCTTAATGCGTTTACAACCTCTACACTATTATCATAAACAACATTAACAACAATAGATAATCTCATTTAATAGCTCAACATAATAGGATAATACCGAATAGAATTGGTTGTTCATCAATAATATCGACTATTTGGAGCATGAGATAACTACAACAATGTTTCACAGTATAAGATAGTTATTGATTTGCAATTTGTAGCAAGCTCTAAGTAAAGAAAAATAAATACTGAACCATACGAATAAGTACAACTTAGATCAATGTCATATATCCATTAGAGGAATCAAATTCATAAGCATCTAAGAGTTTATGATAGATTTAACACATAACATATAAGATCCTTGATAACATTTCTTTACAATCTCATCAATATATACTCTAACCCAATACTACTTATCAAATCCTTATACAGAACATATCCACCTACAATCCCATTCAAGAATTTTAATTAATTCTTTGAATTAAAGCTAAAACAAGAATCATACACACCACAACAGTGAGATAAACGAAACAACCCTTGATCATTTTATTTAAAATTCAAATATGCTTGTACAATGGAGAGACATGAATTCGAATTAATCATTTCAATTCAAATGCCAGTACTGTCATAAAACATCAAATCCCCCATGAGTTCAAAACCTACTATAGAATGACTCAAAACCTAATTTTAATTTTCTCTAAAACCATCAGACTTTATAATTTGCTCTGCAACTTCACCTAGACTCGACCAAAAAATATCTAACTTGCTAACCTGTACTTCTGGCCTTGAAATCCTTCTTATAGAAAATGAAGGAGCAAAAAAGTATCAGGCAAGAAAGCACACATGTCACCAGCCACTTGGATAACCATGTGATATTTCAAAAATTTGTTACAACAACAATCTCCACGAAGAATCTTCCTGTTCATCTTGCCCGCTGAGAATGGTTGATGCAGCAACAAAACTTCTAGAACTCGCGCCTAGACTATCACCAAAAATAAAACTGGAATTTGTTGTAACTACAATAGCTGATTTGTCAATCATTAGCAGCCTACTCTGTTTCACTCTTCCTCGGTTAAATATACATTTACCCATTTTTGTTACTCTTCGTCAATTGGCCAATAAACACTGATTACCTCATTCACCTTGACACTATAAGATGTGTACTTAACTACCACCTGCTTCTCTTTCAAAAGACTCTAAGAATGAGTTAGTGCTGATAATTTTGTCCATACAGCTCACCAATAAATCATAATCTGATTCAGCACAAATTAATCTAATTTGAGCATTGATGACCTCATTTTTCCAATCATGCCACTGTTGGAGTGACCTGATATTTCCCTCCTCATCAATTATGTCAAGTAACAATGTGTCACTCCAATCATCAAAGTTCTTCAACAACTCTTTGATCTTCCTACTCAAGTCATCTAGCAAGGCTTGAAAACCTTCTAATGAACTAACTAACAGTTGAGTAGGCCTTAATGATTGGGGCCTATTATTTATATCAAACCTTGAGGCTTTATAAATTATGTCTAAATCATTGGCCCTAAGGATCCATTTCTCAATTAGTGGTATTAATACCTCCTAATCCCTATCAATGTTCTTTATTGCATCCAATAATAAAGAATATAAAGAATACACAGATGACAATATGTCATCAACCTTCTCATTTAAATGCCTTAATACAACATTAACAACCTCCCTTTGCTTTAAAAGTACTCCCTCCTCACTTACCTTCAAGGATTCCTGTAACTCTACAATTTTGTGCATTAGTTGTTTCTATGTAGGATCAATAGAGCATTCTATTTCTTCATCAATTGGTTCTAAAGTAGGGCTGAGGGAAGGAGTTTGGCTGGGAGACCCTGGTGTAGAAATAATGGGAGAAGCAAGAGGCACTAACCCTAATGTGGAAGGCAATGTTCTGATACCTGGAGCACTTGATGTCTCCCCAATCTTCTTGTACTTCAACTTGTCCACCTCAGTTTGTAGCTCAACATTCCTTTGTTGCACCTTGCTATATTCTCCAATTATGAAATTATACTTCTCCATTACGCTTTTCTTTTTAGCCTCCTCTCTTTCAGCGGTCTTTTGGGCCAATTTGGTCACATTCACCGTCAAATTAGTGGCATCTATGGTTGAGGTCTCTGAAGCTCTCTTTATTATCAACCCACCTCTTAAATTTGGGTTAATATCAGTAACATTGGGCTTTCTCCCTTGGGGGTCTAAAGCCCAAATTGCCAAAGTCTCGTATTTTTCACTGAAGGCAGAATCTTGCAATGTTGCCTTGACCTCTTCTTCAGAATCTTGCGGGGGATGCTTGGAATTTAGAATAGCATTGAAAGCTACTGCATCTACAATGTCCCACTCAGGAAAAATCAAGACACCAGCTTGATTTACCAATTTTCTTCCCTCCTCAGGAGTGATGCTCTTGAATTCATCCATTAATTTAGCTTACACTTCATCATCATTCTCCTGGTCTGACATGTTAGGTCTCAATTCTCTTCTCCTCTTGCATTTATCTTGATATTCTTCCAATTTCATTCTCCATACTAGTTGCAAGAAGACTGGAGTTTTTACAAATGCATCATCATCTAGAAACTCCTTACATGCTTCCATTCTTGCATCTTGCACACATTTTCCTTTCATATCCAGATCGGAGAGAATCAATTCAGCTGGCCTGGGGGGAGAAGGCATACCCATCTGCATATCCTATTCATTGAAAAAAATTCACCCACCAAATCCTCTTGTGGTTGCTCAATATTTTTCCTCTTAGGGCTTGGCTCTAATGGTGGTGGTGAGGGACTATTCTCGGGTGATGACTCTAAATCAATAATCTTAATTGCCCCAAGTGTTTTGAGCTTTGGACCTAGTTGTGCAGGAAATTTCATTATTTGTTTCCCCTTTCTATCCTCTTCTTCCTCATCACTGCTATGATTTCTTTTCCTTCTATAAATAGGCCATTCCTCTGTAGGTTGGTAGGTTGGCCTCATTTCTTGCTCCTATATGCCCAGATCTAGCTCCAGGTTTATCTTCTTGGTCATTAAGATGCCCATGATTTATTTGAATTTGTCCATCAAAAACTCAATTTTCTTATGATATAGATTGAACTCAATCAATGGATCGTACTTTGGATCCATTTTGTTCACAATGGCCAATAGCTTGTCATAATCTATCCATTTCTCCTTGTTCAATTCCTGCTTACTTAGGTCAAATTCATTTCTAATCAAGTCTTCAGGGAAGTTGAATTCATGCACAAACTTACCACCTTTTATCCTTTGTCTGAAAAGGGTGAAGAAGCCCTCAGGATCATGTTGCCGCTTGGGACCACACCTCAAATGGTATTCTTCAAAAAAAATCCAAAATGTACCCAACCTCCTTTTGAAAAGACAAAATATCTGACACCATAGTATAGTCCAAGAAAAATGTTCCTTTACCTTTTCCAGTAAGGTTGTCCTCATGGATACAACCAATCTGCCACATAACTTCTGCAAATCCCACTCCTGGTGGCACATTGTATGGCAATATATGAGGGTTCCCTTGAAAACCAAACACCCTCAAGACAGTGTTGACTGGGTATGGAATAATATCACCCCAGTTGTGGGAAACCTTCAACTCTGGCTTCCTCCCCTTTGGTCTGAGGAAATCATGCAACTCCTCAAGAATTCTAGGCACATTCACCATCAGCCTAGCTCTCAATCTGAAAGTAAAACATTTGTCAAACTGCACATAACTAGGATTCTCCATGTTATATGATAAATCTACAGTCCACACCTACACTGGTAATCTTTCTCCATCAACCAATTGCCTTAACTCCATCTTCTCAAAGAAAAATTCAGCATTCTTATACAAGAACATATACATCAACTTAGAATACCAAAAGAATGGAGTGCCTGCACCATTTTGTTACAAATTCATCAGCCATTCATGTATCTTTTCGGCTAAAAAGGAAGCAAAATCATATATCATTGATAAATTAGGGTGTTGTATTTGCAACCCCACGAACATGTAAGCAATAGGAATCACCGTGTTGGGGTTAAAACCCAAAATCTGGCACAATGAGTAAAAGGTGGCCAAGAAATGATATTCAAAGCAGTTTAGTCTGAAAGGTTCCTGGTCATTAGGGCTAATATAGAATTTTTAACCTCCTACCCTAGCCAAATGAGGTGGGAGCAACTTAACTCTGAAAAGTGATTTCAACCTCCCATACTCTTGTTTCATCTCCTCAAGATCAACAGGAACCAAGAACATACTGGGCTCACTCAGATCAAAAACTTGTTGAAACTCTTCTTTGTTAATGCTCAACATAACCCTTCCATCATTATCTCTAATCACCCGTGTAACAAGGTCATATCATGCAGCCACTGCCCAAAGAAAGTCTACATTAGGGAACACATTCAGTACCACCAACTTCCCCATATCATACATCCAACCATTCGAAAAGGGGTGAGGAAAATTCCTCTGTCCAAACCATAATCTAAGCATCTCTAAACCTATAAGAGGAACCCTAGCATCGACTATGTTGGAACAATTATATACTAATCCATCCCCTAGGGTTTTTCATCACATCACGACCAACCTCTTCTTCCTCTCATTTTTTGACAAAGGAAATTGATCCAGGAAATCATCATATAGGTTTTTGTTTAAATAATCAATCTAGCCAGAATGTTGCTTTTATAGTGTCATCCTAGATAAACAAGGGTTCCCTTGCTACTTTGAACCTCAAGCAAACTGGGGCTAAACGAAATTATAAAATTACATAACAGAACCTTGCAATTTCCCACAATTCAATTAACCTATAGCCCCAAAATAATTATCAACAAGCCCTCTGACAAGCACACAGCAAATTTTCCCCCAAATTCAAATTCAAATTAACCAGGAAATACAGAAATCAACTCACGGCTTTGTGTTTGCATAAACCCTAATCTTTGTTGTAACAACTCATAAATTCATCCCTAGATTTGTAACTGCTCTACAAATATGTTTGAATGCTTTGTGACACAATAGGGCAGGAGAATGGTCACTTTATTTTGATCAAATCATGCTAGTAGATGTCTCATCTACCATTAAAGCTTACTTGTGTGCTGCACCAAAAGCTCCAATCGCATTTGATGCAGATTCAAATATTAGTCATTGATCCTTCACTTTGGTCAGATCATCGAATGGTTGCCTTCAAAACAAACTAACATGATCTCCATCATGGCAATAAGGGCCCACCATACTATGTGTTGCCAAGGAAATCCACGTGGCGCTCGCCCATGATATCGTGATCAATAAAGACCTTGCAACTTTTGATCACGCGATGGCAGGCAACTGTGCATCTCAACCATCGGCAATCCTACTCGTTCAACACAATCGCCAGCTTTGTCATTAACCATCGAGCACCTTTCCTACTGAGATTATAACATCTCCATTGATTTGAAGCATGTGCATCTCATAACTGATTTAGTAACCCGCTACATAATGTATTAAAGCTAGATAAATGTATCAAAGTATTTCTATCATCCCTTTGGCTTCACCAGATGAGACATGTGGCACTCACCCATGATATCATGATCAACCAAAACAATGTGGTGGGGTCATCACGGGATGGCGAGGAACGGCTGAGATCAAACGTTAATTGATCTACGGTCACACAAACTTGTCCCTTTGCAAAATATAAAACATTTATTAAAATAACGAGGGGACATCACTAGGCCGACAATAAACAATGACATAAGTGTTTTTTAAATGAGGGAGCTCGGGACCATCCTAGACTTAGGAAATAATAAATTTAGGCAAAGGAAATAAAATGATAAATCAAAAGGGGCCCAACCTAGACGAAGCCGTGGGGCATAAGTTTTTTTAAAACCCTCTTCAAAAATTAACGGCCAAATAAATCCCACCCAAGGCGTAAGATAAAACACTAGGGTTTTACATGAAAACAAAGGTAAAACCCCAACCTTAGGCTTTTCCCAAACACCATAGATTACCAGAATCATAAGGAAAGATAAAAATGGAACACAGAGAAAAATTTGAAGTTCCATCACATCCATGCTAGCATCAATGAAAGTCTTAGGCTCCATTCTGGATAAAAAGGATAAATTTATATGTTCATTTACTCTTGCAAATATTTTTTTGGTCTACACACCTTCATTCTTGTCTCCAATTATCTAATATTCTAAGTGATTCTTTTGGACATACTTGGTAGGAGTCTTGGGTACTTGCTCCTATGATTCTTCTTTCCCTAAAATATCTTCTTCTTCTTCCTTTGAGCAAGAAGATTCATCAAACCAACAATCTTCTTTCTCATGGATATTTTGATGTTACTCTTCATCAACTTTGACATTTTCACTCTCAACAATCTTTCTCAGCCTTTTATTGTTGAATTCGTAATATTTTCTCCTATACTTGAGTACCTAAGAAATATTCCCTCATCAAATCTTGATTCAAACTTTCCCAAACCTTCTTCATCTCTTTTAATAAAACATCTACTTCCAAAAACTCTGAAATACTTGATATTTGTTGATCTTCCATACCGAAGCTCATAAGGATTTTTTGTGCTATCCACCCTTAGTTGACCTCTAGTAATAATGTAAATAGTAGTATGGATTGCTTCTTTCCAGTATACATCAGAAAACTTGGCTTCATTCAACATTTTCCTAGCCATTTCTTGAACATTTCTATTCTTTCTTTCCACTACTCCATTTTGATGAGGAGTTCTAGCAACAAAAAAGTGTCTCTTTATCCAATTTTCCTCACAAAATTCCTCAAACTCATTTGATATGAACTCACCACCTCTATCAAACCTTAAACACTTTATTCTAGCATTCATTTCTTTTTCAACCATTTACTTGAAAATCTTAAATCTATTGAAAGCTTCTGATTTTTCTTATAAGAATGTAACCCATGCCATCCTAGAGAAATCATCAATGAGTAACATGAAATACCTTTCACCTTGAATAATCCTAGTATTCGTAGGTCCAAAAAAATTAGCATGAATTTTTTTCAGAGTTCTTGTGGAAGAATACTCCTTGGTTTTGAACCTTATCCTTGTCTACTTCCCAATCTAACATTCTTTACACATGGTGTTTCCAGGTTTGACAATCTTAGGTATATCTTTCACTGCTTGCATGGGGATGATCTTCACAAGGTTATCAAAGTTTATGTGTCACATTCTTTTATACCACAACCAATATTCATTTGTTTATCCTAGAATAAAAATTCTCCCATTGACACCCTTTATATTATATAGATTGCTTTCAATCCTTGACCCTTCTACCACCAATTTACCAGATTTTTATTTTCTGATTTCACATCCTTGATCATGAAATAAAAGATTGTGTCCCTTGTTGCACATCTAACTTGCACTAAGGATATTATGCTTGGGTCCTTCAACATAGATAACTTCTTTTGTCTTGGAATTTCCATCAATACTTATGGTGCCCTTTCCATAGATCTTTGTTGATGAATTATCTACAAACTTCACTGATCTACCATTCCACTTAACCAGATTGATGAATTTTCTTTTGTCACTAGTCATGTGACTTGAACAACCACTATCTATCACCCAAATATTTTTTTGTACTTTAGAATGAAATTTTTCTTGGACAACCATCGAGATTTCAACCTCATTATTTGATTCCTCTCTTTTGGAGGTGGCATCTTCTTTCCTTACACAGACAAGTTCAACATCAAAATCAACTTCACCTTCTTCATCCAAAAAATTTATTGAACTTCTAAAGACCATAGATGCCATGAATAGGGATTCTTCTCCATCATAATCTGATGTGAAATGATCTCCTTCATTTGAGGAGTAGTATTATTCTTTGGAGAGAAGGTTCCTCTTGACATTGTTTCTTTTGAACCCTTTTCTACTATTCTCATTTTCTCCAAAAGGACATTTAGATGCATAATGACCAATTATTCCATAGTTAAAATATTTGAAAGGAAATTTACCTTTGTACTTGGTTGATCCATTTTTTAGCTTCCTCACAAATTTTTCTTCTTCTTCCTTGGAATCATTGTGTGAACTAGATGCTTCTCCTTTCTTCACAACTTTGAATGTAGCTTCTCTTTTGTGTGTACTTTGAACTTCATTCCTCATCTCATAGGTTTTGAGGGATCAAAAAACTCTTCCATGGTAAGATTTTTTAGATCTTTGGATTCTTCATTTTCTAAAATATTTGAATCAAACCGATGGGGAGAGTCCTTAGAACTTTCTTCACAATAATTGAATCAATTATATCTTCATTAAGTCATTTGATCCCATTTACTGCTTCATCTACCTAGAGAAAATATTTGGCTATGTTCTCCTCTTCTTTCATCTTTATATTCTCAAAAAATGTCTGATAAGATTGCAGCTTTGCTTGCTTCACACTGTCATTCCCTTCATACATATTTTTGAGCTTATCCCAAATATCCTTGGCAGTTTTACATTGCACTAATTTGATAAATTCAAAATTTTCTAGTCCACTTAGGATAGAATTATTTTATTTAGCATTTTTCTCATGAGCCTTCTTTGCATTAGGATCTATGATAGGATGACCAGGTTCAGTATAATCATCCTTGGCAACTCTCCAAACATCATAACCTAGTGATGAGAGACAGGCATCCATCCTCACACTATAGAAGGCATAGTTGTTTCCATAAAATAGCAGTGCCTTAGAAGAGGACTCCTTCCTATCAATTTGTTCTAAACCAAGATCTACCTTCAATTATTAGGTTGCACCAAGGAGCTTAGCTCTGATACCAATTGTTAGTACACACGGATATACTAAGAGGGGGATGAATCAATATATCCCTCAAATTAATCCAATCCAATTTTAACAATCAAAACTTGCTACTATCTTAACCAGATAGAATATTCAAAGAACAATTATACAACCACAACACCAAATTTTCATGGAAACCCCAACAAGGGAAAAACCATGATGAGAAAGTTGATTGGATCCATTGTCCAAATCTAGCCTCACAAAATAAAACAAGATTTATAACACAGTTTTGTGGCTTCAACCAAAGGAATTTTACAACTCCCTACCAATTAAAACTCTTACAAGAAGAGGCTACAACCTCAACCTACAACACTTGATGAATTAGATGATCAACTACCTATGTAACACTTCTACTATTTTTGTCTCATTGCCTTCATCACAACTACACTCTGCTACCTTTAACTCGCTACTTTTGGTATTCTTTCTTCACCACATACACCTCCTTATGCATACATACTTATTTTCCTTCAGCACACACTCATAGACTTATGTTTCGGCTCACTTCCTTCAATGCTCTTCAAATACTCCACACATCCCTTCACATTCTTCTACCTTCAACTCACTACTTTCAGTATTTATCACTTTTAGCACATTGAACACACTCACACACAACTACTACACCTCAATCACATACTCGATCCTTCATTTATACCTTATGCAAGCTTCAAAAAAATTCTCCTTATTAGCCAAACTAAAACATACAAGCATGAAACATGCAATGGCCATAATGATTTGGCTCCAAATCATCCATGGGAAAGGGAAATCAAATGTAGTCCAAGACAAGAGATAAGAAGAACCTATTTTAGATCTGCACATGATCCCATGCTAATGCAAGTAACAAAACTTGGAACAAACACCTCAAATTACTAAGGGAGCCCAACAAACACTCAACCCTCCAAATATTAACTCCATACCATAAGAAGTAACATAGAGACTAGATAACATCATGTAGATCACATTAAAAGCATTAAATGATATTCAAAACATTTACATGCCCTCCTTTTACAAATTCATGCATTAATATGCTAGCACAAGCAAACAAACACATAACCGGTATCTCTTGCAAGCCCAGACAACATAGACTTGAGATAGAATATTGAAAATAAGACTTAAAATACACCACATCATCTGAAACATGAAAAGAGGAAACAAATAGACATATTTAGCTCATCCTCCAAATTACAATACTAAAACATCAAATGCAAAGAAATGCAAAGCATTTCTCTAAATCTTCTTGATTACAGCAACATAGTCTTCACTTTGTTAGATCTAGAAACATCTATGATAACTTTTATGCTTTGAAATCAAGAACACACGTACTTCATGCTTTATTCTATCAAACTTCCAAAACTACAGGGCCATATATTCAAATGTAGAGGAATGCGGAGAATTCTTTGAAGCATATACAACACAACTTCCTGAGAAACTATGTGCAAGAGAATATTGTATACATTTTACATCAACAGATTTAAAAATACAACATCCATAAAACATCCACAACATCATTCACCTATTCATGGGTGACATGAAATATAGAACAATTGTGTATAGAAATCTCATGACATCCAACATCATAACCAATCACTTCTTATCAACATACTGATTGTAGCACATGAAACCATCCACACACTATCACTCTGCTGACATAAATGATAATACCAACAACAATCTTCATTTTGTTGACATTAATGACAACACCTATAACATACTTGCAACATATTATACTTTTCATGGCTCTCCCTTTCTGCATTATGGGAGGGTTTCTACTATTGGTTCTAATGCTTCATTGGTTTCATTTTTGGAGTCATCTATGTATCTAGTTCTTGTTCCTATGTACTAGGTGGATGCAGTGGCTGGTTACTCATGCATTTCAGTGAGATGGAGCATTTACCATATGGAAATTCTTGGATTCCTATTTTTAGAGGCATGTTAGAATTATGAATAACACGAGATGCGAGATAAAACAACAAAAAATACACCTTCCATGCAAGAGATCTACAAAATTATCCTAACATTGTTGGAATCGCAAAAAATAGAGAAACAAAACAAAATTTGTGAGCTTGGTAATGAAAACAACCCATATAACTTTGACAGGTGATCAAATGTATCAACAACAAAATATGAGAAAAAACTAACACCGTTGGATAAGCTCGGGACCAACTTTTTGATGATATAATTTTTCCCAATTTTGATAATCAAGCGAAAATTTATCACGATTTTCCCAATCTTGCTTAAATTGCAAGAAAAGAAAAAAATGTTTATTCCCCCTGAGGGTTGGGCATTGTTTTCCTGTATGACCTTGGGCTAGCTGATTTTTTTGTTTTTGTGGTTTTTTTACTTTAAAAAAGAAAAAAAAAGGAAAAAAGATTTCAAATTTGTTCCTGTAACCTTAGTTGAGAAAAAACTCTTAAAAATCGAGAAGGGGTTTGTTGAATCCATGCTCTGACACCATGCTACAATTGTGAACAACACAATATGTAGAATCAAACAGTAAACAAAGACACTTTCCATGTAAGAGATCTACAAAAATATATATTTACTATTCCTCAACAAGAAAAACTTGCAGAAAGAAAAGCTTCCATGAATCTCAAGGAGATCAAGAATTAAGATAATACAATGAGGGTTGAGTTATTTATAGGAGCAACCCTAAATTATAAAGGGATTATATCATGACAAGTGTCATTATCCTATGTGAGGAGACATAATGATCTAATAATAACTCACTTCAATTAACGAAAAAAACACTCCTAAGTTTAGCTTAAGTACATGAAATGAATTAGACTAATAATCAATTAAAGATTAATTAATTATTAGCTAATACATGATTACTCTAAAAAATCCTCTCCATGATAATTCACAATGGTATATGGCCCTAACCATAGGGGGTCAATTTTTTTTTTTTTCCATTTATCTTCTAGCCTCGCATTCCATACCAATACTAGGTTACCAATTTCAAACTTCCTAGAGATAGTTGTTTTATCAAACAATTATTTAACCTATTGTTATTTCTTTATATTATTAATTTGATATTTTCTCCTAATTTCATCAAGATCAATCAATTGGATAATTTTTCTATTCATAGCATCATCCATTTCAATAAATTATTTTATGAATTTATATACAATCATCAAGTTGTTTATAGGAAATATAGTGTCCATAAAATACACCAATTCAGAAGGGGACTTCCTAGTTTATTTTTTAGGCATGACACGATTAGCTCACAAGGCTAATCTCAACTTTGAATCCCATGATTTCTTATTCGTTCTCAACATTCTTTTGTATTCATCAATTTTTTGTTACTAGATTTAGCTTGACCATTCCCTTGCAGATGATATGGGGATGAATAAGACAAGTTAATCCCATAATTTGAATAAAGATCAATAAACTCCGTTGACCTAAAATAAATTTCATTATCAGTTATAATTCTATAGGGGGGCCCAAATCTTGTGATAATATAATTCATAACAATATTTATGACAACTTTACTAGTTGTCTTTCTAGTGGGGATGGCCTCACTCCATTTAGTAAAATATTTTTTTGCTACTACTATCTATTTGAATCCCCCACTAGAAATTTTAGTGATTTCACCAATGAAATCAATTCCCCACTATTGAAAAGGAGATTCCACTATTAAAGGCCTTAAGGGTGGGGCTCCAAATCCTTTTAATTTAGTAGAGAATCTTTGTAAAGCATCACAACTTATTACCAATTTATGAGTGTCAAAAAACAATATGGGACACAAATACCATACTTTTGATGATTTTGTGAGCTATTTTTTTGGCCATGAAATGACCACCACAATTCCCACTATACATTTCCTTCAGTAATTTTTTGGCTTCATCTTCATCCAAAGATTGCAGGAGGATACCATCTATGTTTCTCCAATACTATTCATATTTGACAATAGTATACTTCACTGCAAGAAATTTCAAAGTTTTTTTCTTACTATCATTCATTTTATCTAGTAAATTGAGATGATATAAATAACATACCATATCTCTATACCAAATATATTGTTCTAAATTACACCTTTTCTCTAGGACTTATTCTTCTAGGTGATTTACCTCTACAATCTCTAAATTTGATTCTACCATAAGTTTAGCTAACCCTTGTCCTCTAAAAAAAATTGATAATTTAAATATCAATATTAAATTATTTGATTTTGTCTATTCATCTACATATTTGACTAGTGACTTATTGTTAAGTAAAACTTTCTTTCACTATAACATATGGTACATAGGAAACTATTTTAGAAACTAAAAAACAAGGCTTGAAATTATTTTTTATTTTAACTAGAGCATAAGAATGCTTCTCCATAGTATCATACTTTAATTTAGTAGCTTGAAGAGATTTGTTGAAAAATGAAATTGATTGTTCAAAACCATCATTGTTCCTTTGTAGCAACAAAATAACAATTGTATAAAAATATACAAATGAAAACAATTGGAAAGAATTTGAAAGGTAGGAGAAGTTAATACTAGAGCCTACTTCATTGCTTCTTCAATATCCTAGAAAGCTTCAGTTTTTTACTTTCCCCATGCTATAGTTTTTCCCTTCTTAAACATATTTGAGATGGATTTTTTCTTTTCAACAAAGTTTAGAACAAATATCTTAAGAAAATTAATCTATCCAAAGAACGACTGGGTGCCTTTGATTGTCTTTGGAAAAGAGATTCTTTCTATAGTGGAAATTTTATATGAATCAATCCTTATTCCATCCTTTGATACAATGTGACCTAACAATTTACCCTCTTTGACCCAAAACATGTATTTCTTAGGGTTCAAAGAAATACTTGTTAGAACACACAAATATACTGACAGGGGGTGGTGAATCAATATATCCCTCAATTTAATCTAATTCAAATTTATTAATCAAAACTTATTACTAACTTAACCAGATAAAAAATTAAAAGCATAAACACACAACCACAACACCAGACTTACATGGAAAACCCTACAATGGAAAAACCATGGAAAGCAAGCTACTTGGAGCTACTGTCCAAATCCAGCCTCATAAAATGAAATAATAGTTACAATAGGTTTTATGGCTTCAACCAAGGAATTTTACAACTTCCTTTGAAATACAACACTTACAAAAAAGAGGTTGCAACCTCAAAACACAACACTTGATGAAATAAATAAACAACTACCTCTACAACACCTTTGTTGCCTCCAGCTTACTACTTTCAGCACTTTACTTACACTCCTCTACTTTCAGCTCACTACCTCCAACAATCACACATGCACTTTTTCCTTTGGCTCACTACCTCCAACATTGACTTACACACTTTTGTCGACTCACTTCCTTCAACACTTTACTTGTACTCTTTTGCTTTCAGCTCACTGCCTTCAACATACATCAAAAACTTCTTTGCATATTCACACTCATTCCTCTTCATTCAGCACACTTCTTTTAGCATTTACATTGAACATACAACATGTTACACAACTACTTTGATCACACACTTGATCCTTCATTTATACCTTCTACAATCATCAAAAATTTTCTCCTTGTCAACCAAACTGAAATGTGTAGACATGAAAAATGCAACGGCCATAATTCGTCAGCTCCAAAACATCTGTGGGAAAGGGAAATTCAATGTATTCCAAGCCAAGAGATAAGAAGGACCTATTTTACCTCTACACACAATCCCATGTTGGCACACATCAAAAAAAACTTGGCACAAACAACTTAATGTACCAAGTCAGCCCAACAAACACTTAACCCACAAAATATTAACTCTAGACTACAAGTGTTACTTGATAGACCAAATAACATCATGTGGATGATAGCATGGGCATCAAATTATATTCAAAATCATTTCCATGCCTTCCTTTCACAACTTCATGCAACAATATTTTGGCGCAAGAAAACAGATAGAACCAATATCTCTTGCAAACCTAGACAACATAGTCTTGAGATAGGGCATTGAAAACTCGACTTGCAGTACATCTCAACAACTGAAACTTGAAGGGATAAAATAGATAGACATGTTAAACTCTTATTCCAAACTAGAAGACTATAGTAGTGACTGTGAAGAAATGTGGAGCATTTATCTGAACCTTTCATAACTGCAACAACACAATCTTCACTTTGTTATCTCAGGAAAATTTTGTGGTGACTTTTATGTTTTGACCATAGGAACACACATGCTTCACACTTGATTTATTCTATCTTCCAAATCACAGGACCTTGTCTTCAAATGTGGAAGAATGCAAAGCATTATTTGAATCTTTTTAGTGCAACTTCTTGATCCACTGATTGTAAGAAATTCTTTTATACATTTTACATCAATAGACAGTGAACAACATCATTCACTTATACATGAGCAAGAGGAAATATAGAACTGTTATAGCAACTCATGACATCCAACATCATACATAATACTTCTAATCAACATACTGATTGCAGCATATGTAACCATCCACACACTACCACTTTATTGATAATAAAGACAACATCATCAACAAACTCCATTATGTTGACATTAATGACAACACCTGCAATATACTTGCAAAAATCTCCCCCTTTGGCATTGATGGCAACACCAACCTAATATGCAATTTCTCCCCCTTACTCTCTCTCCCCCTTACTCTCTCTCCCCCTTTGACACCAAGGACAAATGGCTAATGGTCTTCCATTGATCTTTCCACAACATACAAGCTCCCCCTGTCTATTAAAAACTTAGCATTATTCTACCTGCTCCCCCTAAGATGTAGCCTTCACCAATCTAGGGATAAAATTATGTCTTGAATTGTTCCCCCTAGATAGATGCACCAACTATGCATCTAGTTATAATAAGGAGGGACAAAAACCCCTAGCTTTTTTCTAAGATACTCAAATTTATCCTTTGAAAGTGCCTTTGTGAGATGTCTGCAACTTTTTCCTTTATGGGAACATACTTTAATATTACTTCTTGATCTGCAACTTTCTCTCTTAAGAAGTGATACTTGATAGATATGTGTCTGGTTCTAGCATGCATCACTAAATTATTTAAAATATTGATGGTGCTTGTATTATCACAAAAAATTAGAATGGGCTCATCATGCATCACCATAATGTCCTTCAAATTTTTCTTCATCCATAGCACTTGGGTGGATCAAGATGCTACAATAATATATTCTACTTCTAATGTTCATAAGGATGTTGAGGCCTACTTCTTACTAAACCAAGAGACCAAATTATTTCCCAAAAAGAAAGCTCCACCATTGGTACTTCTTCTATCATCAATACTACTAGCCCAATCACCATCAATATATTCATTCAATGAAAATTCATTCCCCTTTTGATGCCACAATCCATAGTCTAGAGTGCTCTTAAAATATCTGAAAATAATCTTGACAATCTTTACATGAGTTTCTTTTGGATCATCTTGAAACCTTGCAACGAATCAAGCATTTTGATAATATCAAGCCTTTATGCAATTAAGTATAATAGGCACCCAATCATAGACCTATACAGAGTCTAATTAGCCTTAGGTGACACATCATCCTATAAGAGAGGGGGACAAACCACTGCAAGGCCCCAGGTCATGAAAGGTCGAGAGCAGTATGGCTGCCCTAACTTACCTCAGTTTGCAAGGATGTTAGGATAGACAGGATGAGAATGATGAGGACTATAAGGTCCTTCAACCACTCTACAAACTTGAGAGTTGAAAGGAGACTAAGTGATTTGGTCTTTAGAGTTGATTCTATGTCTAAGATAGCTCTCTATCCAAGGAAAAAAGTGCAATTCTAGGATGACAGCATGGTGTGCTAGCATCTCTCAGGCGTGTTGGTGTCCATATGGCCAAAAAACGAAAGAGCCAAGACTTAACTTCTAAAAGATGGACTGATAGCCTAGTTTAAGAACTTCAGAAGGTATAGAGTAAGACAATGAAATACGAAATGTAAAGATTGACGTATAAGGAAAGTATATTACTACAAGGGTGACAAAGATGATCTTACACACTACTCTTTTCACCAACTTGCTCCCAGATCTCTCCACCTACACACAGAAAAGAGGGAAAATGTTGGGGGGCTATATAGGGATCTGCCTCAGTCAAACCCCCATTTTGGTGTTTCGACCTCCATGGATAGACAAGATTGCAATGATATAAATAATGTGATAAAGAAGATAATAAAAGAAAAGCATGAAAAATACACTACAAAATAGTACGTGCTTATTCAACCAAATTATAGAGAAGATGTGAGAAGCTTCCCACCTCTGTCCAAAGTGCTCAAGGCTAGTGGAGGAGAAAGATGAGAGGAACTCAAGCCTCTTCTGCAATGGTTTTGTCATGTCCTTGCACTATCAAAGTGATGGAATGGTAGATTATTGCTATGAGGTGTGAAGTGTTGCAACAAATCTTTGAGTGAATTCTCAAAGTGTGGAGCAATTGTGAAGAGATGGCCAAAATATCTTGTAAAACCTAGAAATGAATGAATGAATTGAGAATATGAAGGAAGGAGGTCAAGAAATGGCCATATTCAAGTCGGCCAGCCGAAGAAAGGCATTACACTTTGACTCCCAATAGGAAGTGTAACATTTTTGCAGACTCCAGCATAGGAATCTACCAAGGACGTAAGTGTGCCATGCGGACGTCTGCGCACCATGCGGGCGTCCTCGACAGAAAATGCCTCCATCAACACACAAAAAAGGTACCAAGTGTGATGTGAACAATGGGCTTATGCAGAATTAAGCCTTGAGTTTGGTTTTCTAAAGTGTAAAGGGGTGAAAGGGAAATTTGCGTTAGGGGTGAAAATTTGCTCTTATACATTTTTCCCCCACTTTAGTGAGCACCAATATTGGTGAGTGCTTTGGTAAAGTAGATCAAAGGAGAAGCAAGGTTAGAGATGTATACCTGTACCGACGAGGAAGCAGATCATGATCTAGCAAACCCGAAAGTGTAGGAAGGGGCCTCATACTTGCATAGAAATATAAAGCTGAAGAACGACAGTGGCTCATAGGCTCACGGTCCTACAAGGGAGGTATCCTTCAAGAACTCTCACATGAAAGAAACCAGGAAAGCACCGTATAGACCCACAGACCTACAAGGGAGGTATCCCCCAGGAACTCTCACATGAGGGAGACCCGGTAGAGGGGACTCTGCAAAGTCAAGGATGATGACATGTTTACCCGTCGATAGAACACATCAGGAAGCGGCCACACAGGCCAGTGAATAGACAGTCACGCAGACCATCGCCAAGTTGATATAATTTCAAAAGGGTCTCTTGGCAATCCTTCAAAAGGAAGAGGGCTCTACTCAATGGATGTATTTGAAAGGTAAGGTCTAGTCGGGCTGCCCCTAAGCTAGACATAAGGACGTGAAGTGGGTCTAGTCGGGTTGTCCTTGGACTAGACGTGAAAATGTTAAACTGATCTAGTCAAGCTTCCCCCGAGCTAGACGTCATAGAACTCATCAGAGATAAAAAATTCAAAGGGATCCCTCAGAAACCCAACGTGAAAGGGAGGGGTCTACTCAAGAGACACACTGTTCAAAAGTCGATGTCTTCTTTCTTGAATCGATTCATCATTAAGGAATCCTTTTGAAAGATGTTCACTTCATCAAGGAATTCAAAAGGAAGGATTTTCCCCACATGAGGGGAAGATTAAAGTTGTTCCTACTTCAGAGGAAGGTTCCCAAGTCCTTTCTTTATGAACTCTTGATGAAGGAAACATGTTTTGTTAGGGTTTCAAGTCAAGAATACAATTCTAACAAAGAAGCGTGTGGAGGGATCTGTAAGAAAACATTTGTTTGGAAATGAATGCATTTTTTGAAGAACACGTAATGTAGAAGAGGCGTTGTCAAGTATGAAAGGGACAACTCAAGAAAAGAAGAGAGAAAGATAAAGGGGAAGCAAAAGAAAAGAGAAACAAACATTAACAAAGGACACATGGGGATCTGGTTTTGTGGGGTCAGATCTACCTTTATTTATATATATAATAAGTAACCACGATGAGAGGAGAAATATCATCAATCCCCAACTAGACCAGGAAGAATACATGGAAGACAAAGTAAAAATAAAAAATTCGGTCAACATGGAAGGAAGCCTAAATGCTCCCAATGCTTTGCATTATCCCCAAGTTGTCAAAAATTCAATCACAAACATGGAAGAATGATGATACACATAGAAGAAGTTTTTTAACACAAATGCCACGCCTATACCCAAGCACCAACAGGGGTGACGAGGGTCATTGAGGTACATATAGCATGACCATAGGCAAACACATCACAACACACACACACACACACATCTAATCTAAAGATCAAGAAGAGGGTCTCCCCCTAACACTGGTCAACCAAGAGTTCATCAGCTTCCCACTCTAGGTCATCGTAGGGGGAAGGATGTCAGGCTTGCAATGGTGTAATGTTAAGGGGAGGAGCTTCCGATCCTCCAACAACAAGGGCCAAGGCAGAGGGACCGATGAGGTCTCCGTCGCTCAACTCTTGTGGGTCTAAGGTCAACGACCTCGCGAAGATCGTTGACAAGGTCCAAACTTCATCCATTGAGTTAAACATACACTTAACGGGATTTCCATGTTTCGCCTCGACAAATGGAGGAGTTCACACCCGAGGCTCACCGCCAAGCTCACCAAGAGATTTAGAAGCGGTGACAAACTCAAGGTAGGCTAGGACCGATTCTGTTACCAGGACAGAATAGGTCAACGTGGGGCCACCTTTCAAGGAAGGTGGGGTCCTCTTACATCCTCGTTGCTGGAGGGACCACTTTCTACCTTTTTCTTCATAAGAGGAGGCGAACTCCCCACAGATGAAGTAAGAAGGGTAGAGGGAGTGGAGGAAAGAACCATACTAGATACAACCAAAGTGTTAATCATATCTACAGGCTTTGGGAAAGGTGAGACATCTAGAATGGACTTCAACAAAGGTGACTCCATGAAAGGATCGATGAACACCTACACCTTTCCAAGCGCATGTGTGCTCGCAATGGAAGACAATAGAGACACAAAGCTAGTTTGGATAGAAGCAAAAGAGAGGAGAGAGGAGGACATGGCAGGAGGTCCTGATATAGGAGCAATCATCTTCTCTTCATCATTTTGTAAGGTGGCTTGCTCGGCTAGAAGAGCCTTTCGCCAGCACTTGCACTCATGTGCAAGGCGGTTTCTACGACTCTTCAAACTAGAATCCAAGGTTTGCGAAGGAACGGGAGGCTCTTGCTCAACCATGGGAGTGTCTTCCATACTTTTTTCCATCAGAGGAACAGACTCCTAAATGGGAGAAGGAGGAATAGGTTTAGAAATGATAGAGGGAATTAACTCTAGCACCTCGGCAGCGGGCCTCTTCTCATTCACGGGAACGGGAAGAGGTCACGAGGTGAATTCTCTTCATGAGCCCTTTTTCCTGCCATATAAATAGTACCAAGTTCTAGGGGACCCATTAGGGAGTTTTGATATCCTAATATTGGGTCTACACCAAGTAGGAACCACCAGACTTAGGGGGTAGAAACTAGGCTTACTCATCCAATATTCTTCCCAAGAAAGGGGAGTACACAAGGCAGCCCAAGAAGGAGCGAGATTCTCCTTTCCCTTTCGGGAGGAGTAGGCAGTTGGTTGCTCTACTACAGGGTGGGTCAACTTTGGTTGTCCCTTGCCTCCAGTCTTATACTTCACATAGTTCTTATAAAGTAGGTTTGTCCTTGGGGGGAGTGGACCAACTGGAGTGGGCCAAAGTGATCCAATGAATATCCTCCATGGGACACCATAGGCTGGTATCCAATATCGTGCACCACGTGCACAACACCTTCATGGGAAAACTTAAGACATTTATGAATTACAGAGGTGATCCCATTCATGGAATCCATCCAAGATATCCCTAGCTTCACCTTGAATAGGTCTGACTTGGGAATGACCTCGAAGACTATGTCTACAGTCCTAGGTCCAACCAGGACAGACAATGTTATCGATCCAAAAAGGCCATCATGCGTACGGTTGCTGGATTTTTTTTTCATATTCCTCCCTTTGTAGGGAGTTTAAGAATAAAGTCTCCTCTGTGATAACATTCACTCTACTCACGGGGTCGACTAGGACTCCTGTCATAATGTTGTCATTGAGGCGAGCGAGAATGTAGAGCAGAGAAGGTTTGTCATTTGTTGGTACATCTTGCAAAGCGAATGTTATATCCAGTGAGTTAGTCGCAAGACGAGGAGAAGGTGTAATAGTAACCATTTTAAGGTACACTTCAGGGTAAGAACCAGAATCAAAGGGATCGATAATCATGTTAGTAGAATGCGACAAAAACGGGTCCGTGTATATTTGTAATTCACTATTAGCTTTCGCCATTGATTTTTTTGTGTTTTTTTTACTTCCATCAAGACGAAAAGTATCATCCTCGATGTGATCTTTTATCTCATGACACAGGCACATGCAACATTCAGTATCGTGTATGTTAACTCGATGGTATTGACAATAGTTATTTGCTTCATACCAATTAGGATATGGTTCCCTAATTGGTTTTGGAATTGGCAAGTTAACGATCTTATCCTTCAACAACTTGTGTAAGATGGAAGAATAGGATTCAGATAACTTCATAAAATTTTGGTCGCATCTAAGGTCGTTGTTATCCACAATGGCTACTACATTTGCAATAGCCTTTCTTTTTCTAGAGATTGATTGTAATGCCCCGCCACGCAAACCTAGAGGAAGTTTCAATTCACTAAACAAGCGTACCAATTTTTTTTTTTAAAAGAAGTGAATTAAACCCACATGTTCAACTAAATTGACAACATCCCCTAGGGTTACATAACTGAGATTACATAAAACCCCATTAACATACATCATCTAAAATACATTGAAAGTAAATAACACAAGTAATAACATTCAACACCAAAGAAAGATACGAGATATGATAAAGCATTCATTTACATAAATCAATTACAAAGGATCTATTACAATCCTCATTCCCGGAATGAGTACAATTACATAAGTCTAATTATTACAAAGCCCACCTCATACACAAGAGGGGTAAAACAATATCATTACATTAAGAGATACAAAGTACAAGAATCCAAAAGTAAGAAATGCGAGATGTCCATCAAGAAGTCTCGCCACCAAGTACTGAAGATCAAGGGGACCCAACGGTTATGGTGCATGTTCCACCCAACCATGTGGTACCCGAAGGACCACCCTCCATGCTAGGAGATAGTAACCAAGTAACATGGACGAGAAACCTACCACCTCAAACCAAAGGCAGACTCATACTGATACAAACTGACTCAACCACACATATGCACAATAAAGTCAAAACTCTAATCATGGTTACATTGCTTCCAGACATAATATAATCAAGTGTGCTAAAGAAAACATACGCACAACAAAAAACACGGTGTTATCCTAGACAGAGTGTCATCGCAAGGTTTGTCATGAGATATCCTCTGGGCATTCTTCATAGGCTCCGGAAATCCTGGTGGCCTCAACCGAATCCCGACACTCATACTAGCTCAAGCGGAATCAACTACCTCTCATGAGGACAAGATAGTGATCTTGCCATTCCAGGCCTTCTCACTCACCCCAAGTCTAAACAAACCCTTGTGTCTATGAGTGAGGTTAATTTATCTTGGTTTATGTGAACTACATCCTAATCCTCTAAGTACATTATTTTATTTATCACTTATTAAAAATACTTTTGAAGGTTACCCGGTTTACCTCTTTGGGCTCCGGCCCCTAACAAAAGCCACTCTTCTAATTGGATAACACACTACACAATCTAAACTCCAAGGGTTACTCAAGTGTTACAGAATTGAACCAACATGCTTTCTCCTATCCTAGGAGGCAACCACAAAGAAATCCACTCCAACACTAGGAGGACACTAAATACTGGTAACACTACCCAAGGAAAATCAAAACAATAATTTAACAAGGGAATGATCCACATTCACTGGAAGACTTTACAATCCAAAACTCAACAATCATTCACAAAATACTCATTAAAAGATACATCATTGAACTCATGCATTGGAAGTGAAAATACTACATTTGATTATTCTAAAACCATGTTCCTAATCTAATGTTTCTCACAAAAGAAGAATTATTCTATTCTATATTGAACAATAAAATTCATCATCAAAAACTTAAACTCCTCAACTGAATCAAATCCTGAGAGTAATAACTTTAACTATAACTAGTTGTTTAGTTGGAGGATGCTTCTATGTTTAACAAGGTATTTAACTATAATCTCCACAACGAAACATCATGCATAAAACTAATACTCGTTATTAAAAGAAAATGTCTCCCCTTCACATTTGATTCGATAAATCAACTATATAACAAAAAAAATTATAATAAAGTTAAATGATTTAATATATAAAATTAATTAAATTCATAATATATATATATATATATTAAATATTATATATATTTATATATATAATATTAAAAAAATAAATATATATTATATATAAATAAATTAAATATTATATATAAAAAAAACATTAAACAAAATTAAAATTAAATAAAATATAAAAAGAAATTAAATAAAATAAAAATTAAAACGAATATAAAAAAATTCATAAACAAAAAAAATAAATAACAGCAAAAACATTAAACACTGGCGGATGTGACAGGGTACCCTGTACCCTGTCACTGTCCGCGTACGTTCGTACCCTCGCCAACTGTACAAGGAGTACAACGGCCGGCAGACCATGGGGGCCACAGTCCCATTGGACAGTGCGTCCCCCCATGTGGGTGGCGCACTGCCCAATGGGTACTGCGTACCCACTGGTGCAAACAGGAAAGTGGGGGCCGAACCCCCCACAAAATCAAAAAAATTTTAATAAAATTTTTTTCAAAAGAACATTATTTCGTATGATACATACGCAGGTCGCACGGCGACAATTTCAAATGCCAAAAATAAAATGCATCACATAAAATTTATATTTTTGTAAATATATATTTTATGTGTATCATATTTAAAAGTATGATACATATAATATATATTTACATTAATATATTTTTTTATTTTTTTTCAGAATATTGGTGATATTGAAGGGAAAATTTTAAAACCAGAACAAACTTTGACAATAATAAAACCTTTCAAAACAAGGATTAAATTTTGAATACCAAATGAAACCCTTCCCTTTTCTTTGTGTTTTCAAATAATTTTAACACAAGAAGATTAATACATTGATCTAGGGTTTTTCCACAAATTTTCTAAAAGGGTTAGCATTTTAAAACAAATAAATCTGAATATCAAACTATTGCAGTTTAACCTAGGGTTTCAAGAAAAATCCCCCATTTACAAATCTCTTATCATTTAAACAAAATAGATTAAACTAGGAATAATAAAATAAAGAAATAAAAGAAAACCTGGTTATTTGCAGCCACCAAATTTCTTGATGCAAAATTTCCTTTGAACTCTTCACAATTTCTTTTCCACAATGCAAAGAATTTCTAGCAAGCTTTTATCCAATAGCTCCACCTTCTTCACAGAATATTTTCTCTCCTTTCAATTTAATTCCTCAACCAGAAAATAATTCCCTAAACTTTCATCAAAATCTCTCCAACAATTTTCATGCCTGTCAAAAAAATGAAGGGAGAAGAATCCCCAAATTTTTCTGCCCTAAACTTATAAAACAACATTTCCTCAAAATTTCCAAAATAACCTAATGTAACCCTAATTCACTTTCAAATGCAAAAATTGAATTTACAAGTTAATTTCATTTCCCCTTTTTGGAAGGCCCTAACTTTGACTTTAAAGTAAAATTTCAATTTCTCATAATTCTCCTTTTTGATTTAATTTAATTTTACAATCAAATACACTTACATAATTATTATTAAATTATCTAATAACTAAATTCAATCACTAGAGATTTAAATTTAATTAAATAAACAATTTAACTTTAATTAACTTACTTACTATTATTTATTAATTAAATTTAATCCCTTGGGATTTAAATTTAATTAAATAATTACTTTAACTTTAATTAACACACTTTCAATTATTTAATAATTAAATTCAATCTCTTGAGATTTAAATTTAATAAATTAAATAATTCAACTTTAATAAACCTACTTACAATTATTTAATAATTAAATTTAATCCCTTGAGATTTAAATTTAATTAAATAAATAATTTAAGTTTAATTTCAATAATCATTTTAAATATAACCAAAGAGCATAACATTAAAATAATATAAAATAAACATTTCTTCCAGCCAATACAATTTTCAAAAGAACTATTTAAAGGTTCAACACATTTCAAAACATAACATAACATCCAATAAGATACAACATGACTCAATCATCAGAACTAACGACACACTAAGGCTAGGGTGTAGACCTGACACATGTTACCAAGCTACTATCTCCCATTCAACTTAACCGTTGGATCGACACGCTCAAACTTGTGGAACCAGGTGGAGTCGATGTCATGTACCTGCAACCTGTAATCAAATAATCAACATAATATATGCAGTATATAATTCACACCGTGAAGAAGAAATCTCGGATTCGCAGGGCGCTCGCAAGCGAGTGATGCGAACCCGTCTCCTTCACCAATACACTCATCAAAGACTAACACTAACGTCATAACAATATTCTCATAAATAATCACATGATAATTCTACTGTCATCATTAATTCATCAAAGCATGTAAAATAAAATCAGATAATCACATCACATAGTAATAGTTGTCGCTCAAGAGTAGCGATCAAAGCATCATAATAAAAGATGTGTCCAGTATCCCAGTAGCTGCAATCCAAGCAAAGCATAAAACAACCTGAAACGAGCAGCAAAACGGAGGGGTATTACATTGATATGATGGACTTCCCTTCAGGACGGGAGCATGAGGAAGATCCCCCAAAATGAACTACCCTTTGTTGGTACTCCCGTAGGGATGCACATAGATGTGTGAAATAAGGGTATTTCATAAGGGAAAACTTCTCTTACCAAGGCATTTGTAAGTCCCTATAAACACCTTTTGCACATCGGAGTCTAGTAACGGGTATGATATTTGTGAAAAGAGTGCTTGGTATCGCACTATAAAATCAGTAATATTCTTATTATCCCCTTGTTTACATCGAACAAGGTCAGAGAAAGTCATCTTAGGCCTGATGTTGGCTTGGAACTATCTTAAGAACTAGTTCACAAGCTGATCAAATGAAAAGATGGAGTTGTCGGGCAAGGAACAATACCACTCGAGGGTTGAATCCTTGAGGGAACAATTTTTCCATCAATGCATCATGATGGAAGAAGTTTGTGCATAAGGAGTTAAAGATGGAAACACATGTTTGTGAGTCCCCTTTGCCACCGTATTTCTCAAATTTAGGAATCTCCATCCCTTACGGGAAATAAGTATTCAGAATAGCTACCGATAATGGGCTATGTCGAAAGAACGGCTAGAAAATAGGCTGGGAAGAAGCTTGGGAAAGGCTCATCAGCTAGTTCTACATTTTCCCCATATTTTGAAGAAGGGTATTCAGAATCGGTTTGTTAATAGGACTAGTGGAACCACTACCAGGTCCACTACCAAAACCACCACCGTGACTACCACTGGGGCTGCCACCAATTCTACTGCCACTGGTGTGGCCTCCGCCAGAGCCACCACCACTTCCAAAGCCACTTCCATGGCCTTTGTTAGAACCACCTCCGCCAGTACCACCTTCGCCACTTGTTGTCACCACCAAAGCCTCCACCAGTCATCCTACCAAATCCTCCACCACTGGAGGTGACGAGAGGGGTGAAGTGAAAACCCAAAGGGTTCTTGTTTACCTTGATGGTTTCAACACTTTTGGAAGTGGTAGGGATCTTGATTGAAGGGATCATGTCAGTCATGTATACAGATGTGGGTGGCATTGATACCTCCAGTCGTCTCTTGTGTTCTTCAAAAAGGCTACCTCGTACCATGCTACCATGATTCAAAGGAGCGCACGCTTCAACCAAACCAGTGATACTAGCCAAGAGTTCCATGCTTGTTTGGTCTTTTTCCACCATTTACTTTATTTCACTAATAACCTTACCAGCCCTAGCCAGCTTCAGGTTTTTTCTAGGTGATTTTCTAATGCACCCAACCCCTTGCTTAGAATAGCGACATATTCAGAAGGGATTTGGATGGCTTCATGCTCGTCTACAGGTGATGAGGTCAGCAAAGCAAGAGGGGTAGGGATGCGATTAGTTTCATCAAGGAATCTAGACTCACCCTATGACACATTCTCTTGTGTGGATAGGCCGATCGTAGAACTAGAGAAGAGACCAATAGTGAAACTATAAGAGACCTTCATCTTCTCCATAGGAATATGTCGTAGACTTCTCCTAAAAATATTCCTAGAGGTCATGGACTGGGTTGTGACGTTCATAAACGTTCACAACACATAGGAGCACAACGATCCAAGGGGTATAAGAGAAAAAATCCTAGTACACCAATGAACGAGGAGACGTTGGTTCACATTGGGTTCACCAAAAATGTAAGAGAGGGGGACCAACTGCTACAAGGCCCCAAGTCATGAAAGGTCAAGAGTAGTATGGTTTCCCTAACTTAGCTCAGTTTGTAAGGACATTAGGATAGACGAGATGAGAATGATGAGGACTATAAGGTCCTTCGAGCACTCTGCAAACCTGAGAGTTGAAAGGAGACTAAGTGAGTCGGTCTTTAGAGTTGATTCTATGTCCCAGATAGCTCTTTTTCCTAGGACAAAAGCGTGGTTCTAGGACAATACTATGGCATGCTGGCATCTCTCAGGCACACTAGTGTCCATACGGCTAGAAAACCAAAGAGGCAAGACTTAACTTCTAAAAGACAAACTAACAGCCTAGTTTAAGAACTTCGAAAGGTATAGAGTAAGATAATGAAATATGAAATATAAAGATGGACATGATAAGGAAAGTAGATTATCACAAGGGTGACAAATATTATCTCACACACTACTCTTTTCACCAGCTTGCTCCAAGATCTCTCCACCTACACACAGAAAAGAGGGAAAATGTTGGGGGGTTGTATAGGGGTATACCTCAGTCAGACCCCCGTTTTGGTGTTTCCACCTCCATAGATAGCCAGGATTGCAATGATAGAAATAATGCGATAAAGAATACAATACAAGCAAAGCATGCAAAAGACACTACAAAATAGTATGTGCTTATTCAACCAAATGATAAAGAATATGTGAGGATCTTACAAACTCCGTCCAAAGTGCTCAAGGCTAGTGGAGGAGAAAGATGAGAGGAACTCAAGCCTCTGCTACAATGGATTTTTCTTGTGCTTGCACTATCGAAGTGATGGAATGGTAGATTATTGCTATGAGGTGTGAAGTGTTGCTACAAAGCTTGGAGTGAATGCTCAAAGTGTGGAGAAATTGTGAAGAGATGGCCAAAAGATCTCGTAAAACCTAGAAATGAATGAATGAATTAAGAATATGAAGGAAAGAGGTCAAGAAACGGCCATATTCAGGTCGGCCAGCCGAAGGAAGGTGTTACACTTCGACTCCCAATAGGAAGTGTAACGTTTCTGCAGACTCCAACCGCATGAATCTACCAAGGACGTAAGCGCATCGCGTGGACATCTGTGCACCACGTGGACGTATGTACACCACGCGGGCATCCCCGATAGAAAATGCCTCCACTAACACACAAAAAAGGTGTCAAGTGTGATGTGAACAATGGGCTTATGTGGAATTAAGCCTTTGAATTTGGTTTTCTAATATGTAAAGGGGTGAAAGGGGAATTTGAATTAGGGGTGAAAATTTGCTCCTATACACATCCTTACTCAAATGGCAACCTGTTGCCATTGGAGTATTCACTCATTTATAGTCTTCCATACCAAAATTATTTAGCATTTCCTTGATATAATTTTCTTGAGAGATAATATACGATTATTTGATTGTGCAATTTGGAGTCCAAGAAATAATGATAACTCACCTAACATATACATTTCAAATATATTTTGCATCTCTTCGGCAAACCTCTTACACATTTCATCATTGCCACCAAATATTATATCATCAACATACACAACAACAATTAGAACCTTTTCATCCTCTATTTTGATGTACAAATTACTATGTGTGGTGCCTTTCTTGAAGCTTTGCTAGAATAGGTACTTGTCCAACCTTGCATACCAATTGCTAGGGTCTTGTTTGAAACCATACAATGTCTTCTTAAGTTTGCATATCATTTTTGGGTATTCTAATAGCTAAAATCCATCAAGTTGCTCTATGTAAACTTCTTCTAATTCACCATTCAAAAAAGCATATTTCACAGCTATTTGATATACTTTGAAGTTCTTGTGAACAAAAAATGCAAGAAACATTTGGATAGCCTCCATTCTTGTCACCAAATAAAATGTTTCCTTAAAATCAATTCCTTCCACTTGTCGATCTCCCATATCAAATCTCATAAGGATTTTTGGTGCTATCCACCCTTAGCTGGCCTTTTTTGAGAATATAGACAGCAATATGAACTTCTTCTTTTCAATACACATCAAGAAAATTAACTTCATTCAACATTGTTATTGCCATATCTTGAGAATTTATATTCTTTCTTTCCAACACTCCATTTTTTTGAGGACTTCTAGAATTTGAATAGCGTCTCTTTATCCCATGCTCTTCACAAAATTCTTCAAACTCACTTGATGCGGACTCACCACCTCTATCAGACCTTAAACACTTGATTCTAGCATTTATTTCATTCTCAACCATTTACTTGAAAATCTCAAATCTACTAAAAGCTTTTGATTTTTCTTTTAAAAATGTAACCCATGTCATCCTAGAGAAATCATCAATGAGTAACATAAAATACCTTTCACCTTGAAGACTCTTTTTTTTGGTGGGTCTGCACAAGTCAATATGGATCAGTTCTAAAGGTCTTGTAGTAGAATACTCTTTGGTTTTGAACCTTATTCTTGTTTGCTTCCTAATTTGACATTCCCTACACATAGTACTTACAGGCTTGAAAATATTTTCCATGTCTCTCACTGCTTGCACAAAGTTGATCTTTACTAGGTTATCAAATTTTATATGCCCCATCCTCTTATGCCACAACCAACATTCATTTGTGTGTCCTAGAAGACATCTTCTTCCATTTACACCCTTAAGACTATATAAGTTGCCTTTAGTTTTTGAACCTTATACCACCAATCTACCAGACTTTTCCTTCTGATTTCACATCCTTGCTCATTAAACAAGAGATTATATCCTTTATCACACATCTAAATTACACTAAGAAGGTTATGCTTGAGACCTTCAACATATAAAACATCTTTAGTCTTGTATTTTCCATCAATACTTACAATGCTCTTTTCACAGATATTTGTTGATGAATTATCTCCAAACTTTACTAATCCTCCACCCCATTTAATCAACTTGATGAATTTTATTTTTTCACCAATCATGTGACTTGAACAACCATTGTCAATTACCTATATATTTTATTGTCTCTAAGCATGAAATGTTGTTTGGACAACCATTGAATTTTCATTGCTTGTTTCCTTGACTTTCTCAACACCATCTCCCTTTTGGATTAGACCAATACATCTTAAATAATGAGAAAGCTAACATTATCCTTGTAAGATAAAGCTCAATAGCTAAAACAAAACCCAAAAATAAAAACCAAGGTGTCACAGGTGACAACTCATCTCAAACCATGATCCTAAAATTGGCTACAAATCAAGTCAATACCCAGGATACTTCTAAAAAACCCCATTAAAGAACAATTTCATAGACCTTCTAACATAGTCATGATCGTAAACATAGAGGACAATGATAATTATAAATAAAGACAATCACACGAGACTCACAAGTTTCAATACTAGTAACAATAAATAATAACATGAGTCAAAGACATCACCCAATGTTTAGCTTCGAACCCATAAAGCCACCTATTGTAAGCCTTCTCTAGAAATATTCTCTTTTTAAAGTTTTGCACTTCCAATCAAGTAATCTTCAAGTTCCATTGAATCACAATCACTATACCTAAAATAATGTTGTCCTCCAATTTTCCATTTTTTTTTCTTTCTCCACGATCTTCCTTGACAACCCCCACCTTTCTCTCTCAACCTTCTATTGGAATAATCATCGACATCTCCCTTCGAGTTCAGGACATGGACTAATTGCCTCTCATGGATCCGTTTATATGTGGTGTTTGTATCAAGAATTAATAAGTTGATCTTCTGGTGCAACGACAAATGTGTTCCAACAAATGGTATTAGAGTCAAGTCTTGGGTTTGAATCCCCTTGGGTGACATTAAGGGGGGATTGTTGGAATAATTACCAAAATCTCCCTTCAGATTCAGGACATGGACTAACCACCTCTCGTGGATCCGTTTATCTCTAACATTTGTATCAAGCGTTAGTAGGTCGATCTTTTTGCACAATAACAAACATGTTCCAACACCTTCACCTCATACAAAGCCTATTTTTTAGGCATCAAGTCGCAAAAATTTGCAAGAATCTAGGACAAGGTAATAAATTGAGCCAACAACCTTCAACAACAACCAAACCATCTATTTAACTCACGTACAACAATGAAAACAAAAAATGACTATTAAAACCAAGAGAGTTAAGGTAAAAGAATTAACAAGAGAGTTAATGCTCACAATCCTTTGGACTATCCTTCCCTCTCCCAGGTTTCATGCCTATATGGCATAGGAACTTTCCACCAATTATTTAAATTCAAAACTTAGGATAATAAATAGTAAGATCCTTTTACCAAGGTTATTAAGCTTACTACACATCACAATGTTAAAAAATTATATCACCAAGGTCTTAAGAAAGCATAAATCTATAGAGGTTAACACAAAATAAGGTCCTCAAGACTAAGGGCTATGACCAATATAAAATATACATCAATATGCAACAAATATAAAAGACTCCCATAAAACATTGACAAACTAGGTCTTAACCCTAAACTGCTTGTAGTCATCAAAATTTTGTCCTCTGATAGGAGTCTCCATATAAAGCTTAATCACTTGCCCTACTACATAATAATGGGCTATGAGATGTTGATGAAATACTATGCATCAAGTGATAAAAAATTATCATTAGTATATACACATTCCAACTAAAATGAAATCCATCATTTAATACATTAATAATTGTTACCAATATCAAATCAACTAAAAACTAAAAAATTATGAGGTAAACTGAAGATGATGCAATTCCCATGGTCAAGCTTGCCATGTTAATACCATATAACATAACAAATCAATCTACTAGACTTATAAGAAATTAGAATATGAAAAACATTGCCATTGCAAATTGATTACATGCAAAAGTGGGGTTTGGTATCCTCCCCACATAAAATAATGGCCTAGTATTTCACAAGCCCTAAACTTCAGTTTAAAGCATATATTTTTAGTTAAGCAAGAAAGGAATTTTTTTCCTACATGAAAATTGTATCCTCCCAAGTGACATACCTTTAGTTCATTTGTTTTTACTACACTAGGACTTGGATTAGTTTTCTTATTATGCAAATTAAGGCTTTGTTGATCCAAAATATTAGTTGGAATGACGATTTTCCCCTTATCCTCTATGTGTAGATTTTATCATTTTAGAAGGTAAGCCACTAGACTAATAACTTCTAATATGTCAAAGGTTCCCAGAAACTTGTGAGCTGACTTAGAAGTTTTTTTTAACTTTATAGATCCTTTTATGAGTCTCACCCTTACAAAAACTTTTCCATCCACATAATAGCTATAAGGTAACCTTTTTAAATCAACAACATTTTTTCCTATCAACAAATTTCATATGCATTTACCTTATTAATTTTATTCTCATTTTATTGTTGTAGAATTCCATAGCCTCTTACAACTTAGTTTCCTTGGCTTTCCTAGCCCAAAGGATGCTATAACATTTTTTCTCTCCATATAATGCCTCAAAAGGCTACCATTTTGATGGAAGAATGATACATATTATTATACGCAAATTTCACGACATGTAGGAAGCCTTCCCATTTGGTTGGTTGATCCATTGCAAACATACAAAATATATTTGTAGACACCTAAAAGTGACTAACACATTTCATCTCATCACTTCATCATTTCTCATTGATTCCTTTGTCGATATTAATTTAACAATTTTAACACACCATTCACATTATTTTTTCTCATCCATATTAATTAAATATTTTTTTAATTATTTAATTTATTTATTCATGTATTCTTCTTATCTATTTAATTAGCTAACGTTTCCTCTACAATTAAATAAATTTATATATTTAATTTTATTAATATTCTTCTCAAATCCATCAATTAAGTGAGTTAACTTAATGTTAGCCTTGTATTTCAACTAGCCTAATTTTAAACTTTGTGTCAAAATTGGAAATAATTCAATTGATGCAAGCATGTTTGAACACCTCGGAGCCAAATTGCTTGCCCAATTGAAAACATTTGTTTGCCTATGAGACCTTGTCGAACCAAAAACAATTAAACCTCAAAAATCATTTGAACTAGAATATAAAAGTTTTATAGAGATGTTCCTGATATCATCAAAGACATTGAGACAAGTTTTCATATCAAAACACCTCCTATTTTAAAAGATTTAGATTTTAAAGATTCAAATTCTCCACGAACAATTTAAAAAAATAAATTAAAATATGAATTTTTGATAGCTGAACAAAAAAAATGATAAATTATTCTGAGGTTGTTATACATCATTTGATTAAGTTTTCATGCAAAAACAAACCTCCGGTTGAGAGTTTGCAAAATTTTCAATTTTATATCATAGGACATGCAGGAAATGGAGTTATTGAAACTTGCTTTGCGTTAAAAAAAAGGATCTTTTGAAGCTGTGTATGGACATTCATCAGAGAATATTGGAAAGAAATGAATGCAAAATAAGGAAGCGTAGACAAGGTGTGTAAACTATTTGGCAACTTACCTTGAAGAAATGTTATTACATGGATACTATGATATTAAGATATGCAGACCAAATTCATTAAAGGGCATGTAAACTATTTAACAGACTATGAAATTCTATCATTGTAGGCTAGACCTAAAATGGGTTTGTTGAAAATGTTTCATAAACCTTCAAGCAAACGCACTGTATCCTCACGCCTGTGATAAAGTTGGAGTCTCAAAATAGGGAATGGGTATTCATCAAAGTGGATTTCAGGTTCAAGAGTTGTATATATGCATGCTGACATATTGGAAGCCAAATCAGTCTATTATTGAGCTTTTTCACAACTTGTGTTTTGGAAAAAGACCAAAAACATTCATGCACAAATAAAGAAAATTGTGGGTGTTCTAGATATTTCTATAAAGAATGCTAAATTGAGCATGTACGTTAGATGTGGCAACATATATTATGCACATCATATGTTTTAGAAAATGGTAGAAAGTAATTCAATTTCTTGGAATAGAAAGGAATTCAATTTCTTGTAATATCGTAATTGTAGGACTTAGTATGGGTATGGAAAGGAAGCTTTGCATCTTCTCAATGAAACAAATGCACACTTTATGCTGCAAATCATAATGGTCTACTCCTATTGTAGAGAGTGTATGTGGGTCTTGAAGTGTTTGATCCATTGATTATGGATTAGATTCTTCAAGATTTGGATGACACTCTTTTTTCATCGTAGATGATTGATGGTTTTGAAAAGGAATACCAATCTCAATGAAGATATTTTGAAGTCAAAAAAAACTTATTAGTGGCATTGAAACCCTCGATACAACTTTATTTAATGAGTAATATAATCTTTCTTTTGTCTCTACCAAAAAAATGGAACTGAAACCAAAGTGAAAGTTGCATCTAGATGTGGACTTATAATCATCAAGATTGTCAACCCAATCAAGTTTTGTATATTAAATCAAATCTAAACTTGTGCATACTACATAATAAATCTCATATCTATGATTACCTTGTATGTAGTGAAGAATATATGTGGTTTATTCCTAATGAATATCGTGAGGCTCCTATATGAAGCATGAAACCATTCCAATTTCAAGTGAAATGTCAAGGTGAGTATGAGTCAAGTTTATGAGATTTCCAACAAGTTGGTAATACAAGGTAGCATCAATTAAGGGAGTATAACACTTACCCTCAAGTTTGACTCGTGATAGAAAGGGAGTATGTGCAATATTAAAATCATCCATATGAAATAAAACAAGGAGATCAAGGACATACTTAGGATGTGGAAGATTGACCCTAGAAAATGACCGAGTGATCATGATCCCAAGAAAGTAGTATAGCACACCCAAGTCATTTATGGAAAAGATGTAAAGAAATATTGAATCTATTAATGATGGATGAGGTGATCCATGTGACGATAAAATTATCGTCATACAAAATTAAAAAGATAATAATATCCCCTATCTTAGAATCTAGATGATTGGAGCCTATCTTGGCATACCAAGCCCATGGGGACTTTTTGAGGCCATGGAGAGACTTCCTCAACCTAAAAACCAATGAGTAATCCTAATTGAATCCATGTGGTTGTTCCATGTAAATATCCTCCTAATGTACATACAATATACTCGATTTTTCATAAAAATGTTGTGAATCTAAAGTTGTGGCAATAAAGGAATTTGGAATATATCGGTCTTATGATTGAGTCCTTCAGGTGTCAAAAGGATCCCCCAAAAAAATGTTTGTAAACTCAAACATGTCCATTGTGTTGGCAACACAAGGGCAGACAACTGAGAGGGGGGGTGAATCAGTTGTCCCAAAATTTCAAACTTATTAATCTTATTAACCTTAATTCTTATATCTGATTATTAACAGTGAAAGCATGAATCAACAACACATCAAAAACACACATAACACCAAGATTTTTTGCGTGGAAACCCTGTTAGGGGAAAAACCACGATGGAGGTTAATCCAAAAGTTATACCCTGTTAAAATTATAAGAAGAATATAAGAGGAATGCACATGCATTCAAGCACACTGCCTAGAGCTCACTGCTCAAAGGAAGACTCACTATCTTGCAGAAAATATTCAGATTAAAACCATTTGAAGAAATTGAACTGAGAGAGTAGCATCTGCAAATGCCTGAGTACAGTTCTGGTTAAGCACATGAACAATTCTTCACTATCTTTCACTCTTCTTCACACTCTGCTCTTCCTTTGAATGATCCAAACCTTATTCGCACATAGCACTCACATACTTTGCATTACACACACACCTCATACATCTCAAATGAAGAAACAATCACTTATATATATCCGCAACATGAAATTACATTGTTTTATGTCGGCTTCAACAAAATAATAGAATGAATACAAACTGTCAACTCAATTCATAATCAATTCTTAATGCGCACCAACCAAAGTTGGCCACAACATAGTAACGACCTAAAACAATATCCTTAAACATGAAACACCTTCAAAGATTCTTCCTTGAAGATCCACAACACGCTTCAAACACCTTGTCGTCCATGAACATGAAAAACATGAACACGCAAGAGAAAATCTCGGATCGCGAGCACAATGATCAATGCGGACGTGCAGCACAGATAGAACATGATCTAGAAACATCCATGAATGTCATAGGAACATATGCAACAACTCAAATTACCAGAATCACATTGTCTTCTTCCATGAACACTATTTGTAGTAACAGAATAGCTGTCAGAAAATAGAAACTTATAACTTCCTCAGATCTTCATGCGCACCTCTAAAACTTATGGAGTAGAAAATAGATAGGTTTGAAATAAACCCTTTAATGTGCAACATCTAGTTTACAACATACTGAATTTTCCTCCATACCGATCTTCACGGGTTCACAGACAACCTGTAACATGTATTTATTTCAATTTTCTCAATATCCTCGACATATACAGCCTTAAAGATATTTATGCTAATAGTGTTGACATCAATGACAACCACATATCAGCAACTCAACCACAACATCCAACAATCTCCCCCTTTGGCATTGATGGAAACACATGATGTGAAAAATACACCATTAACACAACTAACTCTTCTTCCAACAATCTCCCCTTTACACATTGCTCTTCTCATACTATTCTTCTCCCCCTTACTTTTAGCTCTTCCATAGTTTTTCAAATTACACTTCTCCCCCTTTGACATCAATGGAAAAGGTACACAAGCTTTGAACCACATATCTAAATCATCTTACTACTCCCCCTGAGTAGCAGCCACCACAACATCAATCTAGATCAATATATGACTATGAATGCATGGACTGATGCAAAGACTATGCATATTAGTTATGATTAGGAGGGGTAATCACCCCTAACTTCTCTTTGAGATACTCAACAGTATCTTTAGGAAAAGGCTTAATAAAGATGTATGCAATATGTTCCTTAGTAGGCACATACTCCGGTCTAATTTCCTTATCACTCACTTTATCTCTCAAAAAGTGGTACTTGATATATATATATATGCTTTGTCTTTTAATGCAACACTGGATTCTTAGAAATGTTTATAGCACTTGAGTTATCACAAAATGTGGCAGTAGGTTCATCATACTCAACTCTGATATCTTTCAGCGTCTGCTTCATCCACAATACTTGAGTACAATTGTTAGCAACAGCAATATATTTTTCCTCTGCAATAGACAAGGAAACGGCATTTTGCTTTTTGCTTAACCTTGAAATCAATTTCTTTCCCAAGAAAAATGTGTCGCCACTATTACTTTTCCTCTCATTCACATCTCCTACCCAATCAGCATCAGTAAAGGCACTTAAAGTAAGATCATCATCTTTAGGATACCATAGGCCAAAATCAACTGTTCCCTTCAAGTATCTAAAAATTCTCTTCACAACAATCACATGATATTCCTTAGGATTGGCTTGAAATCTAGCAACAATGCACACAACATTCATGATATTAGGTCTAGTTTGATTCAAATACAGCAATCCACCAATCATTGATTTGTATCTAGTCTGATTTGCTTTCGAAGAATCATCATCTTGTGTCAACTTGCATCCGGTCACCATGGGTGTACCAACTGGTTTTGAATCTTCCATACCAAAGTTCTTTAGCAGTTATCTCACATATTTGGACAAAGATATAAATATCCCTTTATCTATCTGAGTAATTTGCAATCCCAAAAATAATTTCAACTCTCCAATCATTGACATCTCAAACTCATTCTGCATCTCATTAGAAAACTTCATGCACAAACCATCATCTCCTCCAAAAATGATATCATTAACAAAGACTTCCACAAACAAGTCTTTATCATCATCAATCTTGAAATATAGATTACTATCAGCAGTACCTTTGTTAAATCCAAGCTTCATCGAGTACTTATCTAATCTGGCATACCAAAGCTCTAGGGGCTTGTTTGAGTCCATACAATTCTTTCTTCAACCGACAAACCATATCTCCTTGATCAGTCAATTGAAATCCATCAGGTTGCTCAATATACACCTCTTCCTATAATTCACCATTTAGAAATGTAGACTTGACATCCATCTGATAAACTTTGTAGTTTTTATAAGTGGCATAAGGAAGAAACAATCTCACAGCTTCAATTCTAGCAACAGGAACAAAGGTTTCTTCAAATTCAATACCTTCCATCTGAGAGTATCCTTTACATACAAGTCTTGCCTTGTTTCTGATAACTTCACCTTGTTCATTCAGATTGTTTCTAAAGACCCATTTAGTTCCAATTACATTTTTGTCTTTAGGTCTAGGAACAAGAATCCATGTATTATTCTTCTCAAATTTTTGTAGTTCTTCTTTCATAGCTTCAATCCAATGTTCATGTTTGCATGCTTCATTGACATTACTTGACTCAACTTTTGAAATTAAACAATATTCTTGTACAATTCTTCTCCTCGTCTGAACACCTTTGTTCTTATCTCCTATAATCTTATTTTCTAAATGATTCAATCTCACATACCTTGGAGTCTTAAAGTCTTCTTGAATTTCAGGCTCTTGAGGTATCTCTTTTGTACTTTCACCAGTCTCTGATTCTTCTTGTTCTTCTTGATTCACCAGAACAATCTGAACTTGATTTGAAGTCTGACTCTTGTTTGTACTATCATTCTGATCATCAAAATTATATCCACAGGTTTTGGAGGGTTTGGAATGTCTTCATCAACCTTAACATTTGCACTTTCAACCATTTTCTTCAATCTCTTGTTGTAGCACCAGTAGGCCTTGCTCTTAGTAGAATAACCAAGAAAGATTCCTTCATCACTTCTAGCATCAAACTTTCCTAGATCTTCATCTCTCTTGATATAGCGTTTGCCCCCAAAGATTTTGAAATATCTAATAGTAGGCTTATGACCAAACCATAGCTCAAAAGGACTCTTACCAATATTGCCTTTGATTTGTACCCAGTTAAGAATATAGACAATTGTACTCATAGCTTCTCTCCAATGTATATGAGGGACATTTCCTTCCAACATCATAGTTCTAGCAGCATCTTGAACTATCATATTCCTTCTTTCTACAACTCCATTCTATTGAGGGGTCTGTGGTGCAGATAATTGTCTCTTTATCCCATGCTCTTCACAAAAAGAATTAAACTCACCGGAAGTGAATTCACCACCTCTATCTGATCTTAGACACTTAATCTTCAGACCTGTCTCTATCTCAAGCATAGCCTTAAAGATCTTGAAATTTTCTAGAGCTTCAGATTTATCCCTTAATAAAGTAACCCACATCATCCTAGAGTAATCATCAATAAGCAACATGAAGTACCTGTAACCTTGTAGACTTTTGATTCTAGCAGTACCACACAAGTCAGTATGCACAAGTTCTAGCAATTCATTTGAACAATGTTGTTTGTTGTGAAATGAAATTCTAGTTTGTTTTCCCAACTAGCATTCCTTGCATATGGTATTAGTAGGCTTCACCAAATTAGGAATATCTCTTACTGCCTATGATGAACTTATCTTGATAATAATGTCAAAGTTTACATAACACATTCTTCTATGCCATAACCAACTTTCATCAACTTGAGCAATCAGACAATTTTTACTACTAACATTCAAATGAAAGATGTTACCTTTTGTTTTTGTACCTGAAGCAATCACATTTCCAGAACTTCCCAGTATGCTGCACTTTCCATCTTTGAATTGAAGATTGTAACCCTTATCAACCATCTGTCCAACACTCAGAAGATTATGCTTCAAACCTTCAACATAAAGAATATCATCATTATTATGCTTACCATTAAAATAAATGCATCCTCTACCATGGATTATACAACCATTGTTATCACCAAATCTTACAACACCACCATCATACTTCTCCAGGCTTACGAATTTTCTCTTATCACCTATCATGTGATGTGAATATCCACAGTCAAACACCCATTCATCTTTTTCTTCAACTTGGGCAGCTAGGGCTTTCTCCACATTTGTACAACTAGTAGATTCAGTAGACACAAAATTATTTTCTTTGATAGCAATAAACACAAACTCATCTTCACTTGCATTCCCTTTGTCAGATTCATCATCTATCACACCTTCATCAACAGCATAGTAACACTTCTTTTGAAATTTAGGCTTGTAAGGTTTTGGATTAAGAACTCTTTTTGGATAACTTGATGCAAAATAACCTATCTTGTGTTCAATGTTGTGGTTGTGTTGTTGATATGTGGTTGTCATTGATGTCAACACTATTAGCATTTGATGTTTTGAAGGTTGTATATTTCAAGCATATTGAGGAAATTATAATAAACATGTTGCAGGTTGTTTGTGAAGCTATGAAGTTCAGTGTGGTGTAAAACTTAGCATGTTGATATTCAGAAGTTGCGCTTTAAAGGGTTTGTTGTTGAGCCTATCTAGTTTATACTCTAAAAGTTTCAGAGGTGTGCATCAATTTTTGTGCAAGTTGCGTGTTTATGTGTTCCTACAGTTATTTTTTTATTGTAGTTGATGTATCTGGAAGAAGATAATGAAATTCTGGTAATTCTAGTTGTTGTGTATGCTCATGCGATGATCGTTGATGTTTCTAGATCGTGCTCTATCCTTGTTGCACATATGTGTTGATCAGTGTGATCCTGATTGGAGATTTTTTCGTTGTGTGTTCAATTTTTCATGTTCTTGGCCGACATGACGGTTGTAGTGTGTTGTGGATCCTTGTGGATTGAAAATTTTAATGTTTGGTGTGTTCAAGGAAGTTTTTTTAGGTCTTCATTATGTTGTGACTGACTTTGGTTGGTGCGCATTGAGATTTGTTCATGATTTGGGCCGATAGTTTATAATTTATTCTTTTATTTTTGGTCGACAAAGTTGTTGATGTAATTCCATGAAGCGGATATATAAGAGTGATTGTTTCTTCATTTTGAAGTTTGCGACGTGTGCTCGATGTGTATGTGAGAAGTGTGAATGCAAAATGTGTGAATAGAGATCAGATCATTCAATTGCATAGCAGAGTGTGAAGAAGATTGAGCGAAGTGTGAAGAAGTATTTATGTGCCTAACTGAAACTATAATCAGGATTTTGGAGAAGCTAATTTCTTAGTTCATATTCTTTAGATGGTTTTAATCTAAATTTTTTTGTAAGGCAGTGAGCCTTCCCATTTGAGAAGTGGGCTCTAGGAAGTGTTCCTGAATGCATGTGCATTCCTTATTCATTTTCATTATACTTCTAACAGGGTATAATCTTGTGGACTAACATCCATCATGGTTTTTCATCTAACAAGGTTTCCACGTATAAAATATTGGTGTTCTTATGTTTTTGATGTGTTGTTGATTCATGCTTTCATTGTTAATTATTAGATCTAAGATTAAAGATTAATAAGGTTGAATAAGCTATAAAATTATGTGACAACTGATTCACCCCCCTCTCAGTTGTCTATTCTTGTTTTGCCAACATTGGTATTAGAGCAAGTTCCTTTGAAGAATTTTAACAGCTTGAGGTGATCCAAGATGGCATCATACAAGAAGGATAGTCCTAGATTTGATGGAACAAACTACTCTCTATGGAAGGTTAGAATGGAGTGTCATTTGAAGTGCATTGGTGAATCTTTTTGAAAGATTACAAAGAACAGATATGTTATTCCTCGGAATGGTCCCTCTACTCCTAATGAGATCAAAGAAGCTAAAACAAATACCAGGGCTATAGAAGCATTATTGAGTTCTTTGATAGATTCAAAGATGACAAATGTGATAGGTCTGAGAACAACATATGAGATCTAGAAGAAGCTAGAAACATTGTATGAAGGATATGCACAAGTGAAGGTTGTTAAGCTACAAAGTCTAAAAGGAAAGTGGGAAAACTTGAAAATGAGCGAAGATGAGAACATTATTTCTTTCATGCAAAAAGTGAATGAACTAGTGATGGGTATCAAATGTGTCGATGGAATCATGGAAGAAGAAGAGATTGTGGCTAAAGTGCTCATATCATTGCCTACTTCTTACAAAGTGAAAGCTCATGTTATTGAAGAACTGAGGACAGTAACAAATGTGACAAGAGATATGTTGATTGGCAAGCTTGCTGCCTTTAAATTGAGTGAATTTGGTGAATCTACTCCTAAGACTGAATCTGCATTCAATGCTACTATATCTGAAAGAAACCAATAGAGATATGATTCAGGAGAAATCTCTAGAAAGACATTCAAGTATGAAGATGAGATGAAATAGATTGAAGATGAAGAAAGAGAATTAGAAGAGCTAGAAGCATTGATTGTGAAAAGAGAAGCCAGAGGACAAGGTAAGTACAAAGGAAAGTTTCCTATTAAATGTTTCTCTTGCAGTAAGATAGGTCATTTTGCATCAAGGTGTCCTGAAAGTGTTCCTAGGTTCAAACCTCATAAGCTTAAAATTCAAAAGAAATTTTATTATGCTGAAGGTGTTACTGATGATGAATCTGATAAATAAAATGGAAATGAAGATGGATGGGTATTTATTGCTATCAAGGAAAATGGTCTTGTGTCCACTAAATTTGCTAATGATAAGAATAATGAGAAAGCTCTTGCAGCCAATATTGAAGAAAAGGATGAGTGGGTGATTGAAAGCGGATGCTCACATCATATGACTGGTGACAAAAGAAAGTTTATAAGCTTGGAGAAATATGACGGTGGTGTTGTAATATCTGGAGATAACAATGTTGGTGTGAATTGTGGCAGAGGCACTATTTCTCTTGGTGGTAAATATAATACTAGTGATGTACTTTATGTTGAAGGATTGAAACCTAACTTTTTGAGTGTTGGACAGATGGTCGACAAGGGATACAATCTTCAGTTCAAGGATGGTGAGTGCAGAATACTGGGAAGTTTTGGAAATGTAATTGCTTCAAGTAAAAAGATAAGAGGTAATATTTTCACCTGAGTGCTGCTAGTGAAAGTTGTTTAATTTCTCAAGTTGATGTAAGTTGGTTATGGCATAGGAGGTTGTGTCATGTGAATTTTGATAACATTGTCAGAGTAAGCTCTACTCAAGCAGATAGAGATCTTCCTAAGCTAGTGAAACCTACTAACACCATATGCAAGGAATGTCAAATGGGAAAGCAGACTAGAATTTATTTTCGAAGAAAACATCTTTCTAATGGAGTGTTGGAGCCGGTGCATGTTGATCTATGTGGTCCCTCTAGAATCAAAAGTCTACAAGGAGAAAGGTACTTTATGTTGCTTATTGATGATTACTCTAGGATGATATGGGTTGCTTTCTTGAGAGAAAAACATGAAGCATTAGAAAAGTTCAAAAGTTTCAAAGCTATGGCTAAGAATGAGACAGGCTTAAAGATCAAATGTTTAAGGTCAGAAAGAGGTGGTGAATTCACTTCGTGGGAGTTCAATTCATTATGTGAAGAGCATGGAACTAAAAGATAGTTATCTGCTCCTCGGACCCCTCAACAGAACGGAGTTATTGAGAGAAAGAACAGAACAATTCTAGATGTTGCTAGAACTATGATTTTGGAAGGTAATGTTCCTCATATCTATTGAAGATAAGTTGTAAGTACTGTTGTATGTACTATCAACCGGGTAAATTTCAATGGTAATTCTGGTAAGACTCCTTTTGATCTATGGTTTGGTCATAAGCCTACTGTTAAATATTTCAAAATCTTTGGAAGTAGATGTTATATCAAGAGAGATGAAGATGTTGGCAAGTTTGATGCTAGGAGTGATGAAGGAATTTTTATGGGTTACTCTACTAAGAGCAAGGCCTACCGGTGCTATAATAGAAGATTGAGAAAAATGGTTGAAAGTGCAAATGTTAGAATTGATGAAGACACTGCTAGATCATCCAGATAGTGTGGATATGATTCAGATGACCAACATGATAGTACTGATAATGGGAAGAATGTTCAAACATAGAATCAAGTTCAATTGTTATGGTGAATCAAGAGAATCAAGAAGGAGAAGCTAGTGGAAGTGCAAAAGAAAGAATAGAAGAGCCAGAAGCTCGAGAGAATCCTAAAGTTTTGAGGTATGTAAAGCTAAATTGTTTTGAAGATCAGATTATAGGAGATAAGAACAAAGGTGTGCAAACTAGAAGAAGAATTGTAGAAGAGTATTGTCTGATTTCCAAGACTAAGCCCAACAATGTCAATGAAGCATGTAAAGATGAATATTGGATGGAAGCAATGAAGGAAGAACTTATGCAGATAGAGTAAAATAATACATGGATTCTTGTCCCCAGACCTCAGGATAAAAATGTGATTGGAACCAAATGGGTCTTTCGGAATAAGTTGAAAGAACAAGGTGAAGTGGTCAGAAATAAAGCAAGACTAGTATGTAAAGGGTACTCACAGATGGAAGGTATTGATTTTCAAGAAACCTTTACCCCTGTTGCTAGAATTGAAGTTGTAAGATTATTTCTTGCTTATGTTGCTTTTAAGAACTAAAAATTCTATCAAATGGATGTAAAGTCGGCATTTCTAAATGGTGAACTAGAAGAAGTATATGTTGAACAACCAGATGGATTTCAATTGACTGATAAGGAAAACATGGTTTGTTGATTGAAGAAAGCATTGTATGGACTCAAGCAAGCCCCTAGAGCCTGGTATGCTAGATTGGATAAATACTTGTTGAAGCTTGGATTCAATAAAGGTACTGCTGACAGTAATTTTTATTTCAAGATGGATCAAGATAAAGAATTGATTATTGAAGTCTTTGTTGATGACATCATGTTTTAAGGTGATGATGACTTGTGTATGAAGTTTTCTGATGAAATGAAAAGTGAATTTGAAATGTCTATGATTGGAGAACTAGAATTATTTTTAGAATTGCAAATTACTCAGTTAAACAATGGAATCTTTATATCTCAATCCAAATATGTAAGAGAGTTACTGAAAAATTTTGGCATGGAAGACTCAAAGCCAGTTGGTACACCCATGGTAATTAGATGCAAATTAACATAGAATGATGATTCTCCTAAAGAAAATCAAACAAGATACAGGTCAACGATTGGTGGATTACTTTATTTGACTCAGAATAGACCAGACATCATGAATGTTGTATGTATGGTTGCTAGATATCAAACTGATCTAAAGGAATCTCATGTGACTGATGTGAAGATAATTTTGAGATACTTGAAAGGGACGGTTGATTTTGGTCTTTGGTATCCTAAAGATGATGATCTTACTTTAAGCACCTTTACTGATGCAGATTGGGAAGGTGATGTGGATGGCAGGAAAAGTACTAGTGGTGGTGCATTCGTCTTAGGCAAGAAGTTGTTATCTTGGTTAAGTAAAAAGCAGAATTCCATTTCCTTATCTACTATTGAGGCTGAATATATTGTTGCTGCAAACAATTGTACTCAGGTAATATGGATGAAGCAGATGCTGAGAAATATTATAATTGAGCATGATGAGCCTATTGCTATATTATGTGACAATTCAAGTGCCATAAACATTTCTAAGAATCTGGTGCTACATTCAAAAACAAAGCATATATCTATCAAATATCACTTTTTGAGAGACAAAGTGAGTGATAAAGAAGTCAGGCTAGAGTATGTACCTACTAAGGAATAGATTGCAAACACTTTCACTAAGCCATTGCCTAAAGATACTTTTGAGTATCTCAAAGGAAAGTTATGGGTGATTTTCCCTCCTAATATGAACTAAAGATGCAAGTCTTTGCATCAGTCTGTGCACTCATAGTCATATCTTGTTTTGGATTGATGTTGTGGTGGCTGCTACTCAGGCGGAGTAGTCAGATGATTCAGATATGTGGTTTAGATCTTGTGTACCTTTTCCATTGATGTCAAAGGGGGAGAAATGTAATGTGAAAAACCTTGAGGGAGAAGAGCAGAACAAAAAGGGGAGAAGAGTAATGTAAGGGAGAGAAGAACAGTATGAAAAGAGTTAGTTGTGTTGATGGTGTATTTTTTACATCATGTGTTTCCATCAATGCCAAAGGGGGAGATTGTTGGATGTTGTGGTTGTGTTGTTGATATGTGGTTGTCATTGATGTCAACACTATTAGAATTTGATATTTTGAAGGCTGTATATGTTGAGGATATTGAGAAAATTATAATAAACATGTTGCAGGTTGTCTGTGAAGCTGTGAAGTTCAGTATAGTGTAAAACTCAGTATGTTGATATTCAAAAGTTGTTCTTTAAAGGGTTTGTTGTTGAGCCTATCTAGTTTCTACTCTGGAAGTTTTAGAGGTGCAAGTTGTGTGCTTTTGTGTTCCTACAGTTATTATGTTATTGTAGTTGATGTTTCTAGAAGAAGAGAATGAAATTTTGGTAATTCTAGTTGTTGTGTATGATCCTGTGATGATTTTTGATGTTTCTAGATCGTACTCTATCCTTGTTACACATCCGCGTTGATCAATGTGATCATGATCAGAGATTTTTCTGTTGTGTGTTCAGGTTTTCATGTTCTTGGCCAACATGATGGCTATAGCGTGTTGCGGATCCTTGTGGATTAAAAATTTTAATGTTTGGTGTGTTTGAGGAAGTTTTTTTAGGTCTTCATTATGTTTTGACCGACTTTGGTTGGTGTGCATTGAGATTTGTTCATGAATTGGGCCGACAGTTTGTAATTTATTCTTTTATTTTTGGTCGACAAAGTTGTTGATGTAATTCCATGGAGTGGATATATAAGAGTGATTGTTTCTTCATTTTAAAGTGTGTGAGGTGTACTCGATGTGTATGTGAGAAGTTTGAATGAAAAATGTGTGAATAGAGATCAAATCATTCGATTGCAGAGAAGAGTGTGAAGAAGATTGAGCGAAGTGTGAAGAAGTATTTATGTGCCTAACTGGAACTATAATCAGGCTTTTGGAGAAGCTAATTTCTTAGTTCATATTCTTCATATGGTTTTAGTCTAAATGTTTATGTAAGGCAGTGAGCCTTCCCATTTGAGTAGTGAGCTCTAGGCAGTGTGCCTGAATGCATGTGCATTCCTTATTCATTTTCATTATACTTCTAACAGGGTATAATCTTGTGGACTAACATCCACTGTGGTTTTTCCCCTAACAAGGTTTTGACATATAAAATATTGATGTTCTTATTTTTTTGATGTGTTGTTGATTCATGCTTTCACTGTTAATTATCAAATCCGAGATTAAAGATAAATAAGGTTGAATAAGTTATAAAATTATGTGACAACTGATTCACCCCCCACCCCCCCTCTCTCAATTGTCTATTCTTGTTTTTCCAACATCTTGTTGCATGAAAAATATTTAATAGGAAACTTTCCTTTATACTTACCTTCTCCTTTGGCTTCCCTTTTGACAATAAGTGCTTCAAGCTCATTCAATTCTCTTACTCCTTCTTCAATCTGTCTCATTTCTTCCTCATATTTGTATACCTTTCTAGAAGAACTTTCACCCAAATCATATCTCTTCTTGTCTCTCCCGGAAGTATTATCTTTGAATGTAGATTATGTCTTAGGAAGGGCATCACCGAATTCACTCAACTCAAAAGTAGTAAGTTTACCAACCAACATATCTTTGGTTATATTTGTCACAGTTCGTAGCTCATCAATGGCAACATCTTTGATTTTGTATGCATCAGGCAAAGTTCTAAGCACTTTGGCAACAATCTCTTGTTCATCTACCTGTCCACCAGCATATTTGAGACCACACACAAGTTCATTCACTCTTTGCATGTAAGTAACAATATTCTCATCATTTCTCATCTTCAATAGTTCATATTTTCCTTTCAGACACTGTAGCTTAGCCATCTTCACATTAGCATCACCTTCATATAAAGTTTCCAACTTTTTCCAGATCTCATAAGCATTTTTTAGATCAATAACATTTTTCATCTCAGTATCAGTCAAAGCACTCAACAATGCTTCCTTAGCCTTGATGTTATATTCAGCATCCCTAATCTCAGCAGTAGGAGTACGACCATTTGGAGGGATAACATACCTATTGCATGTAATGTGCCAGTAGGATTCACCAATGCATCTCATATGACACTCCATTTGATTCTTCCATAGAGAATAGTTTGTTCCAACCAATCTCAGACTATCCTTCTTGTATGTCGCCATCCCGGATCACCTCAAGATTTGAAACTTCTTCCAAGGAATCTGCTCTGATACCAATTATTGGCAACACAAGGGCAGACAATTGAGAAGGGGGGTGAATCAGTTGTCCCAAAATTTCAAACTTATTAATCTTATTAACCTTAATTCTTATATCTAATTATTAATAGTGAAAGCATGAATCAACAACACATTAGAAACACACATAACACCAAGATTTTTTGCATGGAAATCCTGTTAGGGGAAAAACCACGGTGGAGGTTAATCCACAAGTTATACCTTGTTAAAATTATAAGAATAATATAAGAGGAATGTGCATGCATTCAGGCACACTGCCTAGAGCTCACTGCTCAAAGGAAGACTCACTGTTTTATAGAAAATATTCATATTAAAACCATCTGAAGAAATTGAACTGAGAGAATAGCATTTTCAAATTCCTGAGCATAGTTTTGATTAAGCACATGAACACTTCTTCACTATCTTTCACTCTTCTTCACACTTTGAAATGCCTTTGAATGATCTAAACCTTATTCACACATAGCACTCACATACTTCGCATTACACACACACCTCATACATCTCAAATGAAGAAACAATCACTTATGTATATCCGCAACATGAAATTGCATTGATTTATGTCGGCTTCAACAAAATAATAGAATGAATGCAAATTGTCAGCACAATTCATAATCAATTATTAATGCACACCAACCAAATTCAGCCACAACATAGTAAGGACCTAAAAAAATATCCTTGAACATGAAACACCTTCAAATATTCTTCCTTGAAGATCCACAACATGCTTCAAACACCTTGTCAGCCATGAACATGTAAAACATGAACACGCAAGAGAAAATCTCAAATCGTGATCACAATGATCAATGCAGACATGCAGCACAAATAGAACATGATCTAGAAACATCCATGAATGTCATAGGAACATACGCAACAACTCAGATTACCAGAATCACATTGTCTTCTTCCATGGACACTATTTGTAGTAACAGAATAGTTGTCAGAACACATAAACTTATAACTTCCTCAGATCTTCATGCACACCTCTGAAACTTATAGAGTAGAAACTAGATAGGTTTGATAACAAACCCTTTAATGTGCAACATCTAGTTTACAATATACTGAATTTTCCTCCATACTGATCTTCACTAGTTCATAGACAACCTGTAACATATTTATTTCAATTTTCTCATTATCCTCGACATATACAACCTTAAAGACATTTATGCTAATAGTGTTGACATCAATGACAACCACATATCAGAAACTCAACCAGAACATCCAAAACATTGATCCCATCAAGGCATATTATAAAAATAGGATGGAGGAGCGAAGTCATCAACCTCTGAATGTGAACTCAACAAAGGATGAGATGAAGCCTCGTGATCAGCCCTATGAGTAGAAAAATTTGGTTGAAATACCCTTATGTCATTATCATTTGAATCCACTTTGGAGGAAGGAAGTGTATGAGAGGACAAGCTAGTGAGCTTCCCTCAAAATGCATACTTCACTCAATGAAGATCTTATATGTCTTAGGATCAAATATTTGATATCCTTTAACACCATCCAAGTATTTGACAAAGATGTGGGGTTAGTTTTGAGTTTTCAAAGCCCTGTATTTCTCCAAAGAAATATGAGCCCATGTAGGATATCAAAAAATTCTAAAGTTCCACACAACATATTTCCTACCAGTATGCTTCAAAGAGATTAATTCTCTTCAATTCCTTATAAGGAATTATATTTTGGATGTGTAGTATAGTTGATAGCTTCAAGCCTATATTCAAGTACAAGGGGATGAGTGTGGATCATGCAACCAACTACGTATTTTAGGTATTTTGTTTATTTCTCTTTGCAACACCATTCTACTAAGGTTTTTAGACAACTAAATATTAAGTACCAATTCATTCAAGAGTAAAAAATTATTCGAAGCGATGGTCCACATATTCTCTATCATGTTAGTATGGAAAATCTTAAGAATATTTTCATATTATATTTCCACATGAGTACTAAACTCTTGAAATAAGCCAAACACTTCACTTTTCTCTTGAAGGAAGAAGACCCATTATCTATACAAATAATTAATGAGCATAAACCTTGCTAAAATACAAGGATGAAAAAGGACCCACTAAGTCATCGTGAACCAGCTAAGGGACTTGTGAATCCCTCCAAGCCTTCCCTTTGTTTAATTTATCCTAAATTTATTTCCCAAGTCACAAATCTAACATACTCCATCTAAATTTTATCTAAGTAATACTTGTGGCCATGTCATATTTGCTAAGTTGTTAAAGGTAGTGGCAATTGAGATGGCTAAACCACTCATTCCATTGCTTTCTCAAAAATTATAAATGGGTGATAAAAGTAGTTGAAATTGTACAAGTACAATGAGAGAAAGCATAGGTTTTGAGAATGATGATCCAATTTTCTAATTATAATGAGATTATTATCTTCAATATTCTTAATGACAACAAAATTAGGAGTGAATTTAACTTTCCCATAATTCTCAAGGTGTGTGATTTAATAGATTACAAGAAGGCTTATTGAAAAATTAGGAACATAGAGAACCATCCTCCAATATACCAGTGTTATCATCAACTAAAGCATTCTTGATGACATCCATAAAACAATCATAAGTAACAATTCTATGAGTCAAATTATAAGGCTCCAATGAATCAATTTGATCATGATTGGAACTTGTATGGTGTGAAGCACCTAAGTCAAGAATCCACTTCCTAGAATAATCTACATAAGAAACAAGTAGTATGACTTTCCCTTTACCTAATTTTGAATTATTAAAATATTTTTGTGCAAAAAAAGAGGGAAAATTATTCTTTTTAAGATGTTTTAGCTCATTAATATGCTTCCCATGACATTAATTTTCCCCATGATAAATCTTCTTACAATACGCACAATTTTGACTTTACTTCCTTCTTTGAATTCTCCTTAGATGAAGATGATATGAAGTATGATTTAGAGGTAGACAAGAACTATGATTGTTATGTGTTTGGTTTATTCTTGGATTGATTATGTTTCTTGTTAGGATAATCTCACCCTTTTTGTCCCTTAGGCTAATCAGCTAGAAAATTATGAGACTGTGATGCCTTTAAGATAACTATGGAAAGAAACTAATTTTATTCATGCATCATATCAAAGAAGGATGAAAATTAATTCATAATATATGTGGCTTTTATACTCACCCTATGAGTGTGAAATCTAAAAAAAAAGCAACATTTTCAAGATCAAGTTTTTTTTAATGTATTATAGACTAATTGAATGTCATTTTTATCAAATCCACACTCTTACATTATTATCTAGGTTTGTTAACCTTTGTTATGTAATATTGGATGTTGTCAAAGTTTTATGGATTAAGGTTCATCAAATCATTGTTGATTTGATAGCCTCTAACTATATCATTTTACCATATAATTATTTAGGTTTTTCCCAAGCATCATGTGAGCTTTTACAAGATTTAATTTGAAACATAATATCAAGTTAAATATAGTTGTGAAGACATCCAAGCGATTTAGTATGTTCAAGAATTCATTGTATATTTTCCTAATAATATTTGTGTTCATCAACCTTTTTATTCGACATAAGATGTAAAAATTGTTAAATTAAGGTCTTCCATTAATTCCAAGTCCATGTCGCATAGTTGTATGGAGTTAACGATAGAAATTTAATATGATTCTTTTTTTTTTTAAAGTAGAGCACAACAAGAAGAGAATAAATCATAAAAGAAAACCAAGAGACCCCTTAAATTCACTTAATCAAAGAATCCCCCTAACAACTATGATTTGGAAAATTATAGATTAGTGTGTGTACAATGTTGAAGTTTTTTTTTCTTTTTTTATGATGCCCAAAATGGACCAAATATTGAACGGCATAATTTATAATTCAAATAAGAAGCTCAAAATGGTAATGTAGCTCTAAACAAATATTCACTTTCAAAAAAATAATCACCTCAATCCAAGATCATATGTGAAATTTACAAGGCTTTGAAGTTCAAAAAAGAATGATTATCTTTTAAATTTGATAAAAAATAATAATTTATATAGAAAAACATGATCACTTTAGAAAAAATAATTATACCACTATTAAGAATGAAAATAATCCTGTAAATTTTTTTAAAAATGCACTAAAAAATGAGGTTGTATGCTAAAGATATTGGCCCTTAAAGTTAAACTATAAAATCAAAAATTGCAATGGTGAGGGGGTCAAAATTTTCAATTAAGTGTATTAATGTAAGCATAACATCACTACTAAATTTGGTAAAATTGTCACCAAGTTTAGAGGTTTACCAATTATAACTATTGCCAGATAAAAAACAATCTCTACCAAAATAGATGACCAGCAAATAAATGTAGGTATTGCTAAGTTACAAAAACCTCCAAATATGGAGGGTCTACCCAATGTTCTATAAATTTTAGTGATGGAAAAAATTGTAGATTCAATAGTGCCCTAGTGGGGTGGTTGAGATTCATTTCCCTAGTTGAATGACTAAGGCCACTGGTGGCAAGAGTTGTGCAACTCAGATTGCTCGCATCACTATTATAGTGCATCCTACAAATAGTATTTTTTTTAATATTATGTATTGTATGGTGCACATGGGAATATGGCTCATTTCCAAAAAGAAATCCTCAGGTAAATTATCTAAATTAGATAAATTTTATATAAAAATAGGGGTTATTGGGCCTTTTGGACACAATGTTAGGGTATGTTTTGCCTCAAAATTCCCCAAAAATGAGTAGCATATTAGATCTAGCAAAAAATGATCTTCAAACCCTTGTAATTTTTTTCTTGAATGTCTAATTGGGATGAAATGAAAGAAAAATCTAACTTTATTAGCTACTCTAAACTCAATTGTGAGCTCATTTTTTTCTAGGAAGCATTGATAATAGACCTACAATTGGTAAGTTAGAAAAATATGCCCCCAAAATCTTGTATTTTTTTTACTTTTAATTCTCTAGATCATCTACGGATGCGAGAGAAGAGCATACTCGCGTGCTTTAGAAAATAACATATTTGCACTCTCAAATTTTATAAAAGCGAACCCACAACTCACAACCAAGCTTTTATCTCATGTGATATTTGGTCATGAATCCGCCCAAGAATACAAATGATTAAAATGAAAGAATCAACAAGAAATTAGAAATGCTAAAATAAATTATATTCTAGTCAACATGAATATACAAGAATGAGAGATTACAATGAAATCAATAGGTGGGTATATATAGGATATAGAACCCAAGAGATTAAAAACACAATAAATGTGGGATAAAATAAAATAAATCTCTAAGTAAACTTAACTAAGTGTGAAAATGACTTAAGTGGAGATCTAGCTAGGGAATAGACTAATTAGGAAATACACCTTGTTCACACTAACAAAATTATTAGTACACTTTTTCTCTGTAAATTTTCTAATGTAAAAAATGGGGCATTATAAAATATAATTTAAAAATATTTAAATGAATTAACTTGGATTGAAACTTAAAATTCTTAATTTAAGGTTATGCTCTTTTTTTTAATCTTAATTAATGCTATAATCCTTTCATTTAAATTTGTATAAGTTGCAAGTAATGTGGAATGCCAAAAAAATGTATAAGGGGGTAATTTATTCCATGGAATTTCAATTGATGACCAAAATGGCTATGGACCACTATGACATTGGAATTTAGAAAAACATCAATATTAATGAGAATAAACGTGGAGAAAAGAGAACCCAAATACTAAAATATCACTTAAAAAGTGGTGAAAATTGGATACCTAAGATAGTAAAGAAACAAATGGAAAGGGATGGTTTGATAGGTTAAGTGATCTGGCTTAAAATGGAAAAAAATGATATGGAAGCCAACTAAACATAGGGATGAACAAGTAGTGACAACGAGGAAAAATAACTAAAACAACAACCAAGAAATGTAGATGCAAGGCTTGATGAATTTAGAGAAATTTGAGGAAGGAGAATGATTGTTGTGTTAAGAAATATTTGAAGTAGATGCTATAAAAGTAAACTTGTAACCAAATTGGACTAATGGAAAATAAGATAAAGGATGAATAGGATTATAATAAATAGAATTCAAATTCAACAAATAGGGTTTGCACTTTTTCAATGTCATTCCTTTAACTAATTCAATAGAATTCTCATCATAAAACCTAAACCATTAAATAAATAATGGAATCACTATTATCAATGAGAAATAAACATAGAAAGACAAACCAAATTCTAAAATCTCATCTAAAAAGTGGTGAAAATCAAAGACTTGAGCCTTAAAGAAACAAGTGGAAACAAGGTATGGATAGATTAGTTAAGTGAGCTTAGTGAAAATATTAAAAATACTATGTGATGACCAATTAAATATAGGGATGAATAACTAGTGACAACTAGGAAAAGTAATAAAAAATACACCAAGGAGTGTAGACCCAAGGCCTATCGAATTTAAAGAATTCTGAGGAAGGAGAATGGTTATTATATAAAGAGATATCTAAGGTATATGTTATAAAGTAAATTTGTAACCAAATCAAACCAATGGGAAGGAAGACAAGTGTCCAAGGAAATAATGAAGAGAATTTTCCATTCAATTGTAAATAGGGGTTTGCACCTTTTTAGTGTCATTTCCTTAGCTCATTTAGTAGCATCCTTATAGTAAATCCCTCAATGAACTACAATCAAAATCTTATAAAAAATCCTCTAGAAAGGTAGATATTACCTAGAAGGTGATGGTAGTTCCCTTGTCATTGGTAGTGGATAAGCTATTGATGATGTTAATAATGTGTTCACTATTAGGCCTTGATCTCTAACAAATGTGAGGTATGCTCAATTTAGATTAATGTCCCCTTTTTTTGAGTGATTAGCCAACAAGATCATCTAGCCTACTTTTATTCCCATAGGCTATGATGAGAGATTATAAGGGAATAAAATAAAATTATTTATTTATAAAGTTGTTCATTTAAAATAAATCTTAAGAATTAACTTTATTTTTATTTAATTTAATAAAGTGACTTATATTAAATGTTGTGGTAAATTATTGAATAGTCACTTTCGGAAAAAAAGATATTAAACATTAAAAGGTGGTGAAGTATAAAAGGTGGTGGAAAAGGAGATTATGGGCATCTTTGAAAAATTATTATCGGGAGTATTTTGGAGAGCTTGGATTTCAGGAAGCTTGAGAACAAAACCCTTGTGTTTTAGGATAAATCAGACGAAAACCCAATACCATGAGATGGTGAATTTAGAACATCAATAATTAATGGTATACAACCATTTTATTTTTGAATATGAAGATTGGTGACTATTAATTCATATTTTAAAGCTACACCAATGTCATATAAGTTAAATGGTTTTATTCATGTCGTACCATTGTAAAGGGGGATCTATGGAATTAATTATTTAATTGATACTTCCTTCCAAGGCCACATACATCCTCCAAAAGCCATATTACTTCAAAAAAAATCAAATTGCAGCCTTATGCACTTGCCACATCCTTGTTTGGGATTCCATACAAAGCAAAGTCAAATTCAATAAGGACATGGTAGTCAAATCAGAATTGGAGTCCAAAATTTATTATATGCCTATGCAATGTAAGACAAATGCATCTGAATTTAAGGACAAGTTGGAGTTGATCATTGGAATTGGGCGATAGAGAAAAAGTGATTTAAGGATGTGAGGTATTGGAGGATGAGAGGCATTTTGCCAAATATTTTTAAAATTATCCATGGTGGAATTGCTCTTGATTGAAATACACATAAAATTATAGTAGGGAACATTATATTTATCTACAAATAGAAGGAAGGATAGGTCTCTATATGATTTTACTTGTCACTACTTATGCAAGTGGTACCTCTATTTATGGCTCTATAATTGTGTCTCTATCTACAAATTTCAAAGCCGCACTAGGATTTTATATGATATTTCATAAGGTAATTATGTTGATCTATGTTGCAATCTTGCATTATTTAGTTTTTCTATATGTCTAAAATATTATTATCTTGTATATGTGTGAATTTAGACATGGTTTTTAAGAATTGGACAAATATTCCGAGTCACTTTATGGTATGGGAGAAAAATTTCCATATTCAAGTATGTTAATATTTTGAACATGTGAACATGGAAATATGTATAATCATACAAGGTACTCCAAATAAGTATCTCAAGGTCATTTTTGGTATAGACAAAATTTAAAATATTATACAACTACAAGACCTTTGTTGCAAGTAGAACCTACAACCATATTTGTTTCAAGAAATTATTAAGAATATTAGATAAGAATTATGTTAAATAGGTTACAATATCTAAAACTAGAGCAATATAATGACAAATCATAGTGTACACACATAGAAACACTAGATTCACCTTCCAAAATCCTTTAAAGAAAAAATCCAACAAGAAACATAGCATCATTGTGATATATTATCTAAAGAAAAATATTATAATATATATGGAATTTACTTATGCTCAAACAATTTATTTTACTCTATCAAATTCTATGCACCTTGAATGAACCCATCCTCAATATAAACCCACACTCTCAAAGAACCTATTTTCAAAGAACTCTATACATTGCGCTGCTTCATGTAATCAATCCAAAAGCATATGGAAAATTATTAAGACATTGGGTATCTATATATCCATTGCAATGCATTCTTATGATCTTGTCACAATATTATATTGCATCCTTGTGTTAACCACTAATGCAAGCACTCTATATAAATCCGAGGAAATAGGAAATAATCAATTATTTCCCAAAGATATAAACCTAAGATCCATGGGTCCATACAAACACCCCATGTGACTATTTGTATCTCCTGAGAGTCTCTTCATATTCTAATGCTTTCTCATGTATAACATTTGTCCTATTTGGACCCATGTACCCAGGGTGATGCTTCTCCTTCCATAAAATTCTCTTCCTTGATATTCTTCATGTGATCCCCAACTGAAATACATTTTCATATGTTACATATATCAATTACCTAAGAGAATTTATCTAACCAAGTGTGAAAACACACCCTAAGTGGAAAACTTACAATAATATCAGCTTTTATATGCAAAGTGTAATTTTCCCAACATTCTCCCACTTCCTATCTACATTGTTCAAATGAACATAATCACTTCCAACACTCTTTCCACTTTTCTATCAACAAAAAATAAATTCACCTACACAAATTTCCCACTCAAGAAAACATTACCACAAGAAAAAGTTACCCTCCTCCTCGATCTTGTACAACCATGGCTTTGATAAAACTAATTGGAAACTAATAATAATCTTAAGAGAAGAACTATGTTGAATAGATTTCAAAAGTCAAGACTAGTGCAATATAATAACAAGTAAACACACAATAAATTCATATTTTACCTTGAGAAACCCTTTCCATAAAAATCCCATTTAGAAACATACCATCTCTCTAGTAAATTATCTAAAGAAAAATATTATAATATATAGGGAATTTTTCTTGTGCTCAAACAATTTATTTACCCTGTCAAATCTAACAATGTATGCACCTTAAAATATATTTTCTTCCATTGGCACCCAATTCAACTATGTCCAATTGTGCTTGAGTCTTAACTCCTTTGTACATTTAGGTCCCATTTTACCAACCATAGATAACTAATCTAGAATAAATCGTTAGTTGGGTACCTTTTGTTAAATTTTTCCTAAGTGTTACTCTCTTCCATCCCTTATGTGCCCCTCATATGTTAGCAATTGAAAAATAAAAAGCATGGGATGTGTTTTATTCAAATTCTAAAGTATGTGCAATTTTTAGAGTTTCAAAAGTTTTTATGTGTCATATTTTTCCCTCTTGGCATACCTCTCCTCCAAACCCCACCTTTTCTCCCTTTTTCTATTGCGATTTAAAAAATATTATTTTTTTCATACCTTTCCTTTGACCCTCACTATTCCTTTGTCTTAATCAGAGTTTTGAACTTTACCTTATCAATGTACCTTTCCTCATAACCTTGAACTCTAATGCTTTGCACTAAGTTATCTTTAAAATTCAAAGTGTCAATCATATTCTTATTCACATCCCTAGTGGTGTGAGGCACGACATCTCTTTGATCCCTAAATCCCTAAAAATTTCTTTATATATCCTTTAAAGTTGTACTTGTGGAATATACTTCCATGTCATCCTTCCTGCTAAACAATATGAGTCCTTCCAAATCTCAAATTCTTGATCATATCTGCTATGTTCTTTTTTCAAAGTCTAAGCTTTATTATGTTGGTAACACAAGGACGGACAATTGAGAGGGGGGATGAATCAGTTATCATAGAAATTATACTTATTAAATTTAATCTCAGATCTGATAAATAAACATGAAAGCATAAACCATCACCACATCAAAAACACACATACCACCAATATTTTTGTGTGGAAACCCTATTAGGGGAAAAACCATGGTGGACCTTAATCCACTAGATTATACTATGTTAAAATTATTACAAATAGGGAATGCACATGCATTCAAGCACACTACCTAGAGCTCACTGCTCAAATACAAAATGCTTACTGCCCAAAGGAAGACACGTTGTCTTACAATCGCATTCGGATTACACCCAAAGATTTGAACTGAGAAAATAACATCTGTTAATGCCTGATTATAGTTCTGGTTAAGCACATGAACAATTCCGTCTACTCACTCTTCTTCACACTTTACTTCTTCCTTTGAAAGATTAGAACATTATTCGCACATATCGCTCTCCACTTCACACCATGAATCAAATGGTATAAATAATCGATCATATATATCTGCAACTAAGGATAACATCAACTACATGTCAGCCCAACAAAATATAAAATGTGTACAAACTGTCGACCCAAATTAATAAACAATTTATCAATGTGAATCAAATAATGTTGGCCAAAACATAGCAAGGATCGAAAACAACATGTCTCGAACATGAAACGCCTTAAACAATTAGCCTTGAAGATCCACAACATGCTACAATCACCCTGTCATCCATGATCATGAAAAACATGAACTCTCAAAATAAAATCACCAATCACGAGCACAAAAATCGATGCGAACCAACAACACAAATAGAGAATGATCTAGAAACATCCACAAGCATCATGAATCACCATAGAAGCATTGGCAACAACTCAAATTACTAGAATCACATCATCTTCTTTCAGGAACACCAGCTACAACAACTAAATAGTTGTCAAAACATCGATACTCATAACTTGATCAAATCTTCATGCGAACCTCTGAAACTTCAGGTGGATAAACTAGATACACTTTTCAACAAACCCTTTAATCCGCAAGTCCTTATCCTCAATATATTGAGCTAGCCATCATATTGAACTTCATTACATCACTAATAACCCGAAACTTATTTTATTACAATTTTCTCAATATCCTCAACATACACAGCCTTAAAGACATTATTGCCAATAGTGTTGACATCAATGAAAACCACATATCAGAAATATCCAACAATCTCCAACATATTCATCCCTCTACCTACATCCTTTTAGAATTGATTCCTTGACATCCCTAACCATTGATTATCGATCCCTTTCATTATGTTATTTATCATAATTAGAGTTTTTCCCATCCTTTTCCCTGCATACTTCTAGAATGAGTTGTGAGGTATCCTCAACTCTTGAACCCTAACACCTTACATTATATTATTTTTTGATCATATTGATTTGAACTTATCCTCACCTACACAATTTTGGGTCAAAGTTAAGTAATCTCTCAAATCCTTGACTCCTTGACATATTACCTTAAACATTCTTTCAAATTCAAATATTTTGAGATCCCCCTATTTTCCTTCTATTGGCATGAACCATGAAATGTCCACCCCCAATCCCCAACATCCGATCCTTATAATTTTTTAATATCATATGCATCTTATTAAAAGGTTGGGTTAACAAGTTCATCAATTCTCTAACTCCCCAATGGGCTAATAAGACCATGCCAAAGTTTCTCAATTCTTCTAAATTCTAAAAATTTGACAATTTCCTTTCCATGAAGTAGAATGAAGAGATTGTTGGAAAGTTACAATGTTCCCTAACTCTTTGAAACATTGACAAGGTTCAAGATAGCCAAATCACCGACAAGTGAAAGTTAGAGGTTATCAAGTTCTTCTAACCTTAAAATTCTAACAGGGTGAAGGAAATGGGATGCCAGAGGTACTAAGATTCTTCTAATTCCCAAGATATTGATAACTTTTGAGGATACAATTATATGACACTAAATTTTGGAGGCTCGTGAGTTCCCCATGCCTCCAAAGTGATGACAAGATGGAATAAAGTAAAGTGCTAGAGGTTAAAAAATTTCTTGAACCTCTAAAACTTTGATGGAATGTTCCTATAAACTCTAAATCACAAAAAAAATGCTTGGATGATTTTCAAAAAAAGTATCCCCAAAAATTGTAAAGGAACTAGAAAATTGCATATGCTGATGAATGTCACATGTCACCTATAGATTATAAAGGAAAGATCCAATAGTTTACAGATGGCATTTCCTTTCTCATAGAAACATAAACTAGGTCAAATGTTGAACAATGCATTTCTCCTATGAATTCAACACATACCAAAATGGTTGTTAGAATTATTATCATTGATGTCAAAGGCACATAGGAGTTAGAAGGTGAAGATTGATGGATATTTCATCATGATGGTATTCATTGACCAAAGAAGAAGATATTACAATGGTCAAAGGCCACTAAATAAAATTCAAAGAGTAGATCTTATTCTTACATGGTAGCAAAAATTAAAATTAAAATTCATATCCCAAATTTGGCTAACCCCCTCATAGTGGCGCCCTTATTAGGATTCAAAATTAAATTAAAATAATTTTAAATCAATAGGGTTGACCCCCATTTTTGTGGTTCCCATGTTAGTTGTGTTTAAAAATAAAATAAAATTATATGTTGTATGGGCTAACCCCTTAATAATGCACCCAAATTTGGAAACATAAAGACACTTTGAAAAGGTATAAAATACTGGAAAGTCATCTCATTTGTGAACCAGTAAGACCATTCATGAAGTCGCCTTCCTTGGTGAAAGAATAAATAGAGGTTGTGGAATGTGGAGAACTATGTGGAAAATAAGTTGAAAATCATATATACACCAACAAATTTTAGAAGAGTTGAAGATCATTCAAAGGAAAATTTTGGAAAGAAGATTATTAAGGAGAACAAATACTTTATCTATCAAGAGGTCGGTGCCTCATATTTGAGAGATCGGTGCCTCTTATTGAAGAAGATTGGTGTCTCATATTGAGTTGGTGCTCAAGTGTTGGGGATTGGTGTCTCCAATAGATTGGTGCCTACGAAATTCGTAAGATATTTTTATATAAAGAAATATTTTATCATGGTTTTCTCCCAAAAGGGTTTCCACATAAATATTGTGTTCCTCGTGTGTTATTATTTGTTAATATCGTGCATTTAAAGTTATTGTGGTTGCTAATTTTAAAAAGGGTAAAAGATAGTATTACACTAATTCACTACACCCCACCCCCCTGTCAGTATAAGTCTGTGATCACCAATGGAATGATCCTCCTCCTACTCAATCCACACCAAAAGGGTCAACCCATAATATTGTGTTCCACTTTTTGGTCAAAGTAGGGTATTAATATCATCATTTTTTCACAAAATTTCACTTTATGAAACCTATAATAACTAAACCATTAATAATTTGGAGATAATGTGAAATAGTGATTTTTGAGGATTTGTGTGTAGATTCTAAATATATATTTTTTAAAAAAATTAGAAATAAATTGTGATTTTTTTTATGTAACTTTTAATTAACTTTTTTCTTATAGTAAACAACATTTTTAAAAAGTGATGTTTATGTTGTCATGCATAACTTTTTTTATTGAAAGGATAAAACTATAATTTTTAAAATATAGATTTTTAACATCAATATCTAGTGCATGGATATTTTTCATAATTTTTTGTTACATAGTTTTTTTCTAGTTAGTTTTTGAAGTCAAAGTAATTATAATTTGGACATAGGTGTATGTCATCACACATAACTTGTTTTGTAAATTGAATTTTTTTTTTGTTGAAACAAGAAAATCAATACCTAGACTAGCGCATATATTTTTCAGATTTTTTTCTCTATTTTTCTATTTTTTCGCATGTGTGGAAGAAATACCTTGATGTTTAGTGAAAAACAACATTCACAAAAAATAAAATATAAATATAATAATAACATTAAAAATGTTAGAAATTATAATTTTTCGAAAGCTTATAATAAGAGCTACATACTTACAAAACATAATTTCTAAATGACTATTTATTCCCTCAAAAGGTAAAGAAAAAGTGTTTTTTCTAGATTTTGATAGGTGTGAAGGAGACTCCATGTGAGTATGATTTAAGACTAGAGGGGTTCTATCCAAGTGGGTTTGATCTAAGAGGGTCTTATCCAACCCTCTTCAATTAAAACCCTTTAGACAAAATCCCTCAAGGATTAAATCATTAGTTTTTCTAAAAAATATGTGATTTCAGGCAAAACTCAGGATGTCCCAAGTTGGGACCCATTATTGTGGGATGACCCAAAATAGAACTCTTAGATCATGATACTTCAAGATTGGATAGGGAAATAACAAGGGGCTACATTGGGGGAATGAATAGAGGAAGGATTTATAATAAATTCTTACAGTTCCTATTTACCTATGTGATCTTGTGTGGATGTACAAGTCATTTTTACTACTAAAGAATCTATTGATGAAGGAAAAAGGATAAAAAATTTACCCTAAGTAGATGTAAAAGTAAAAGGTTGTTTCCATATTCTATGGGAGTTTTTTTCCCAATGGGATTTTATAACTAACTATTTGAAAGGATGGCCTTCATTCCCCCCTTGCAATTATTACAATATGAGGACCTCTAATATACCATAAAAAAAATCATTTATAGTTGTAAATCAAGTGTCTAGGTAGTGGATTGTGTCTACATCTACTTCCATCTTATTTTTTCATCCTCTATATTTAACAGGTTGTGGGGAATTTTCAAGAATTGGTCTATGCTCATGCTCGCAAGAAATCTCTAAAATGTTGAGGCTAATATGGCTCATGTTGTATATGTTCATTATATTTGGTGTCTAATTAATTTAGAACAATCTTATTTGTGTCAAAAAAAAAATTGTCGTCTTTTTAATATAAGACATTACTTTTATTTTCATTTTACACGTCTTTTATTTTTCTTGAGTGCTTCAGGGTATTCAAGGAATTCCTAGATTCACATTTTTTGTTCTTTATATCATATCTTAGTTACTTTACATTCAAGGGGTGTAGTAAAATTATTCTACTTGTGAATTTATATGAAAAAGTATGAGTTATTTCAATACCAACATGTGGATAATTTTAATTTATTATGGATTACTAGGAATGGGGTATTTAAAAGAATAGTGAAATTGAGGATCTAAAATCTACAAGGTAGATCCAAGTACACTAGGCTCAATTGAATTTTATGATTTAGTTTGTCATCATGGTTTTTCATCTAGATTTGACCCTCTTGTTATTGGAATAGGCAATGGTCTAGTAGTTGAAGCTAATCCTACACACTTGTAAAATGAAGAAACTAATAAATTATTTGTAAATTTAATTTTCTTCAATTATGTGTAATCTAGTGTTATGAAACTTTAAAAATCCTTTGTGAGCCTACAAATGATGAAAATGGTTAGAGGGTCTTTATACAATGTCTTTTCCTAGGTTAATGATGTTGTAAGTGACCATAAATTAATGTATCTATATGAATTATTAATTATTTTACCATCTTATGATGCATCATATAGTCTAGCTACCATAAATAGAGGCTTGTGGCTTCTAGGTGTAGGAAACCTACATAAAGAATTATTGACTTGGCTAGTTCTCCTGGATGTCTTTATGAATAGATTCATTTTTTGTGTAGTCTACTAGCTTATGTTATCTTCCAAAAATATTTAGCAAAACCCTCTTGAAATTTTCAAGGCTTAAATTATAAAAGATTCCTATCCACCTTTTTATTCATTATCCTTTTATAACCCTTGGTTTGATCATAGGATTTTTCTCTTTGTCTAGATAAATTTTGTCCATGTGTCTAGATATTGTTGAGTGTACCTTATAATTTGGGCTATTGTGAAAAGGAACGCCAATATATTAGAAACTCTATTGGGGACCTAATACTGAAGAAATATAGTGAAGAAATTGAAGATATGTTGTTATGCTTGTGAATATGTAAGGCTCTATTGGTGGATCAAACTCAAATTTTATTTTGAATTTAAAGATATTTTAGTTTGTTTAAGGTCTTTATTCTCTTTGAAGAGCAAGTGACTCTATTATGATAATTTTATTTGTGATACTATTTTTATACCTATTGTGATAGATCCAAAATTCATTTCAAGAAGGTAATGTAAAAATTTTAAGGTACATAAAGAGTTTCTCCCCGAACTTTGTTGAGAGAAAAATCATATTTCATGTAAGGAATTATTGGGTGTATAAATTCTAAGTTGTCCTTACTTTGATTTTAAAATGCAAGATATAGAAACTAGTATAAGGGTTATCATAAGTCTTCCCCTTCATATAGTTCATCCACTAGAAAAAGATATATCTATAATAATCAATTTTATTTTAATTACCCTAGTGATGTTGTGTCTATGGGTTAAAATGACCATATACCATCTTCATGTTTATTTCAAATTGTTTCATAATCCAAGAAGAATGTCTCAAACCACCAAGACCAGGCGAGTCAATATATGTTTGTTACAACATAGCCTAAACCCAAATCTATAGCCACTATAAGTCATCAACCTCAAGGTAAATATGGAGATTGAGAGATATTTGAAGTAAGAGAGGTCTTGAGGATACTTGGGTCTATCAAAAATCATCAAGTTCAAAGTCTCATTTTCTCCAATGAGCATCTATGTTAAAATTTAGACCTATCTTTGGTAAAATATTAGATTACAATCATGCCACAAGAATTTTTTTATTAGATTATTTGGCTTAATGAACATAATATTCTAAGAAAGAATAATCACATTTGAGCATTTTTCAACTTCACATAGCAGTGTAATTTTTTGGATGAGTTATTTTCCCAAATCTTTGTGTAGTGAGGATAGGAAGTAGTTGCTTATTTTTCCTAACCACCATTTCTTTAGCTGCGATGATCTTGTATTTGTATTTCATCAACACTATTTATGTGGTGATGACCCTGCTTCTATTATTCAAGAATTTATTAATGTTTATAAGAAAGATGATGATTTTGTCCTCAAGTTTTATGATGGATTTGAAGTAGAGAATCAACTTGAGGATATGCTTTGTGATAATCAAGTTGAGATTAAATAATCTAAGGAGATTAAAGTATTTTTTCATGCTTATCGTAATGAATCTAGTAATGAAAAGGAAAATAAGTGTGCAATTTTTTTAGAATAATGATTTAGGTCTTATGGATGTATTATATGGCATAGATTATATGTTTATAGGCATTCAAATTGAAGTTCCCTAGCATGATTTCATGCATAATTTTCTTCCTAATTTTATTTTATTTTATTGTATTGATGATAATGCTACCTATAATGTGTATTTTTTTCTCAAATGGGAATGAAATGAATTATTCTCTACTCAAATTGATAGAGCTGATAAAAGTGATTCATAATCCATGTAATGACTGACATCATGGTTGACATTATAGGGTGTGAAATGAAGTAAAATCTTGAGGGATGTGGTTTTTCTAAGATACTTCAAGATGATTTACAACTCAATGACCTTATATTTGTGATTGATCATGTTGATAATAGTATAGCTATGGGTATTCGCCTTGATAAGGATATGCAGCTAGGAACTAATCATGTGGAGAATGTACATGATTTATCTAAAGGAGATGTAGAAACATTTCCACATCCATATATTCAAGAATAGAGTGAATGCATAAATGTATAGATGTGAAATGGAATGAATGAGTTATGCCTAACCAAATGTAAATGTTAGCATGATGTAGTTGAAGAAAATTTCATGGATGGAGAATTCACTATTTTGATTATTATAATTGATTTCATTTTTCAACATGATCATAGTGTTGAACCAAATTAACATGAGTACCCCGCTCACTATAATGAACATCCAAGGGAAATCATGTAGTTATCACAACAATCCAAGATATTAAGTGAAGATAAAATAGCTTATTCAAATGCAAAAGTAGTGTAGATCCAAAGTGGATATCAACCAAGGAATGGGAAATTACTTACACCTAGAAATGTTAATGCTACTAGATCATATGGAATTTCCATTTACAATAGTAATAAGAAACAAAGGGAAAATAATAATATGTGGAAAAATAGTGCTATAAAAGTATAGAGAAAGAAGATTCTAGTGCAATTTAGTGGATAATAAAAATAAGGAAGTGCATAAATTTCATGAACATGAAGTTCTACAAAGAGAAAATATAAATGATAAGGCACAATTAGTTTATCCCCATCAATTGTAAATGAAGTGTGTGGGAAATGAGAAGAACAAAGAACCAAGTGTACCTTCATGTAACTTCTTGTATTCAAGTAATACCTTGCACTCTTAATGCAAATGACTTGATCTTACCAAGAGATCAAATGGACCTATCTTGTGAATAGGTCAACCTACAAAGATAAGAGAGATACCTATACATCAAATAGGATAGTTGCAACACCGCAAATGAGGTGTAATCCATTTATGTTGGTCTAGACACTCTCTTAGGAGATCATGATGAATAAAAGATAAATATTGATTTATTCCTTCACTTTTCTCATGTTGAGGATGTTAATGAAGGATCGGTCACTAGGGAAAGGAATCAACTAACACATATGTGAAAATCAAGGAATCTCTTCAAGATGCACCAGCCTTGGTAAGTTTAGAGTATTCATAAGTTCATAACCTTTCCATCTTTTCCCCTTTGTCACATCCTATACTACCACTACTTTTGTGCTCCAAAATAATGAAGATGGGTAGGGATAAATTGTTGCAATGATCAAGTATTCATATAATGACAAGTGGAGGTGTGCACCATGGAACAAAAATATGGCATCCATGGATGATATTGGTGCAATTTTGGAAACAATTGAGTTTAACGCAAAAAAAAACAATTATGCATCCATCTTTTGTCACCTTAAATATAGTTGAAGGTACAATAATGATGTGTTTTTATTAGAGAACATGAATTGTACCCATAAAAATAATTATGGTTGGCAAGTAGCACCTAAAATATATTCCCTAAGGTATGTGTTGGTACATACTAGTTTAGTATGGAAACATTATAATGGTTTGTCACTCAAATACTTATAATAGAGAAGAATATGGCTTGTGACATTACCATATGCAATTTCTAAGATAAAATGGTCGTGCATGCTACCTCAAGAGTTTCACTTGGTTTCTTGTTAATTTTTTGGGTCATGAACAATAGATTAGCATTACCTCTTATAATTAATGGTTTTTCCTTATACATATTCTGTGGTGTGTTATTTGTGTTTTGTGTCTTTATGCAATCTTGATCCCTATTGATCATGATGAAGTATGGTTATCCTAGTACAATATTTATTTTTCTTATGTTGTTTGGTATACATCTTGGAGGTAGATAGATTCTTGATGTACCTACAAGATACATATGCCCCTAATTAGAGCTAGTGTTGGCACCCACTTTGACTATATCCAATTTTGCTTGAGCATTAACCCCTTTGAACATTTAGGGCCCGTTGTACCCACCATATATAATTGATCTAATAAATTTTCAGTTGGGCCCCCTTTGTTAAATATTTTCTAACTTTTATTCTCTTTCATCCCCCATGTGCCCCTTATATGTTGGAAAGTGCAAAAATTTTTAAAAAATCAAGTTTGGGGGTGTATTTTATTCAAATTTAAAAGTGTGCAAGTTTTTGGAGTTTCCCCTCTTGGTGTACCTCTTGTTCAAACCATTCATTTACCTCCTTTTCATGTTAGGATTTTAGAGTTATTTTTTATCATACCTTTCCTTGAACCCCCATTTTACCTTTATCTTCATTGGAGTTTTGGACTTTACCTTATCAACATGCCTTAACTCAAAACCCAAAACTATGATGATTTTCACTAAGTTACCTTTTAAAGTCAAAGTGTCAATCATCTTCTTATTTGAATCCCTTGTGACATGAGGTATGGAATCTCCTCAATCCCCACCCCATAACAATTTTCTTTATATTATCCTTTCCCACCATCCTTCCTAGTAGACATTATGAGTCCTTCATAATCCCTAATTCTAAATGATTTCTACTATGTCTTTTTTTAGAGTTGAAGTTTTTGTCATTCTTCTGCTTGCATATTTTTTGATTAATTCCTTCACATCATCAATCCTTCATTATCAATTCCTTTCATTATTTTGTTACTCAAAATTAAAATTTCATCCATCCATTTCCTCACATATTCAGGCATGAGTTATGAGGTATCCCCAACTCCCAAGTCTTAACACCTTACACTATATTATGTTTTCAACTTGTGATTTTAGACTTATCTTTACCTACATACTTTGAGGTAAGATTTAAGGCATCTCCTTGATTCTGGACACCCCAACATATTTCCTTATGCACTATTTCAGAGTCAAAGATGCGAAGATCCGTAAATTTTCCTGGTTTTGGCATGAAGCATGAAGTATCCCAAATCCTTTATCGTTGACATCCTATCCTTATATATTTTTAGGATCAAAGGATTTTTCATCCTTTTAAAAGTTTGTGCTGACAAGTTCCTCAATTTTCTAATGGGTTGACAAGACCATGTTGGAGGTTCACCAATTCTTCTAACCTTTGAAAGTTTTGATAATTTCCTTTACAATGAAGTAGAATGAAGAATTTATCAACAAGTTATAATGTTCCCTATCACTCTAAATGTTGAAAAGGCTTGAGAATTAGCCAAATCACCAATAAGTGAAATTCAAGGTTATCAAGTTATTCTAACCTTTGAAACAATGATAGGGTGAAGACAATGGGACATCAAAAATTCTAATATTCTTCTCATCCCCTAAACACTAACAACTTCCCAAGAGACAATTACATGAAGTGTAATATTGAAGATTCATGAGTTCCCCGAACCTTCGAAGTGTGGATGAGGTAAAATAAATTAAAGTGAAAAATGTATGAAAAATTTACAATGCAAAAAATAGAGAAAAACAATAAGCACAATTTTAACATAGTATTTACATGGAAAACTTGGTAAAATTATACCAGGAAAAAACCATGGGCAAAGACCTTTCGTATTTTATTTCTCAAGAAATTTTCAATTACAACAATCTTTTGAAAAGTTATAGAAAATGTGACTTCAATAGAGTATAAGAAATCTGAGTTGCAGAGTCGTGGTCAAACACAACTTTCTAAAAATAGAAAGTGCGACTCATACAACTATATGTCAAACATTTGGAAAAATGACCAAAAATAGAGTCCAAAAACATTCATATACCCATCAAATTATTGCTAGCTTCAAAAAGTGTAAATGAACCAAGAAAGGTGCATATGTTGATGGATGTCACATGTCACATAGAGATTGAAAAGGAAAGATCTAATGTTTCAGTGATGGTATTTCCTTTCCCCACACAAATGAAATTGGTCAAATTTTGAATACTTCATTTCTCCAATATATGCAACATAAATTAAATCTCCTCCTACTTAGACTACACCAAAATGGATTTCTTAGAACATGATGCTTTTAGCTTGTAGAGGGAAACAAAAAGGATCTACATGAAGGGAATGAATAGAGAAAAAAAATTCATGACTTATTGCAATTCTTGTTTACTCACATCAATCTTGTGTGGATGCTCAAGTCACTTTTACCACCAAAGGATTTATTAATGAAGGAAAAAAGGTAAATCCTCTTACCCTAAGTAGATGTAAAAATAAAAGGTTGTTTCTTCCTTCTACAAGAGGTTTCTACCTAATAGGATTCAATTTTAACTAACTGTTCAAAAGAAAACTACCTCCATTCTCACCCTACAATCATTGCAAAATAAGGACCTCAAAGATACCATGAAACTATGTGATTTATAGTTACAAATTAAAGGTCAAAATGGTGCCATGTGTTTGCAGTTGCTTCCATCTTCTTCTTTCTTCTTCTATATCTACCAGTGTGTTGGGAATTCGCAAGGGTTAGTCTGTGTTCATGCTTTAGGAAATCTCTATAGTGTTGAGGGTAATCTAGTTCATTTTGTATACTTGCATTATAATTGATGCCTAATTAATGTAGAGAATTTTTATTTGTGTCAAACTTCCATGATGGATTTGTAATTCTTTTTAGTAAATCAATATAAGACATTAGTTTTATTTTAATTTTACATGTTGTCTCCACTTTTGTTTGAGTACTTCAAGGGATTCAATGGATTCTTAGGTTCACATTTTCTATTTTTTAAATTATATCTTTTTTTTATTCAAGGATTGTATTAAAATTATTTTACTTGTGCATTTATATACCAAAGTAGGAACTCTCTCAAGACTAATATGTGGGGTGTTTAAATTTGTTTTGGATTACTAAGAATGGGTGTACTTATAAGAATTGGAGGATGATTGAGGGTCTAATTAGCAAGGCCAAAGTGAAAAATAGGCTTATCCAATTCTTATTTGTTGGCCTTTTACAACCCTTAGTTTGAGCATATGTTTTCTCCCTTTGTCTAGACTAATTTGATCCCTATGTTTGGATATTGTGATGAGTTCCTTAGAATTGGATCTATTGCAAAAATTAGCACCAACATATTCAATACAAACTTGTACTCTCAAATAACTTATTCCTCATGCACTCTATGTTGTTCTCCTTCATGTGATAATTTAAAAAGAATATTGAATTTTTTTATAAAACCATGCAGTCATATTTCCATTGTCATACATTCTTTGTCAAAACAATATGCAACATTCTTGTATTAACCAATAATCCAAAAACTCTATATACAAGCAAGGAGCATGTAAAAACTAATGTATTTCTAAAACTATGAACCCAAGAGTCCTAGATCCATCCAAACACCCCATATGACTCTTTGAAATCCCTAAGAGTCTATTTACATCCCTAAGAGTCACTTCGCATTCCAAGGATTCCTCATGTGGTTTTCCTTGTTCTATTTGGACCCATCACCCAAGATGAATCTTCATCTTCAAATAACTTAATTTGCTTTCTTTTCTTTGTGTGACCATAAATAAAATGTGCTTCCCAATATTACATACAAAAATTACCTAAGAGAATAGTCTTCTAACCAAGTGTGTGTTAGATTAATCATTCAATAGCTAATAATTAATTAATCTTTAATTGGATATTAGGCTTATTTCACTTTATGTACTTAAGCTAAACTTGGGAGTGGTTTTTTCTTTTATTAGTTTGAACTATTATTAGATCATTGTTAGCAAGAGGAAATGGGGAAATATAGTCCAAAGATTTGTACCCTAGTATCCCTTATATTTAGTAGTCAATTTATACCCCAGAGGATACAGTGAGAGACAATATTTAGTGTGGTAAGTACCCATATCTAACAACATTTCATGTATAACTTAATTACGAACAACATTCATCCATAGCACATGTATCCATTGAATCCTTATATCTCCTTATATATATATATATATATATATATATATATATATATATATATATATATATATATATGTGTGTGTGTGTGTGTGTGTGTGTGTGTGTATATATATATGTATATATAACAGTTACATTAGCAAGTCTTAGTCTCTGCTTTGTATTATAATCCATTCTTATCACTTGTATCTATATCTATCTCTTTACTCTGCTATCTATTACATGCATTAATTAGGGACTAGTCTCTTATAGAGACATGACCCTTTTATCCCTTACTCTATCTTCCTTGTCAACCTGAGACCTTCCGCAAGTCCTTTTTGGTAGGTCACAATAGCTTTCACTATTTTCCATGTATCTTGCTAACATAATTCCCCCTTTCAAAATTGTGTCTTGTCCTCAAGACATGTTGTTCAATTACCTGGGAGAATATGCTTGTATATGATCTTCAACTGTACCAGTGTAGTATCTCATTGTTATTTTTCTTGTTGGAGTACTTTGATGTACCCTTGTGTGTTTATCTATGTAACTTCTACCTCTGGAAGATTCTTAGGTATCTAAATTTGTTGTGCTAAAGTTTTGGCCTAACCTATCACTTTGCACAAGTGAGCTAACTTGATTTTTTTGGTTTCCCTTAGTTGCTTCACTTGCATCTTTATATTTACCATCTACTCTTTGAGTTGTTGCAGCTAGGTGTGTGTATTGTCTATGTGTGCTCTGATTGCTCCATCCATGTCTTTTAATGGATCATAAGAGGATGTAGCTTGAACTATTTGGGCCTCAAGTTGTATGATCTAATCTTTCAAGTTATTGGTAAGGTTAGGCTATTGGAGATTTCATTGATACAATATATTAGCTTCTGATATGCTTCCTTCTATGTTCTTGATCTATTTCTCCAATTGTGAATGGGTTGTCGCACATCTTTTTTTGGCCTCCTCTGTGTTTTTATTCAAAATTTCTTGTTGAGCTTCTTGTCTTATTTTGTCCTTCTATGCTTGCAGATCTGATTGTAGACCCTCTACCAATTTTTTAAGCTGATACAGTATGGGAAGGGAAGTGACCCTTTGTATGTGTGAAATTGAATTTTGCAATGTTTGTACTGCATCTTCTAGTTGCTTTACATTATCCACATGTTGCTGAAGTATTTCTTCTCTAGTGCTAGCATGAAAAACATATCCCAATTCAATTTTTTGGAAGGGAAATTTTTGCTAGATTCACTTGTGATCCCATCACTGGTAACTGGATTAGTTGTGGTGTAGGTGTTGGTTGCGATTGTTTTTGTTGCACCAAGAAGTCCTTGATTGACTAGATTGGAGAAACTGATGTAAATATTTCTTCAATGTTTTTTTTCTTGTTCTTCATCCCCTCTTTCACTTGGTGGACTAATTTTTGGTGAAGGTGTTGGTTGTTTCTTTATTTTTTCCTCTTCTAAGATGGAATTCAGGAGTGTCTTTGTGATTTATATGGTTTCCTCTTGTAGCTTAACAATTTCCTGTTGTTGTCCCCCCATTAGGATATCTACTCTCTACTTTGTGCAGAGCTCTTGTGTTTGAGTTCATGTAAGTTTCTCCTTTTGATTCATGGTAAGGTAAGACACTACTTTTGTAATAGATTTTTCCTTTATTTTCTCCTTTGTTAGGGCTTTCTCCTTTTTCTCTCGAATTGCGGTGATTATTGGTTATGGGAAGTCATTGATTACTTCCTCTAGAATTTTATCAAATTTCCTTGTATATAATATTAGACCATTTATCATCCCATCCTTATTAATTGTGTCTACATATTCATACATGGACAGACTTGTGAAAGCATACCATGATAGATTATGGCATTTTTAGTCACCATAACATCGATTGGTGGTTGTGGTTGCTCTGCTACCTCTAGTTGTATTTGAATTGTATATTCTTTCTTTTTATTCTTCTATGGAGGCTTCTACACCTCTTGTACATCTTCTTCCTCCTCTTCCCCGGAAGTTTGAATTATCTTCCTTTTTACCACCTACCTGACCCTTGCTCTGTCGGTCTTCTTCTTCGTACTCATTTGTATTAGAGTTTCTGTTATCTCTTGCACGTCTGGTGTAGTTACCATCTAAGAAGAAGATGTGGGACCTTCAGATAGTGTGCTTGTAATCCCATGTAGTCTCCTAGACCTTCTTGTAGTTGGTGTGCCGGGTTCAGAGCTGGTGCAAAATAATATGGTTGTGTTGTTCCCTTTGGTGCAATGCCCCATTGTTTTTGTATTTGTTCTTTATTTTTCTCGAACTTTTCCTGGGCATTCTTCTTATGGATTTGATCCATAATTTCCTTATATGTCCCAAATTTCTCTGCATTTGGGTTTTTTTGGCTTATTGAGTATGTTTGCGGCATAAGCATCCACCTCTTTCTGTGATATCTCGTAAAGGAGCTTAAGAATCCAAGATATTTGTAGCTCCACCACCTCCATGTAGGTGTAGTCTTTATCCACCAGGAAAGCGATGGTGTTGATATACTGCTTGATGGATTCATATGGTATCCGCTCCTTGTCCTACAATTGTTGTTGGAAGATTTTGAAGAATCCCCAATATGCGATGGTATATGTTTTTTTATCTGGGAATTATTGGGTGTGCATTGCTTCTATCAGAAGGCTTATTTGCCTTAATTTTCCTTTGAATGTTGGGAGCTCGTTAAGGAATTAGAATACGAGGAAGATAAGTAGTGTACCATATTGGACGTTGTATCGAGAGGCTTTAATTTTTTGGAGGTTCTCCATAATTTCCTCTCTCATGACCTCATAGAGGTTGAAATCCTTCCCCTCCACCACTATTTGATATGCGGTGTGAATTGATGTGGCAGTAGCGGAATCCTCCCTATTTGCATAGTATATTTTGTATGCAATCCCCATGGTTGCATACTGCATCGCAGGGTTTGTGATTACATGGACGCTCAGGCTTCACCGTCCTCGGTCAATGTGGTCACTGTATCATTCTTAACTGTTTTCTTTGTCGGTACCTCCCCCACCATGCTCAACCTTGTTACTGTATGAAATGATTCTCTTGTTATCCAGTAGGGTTTGTCGAGATATATGAACTTTCCATGGACTCCTCTCAGAACTAGTCGCACCCAATCATGCTCATCACAAAAATTTGGGAAATCCTTCCATATGTCAAGATTCTTCTTTCCTATCTCCTGGAACTAAGTTTGGTCCTTTGATCTAGGGTGAGGAGGGTTATCCTGAGCTCTTTGAATTTTGTGTGATCGATCTCTACTATCGAATCATGGATATATTGCCTTGCATCCTCTATATAGACCACGTCTATGGGGATACTCAAGAATGTACTGTATTTATCTACCAACATTGCCTTAATGGGTATTTCTTGTATTTTGGTTGTAGCATCTCAGTAACATTCAGCAGGTTGGGGTTGCCATTGTTTGCAGTTTTGTGTATAAGTAGCTGAGCTCAGATCTCGTTTGTTTACTATCTAAATTCAATGTAGTGTAATTGTGAGGGGGTTAAATATATTTAGGTTGGTCAGATGCATTTATGTTATTTTCCTATTAGGTTTCATGGGATTTTCTAGCTATTTACAACTTTGGGCCACTAATGGTTTGATTTTATTGTTTAGTGATTTATGATACATATTTTACATAATATACATTATGCTTCTTTTCAATCTTTATGATTTTCATCCTTCGGGTTTGGTGGTAATGCTTAAGTCTTGTGCCATTGACATATCATGTTATGCGGTTTCCATCTAATTTTATTAATCTCATCACTCCTAAATCCGTAATTTGATGTATACATTATGGTCCTAACTACCTTACCTTTAATTTACACTAATTTTTGAATTTAGTACCTTATAGTAAGACTAGATCCCCTATTTTAAAAGTCTTAATGTAGAGTTTTCTATCATGCCAAGCCTTCTGCCTTTTCCTTTCTAATTGTTGATTGTGTAAGGTTATGAATCAGTTCTCCTCCAATTTTTCTAGTTCTTTAATCCTTTGCGCTAAGGATGCATCATTATCCAACCACAATGTGAGTGTGGTAAGTAAGTTAGGGACTATGAAGTTCATGGGAAGTTCCACATCAAAATTCCATAAACTAATTGAAATGGTGTAAACTTATTGATCCTTTTTTAGCATGTGTGGTAGGCCCAGAGTATCGTAGGTATAGTTATGTCTCAGTCTAACCTATTTTTATTGCACATTTCAGTAATTGTTGTCCCAATTATCTTATTCAAAGCTTCACTTGCTCCATTTTCTTGTGGATGGTATGGTGAGCTCTTATTGTGTACATTATCATTAAATTATGTAGAAGCTCTACGATTACTTTATTAACAAAATGTTTTCCTTGGTCACTTACTATAGTTTATGGGCAACCATACCTAGTGATTATATTTTGATATAAGAATCTTGTGACAATTTTGGTGGTACAGTCCTTAGTAAGTTCTACCTCTACCCATTTTGTTAATTATTCTACACCTATTATCGTGAATCTTGCTCTTGAATGTTTAGTTGGTGGTTCAATGGGTCCTATACAGTCTATCGCCCATTTTTCAAATGGGATTTGTGCTAGTATTGGTTTTAAGGGCATCTTGCCTCTTGTGGTAGGTTTCCCCACCCTTTGACATATCATAGTTTTTTGCATATTCTTTTGCATCTCTATGTAGGGTTGGCCACCAAATTTTAGCTAGTTTAACCCTTTAGCTATTATTTCACCGCAAATATTTTCTCCTGCTATTCCTTCATGTGCTTCTTTCAGATTGGATTCTCTTTCATGATCATAAAAAACTCTTCTTATAATTTTATCTTGTCTTATGTGATGAAATTCTCCTTTTATTAATTTATATGGTAGACTTTTGTAGTAGATATTCTTTAGCTTATGGTTGATGAGCACTAGCAATGTCTAGTTCATGGCTTTAGTTTCATTTTTTATCTCATTTCTGCTAAACTTCAAAAGACATTTTCAAACCTTTTTAATATACTTTAAGGAATTTCAAAGCATTTAAGGATGATATATTATATTAATGAATAGATGTGTGAACTTTGAATGTTTGTGAGATTAATTAGAATTTTATGATTAATCATAGTTGCTAATAATGAAAGATGCCTTGAGAAATAAAACTAACCCATGTATTGAGGAACCTGTCAACTGGCAGCAAAAGGATTCTCAATGCATTGCAGAAGGATGATAATTCAACACAACCAAAGGAATCAACCAACTACAGTATGTGCATATTTCTGGAATAATATGTAGTTGATGGTTTTAGGATGTGAACACAGATATCTATGTGTCACTCCACCTTTTCAATAAATCATGGAGGAAGAAGTATGTTCTAATAAGGGATAGCAGTTATAATGAAGACGGCCTTATTAATCATGCTTCTATTATAATGGTCTTCTTGATTTTTGTAAAATCCTTATTGGATTCTAAAACTTCTACTTCCACCTACTTTTATATTTATGTTAAGTAAAAGACTTGGTCCTCTTCTTGTTTTCATGGAAGAATTGGTAGTTGCTAGTATTTTGTTTATATTTTTTGAATAACAGGACTCTCATAGATCCTATACATGGGGATACTCTTGTGAGAGACTGTAGCTAGATTTTTGCATGAAACTAGATTGATTATATTTTGTTAGAGTTTTGTATATGTTGTGGATTACAATAAAGAAGAATATATTTTTTACATGATTTCTTGAGTTAGTCATCAAAAGGAGATATTATGGAATGCAGCAGCTCAAGCAAGGGTCGATTGAGGTACTATATCATCCACATTGGATTTGATGGTTAGTTATATTCTAAATTATATTCTCTAAAGTAGAGTTTCCAGTTTACATTACATTAATTTTCATGTTGTCATTTCTAAATTGAAGTCTCTCATTTATAATTATGTTCAATGCTATTAAAGTAATTAATTAAATTAGGTTACGCTGCAGCATAGAGAGTCACTAATTACAATCCATGAATGATAGTTACCCATAGAAGTTATAGTAATTATCATTTACTTACCCTATTCTTTAATTAGGATTTAATTTCAATTAAGGAGCTTTTAGATGAGCTTAATTTTGTTCAATCCTTGTACTCAGTTGATTAAAAAGCCTAAGATTCTTAACTGCATATATAGTGCTAGCATCATCTCAAGTTCATGATTCCCTGGTTGAAAATTTAATGAATCCCCCTTTTGAACCATGAACTATTTAATTTAGGGACCCTTAGGTCTGTTAAGTTGTATGTATGATTATCTACATCAGTTAATTAGACATTAGGGGAGGCTCTACAATGGTGAGAGATCTATGGAAATTCCCCTTTAGATAAGAGTATAGCAATATCATGTAGCTCCTTCAATACTATATTTATTCTAAATAGATGTGCACTAGTAGATCTTCTACATGATCTTCTAGTTCTTCCCTTGTTTTAATTCTTGATAAGTAATCAGGTCCTTGATTGTGTTTTCCTAGTTTTACCATTATTTTAAAATAAAATTCTTAGAACAATAGTAACCACCAACATATCCTTCCTTGTATGATAGATCTATTAAGTAAGTACTTTAATGGTTCATGATTTGTAAATAATGTAAATGTTGTTGATAGTAGATAGTTTCTAGATGTTTGTAATGCATAAACCATAGCCAAGGTTTCTTGTTCTATAGTGGTGTAATTTTTCTTTGCCTTAGATAAAAAAAATCTTGTAAAGGCTATGGGATGGTCCTTATTGCCTTTGGGTTGGGCCAATACTTCTATGGAAATTTTGGATGCATCTACATGTACATGTAATGGTGTATTCTAGTATGGGAAGATTAGTATAGGTACCTCCACAATTTTGTTATTTAGTGTATTGAATGCTTGTTGGTATTCCTCAATCCACTCAATACTCTTGGATTTCTTCTTCAGTAGTTCCTCCATTGGTGCAACTATTCTGGCATAACCCTTTATGAATTTTTAGTTATATCTGGTATATCCTAATAAATTTTTTACATCTAAAGGTTTCTTATATGGTGGTAGTGTCACAATTAAATTAACTTTCATGGGTCTACCATCAAACCTTCTTTGCATATGGTGTGTCCTAATAAGGTCTCATAAGGTATCGCAAATATGCACTTCTTCAAATTTAGTGCAATTTGCATACTTCAACACCTATTTAGAATCATTCTCAACACTTGTACATGGTATTTTATTAAGCCATATACTACCCAATCATCCAAGTATACCCCAAAAATTCATGTATAAAATCTTTAAAAACATTTATCATTATCATGTTGAATACCTCAAATGTATTCTTTAGTCTGAATTTCATCATTATGTATATGTAAGAGCGCCATTCTATTGTAAATGTTGTTTTTGGTTGATCCTCACTTATTTTTACTTGATGATAGTCAAAAAATCCATCGATGAAGGCGTAGATTTCTCTTCCCAACAGTAATTCCAATATTTCTTTAGTGAATGGTATAGGAAATGGGGCATGAATGCAGGATTTATTAGTTCTCTAAAGTCAACACATATTCTTATTTCCCTTGTTTTCTTATTTTGTATCACCATAGAGCTAATCCATTTTGCATCTTTGATTGGTTTGATTATCCCTACTTCCAACATGTTTATTTATGCTTTAACCTTCTTTTTCATGTTTGGATTTAGTCGGTGTGGTCTTTTTTGTATTGATTTATCTATGTTTGACTATATCTTCATGACTTGTGTTTCCTCCTTTGTGCCTTTTAGGTTTGTAAATGTTCTAGGGAATATTTCTTTAAATTTTGATAAAATCTTTGCAACTCGCACCACTAATTTGTCATCCCAATAGTCTCCTATTTTAGCAAGTTTAGGATCTACTTCTTTAGCAATACTTTCTTATCCTAGTTTAATCAGTTGTTTATAATACTTATGTTTTTCTTTTGTTAGAGATTATAATTCTCTTTCTCCTCGTTGGAATTCTATGTCTAAGATTTGTGTATCATCACCATCATTGCTTGTTAGATAGCATTTTCTATTTAGCAATGCAAATTCCTTATCTAGCCATTTTATGTATTTCCATATTCCCTCTTATTGTGGGGGTGGTGTAGAGGTTTGTGGTACCACTACTTCCTAATTGTCATGGTTCGAATATTCTCCTCCATTTTGAGAAATGTGGTATGTATGTGTGTCTTCATTGTAAAAAGAGAAGGTATGTATAAAATCCATTGTAAGTTTTGTCCAATCTTTTGTTTCTCCTCTTCATTCTTAGTTGATGTACCACATTTGTGCTACAAGTGTCAATTTCCAATAGAATAATTAGATATATATTCATTCATCATACTCATTTTTTGTTCTCCATGTGGTAATACAAATGGTTAAATGATCTTTCGATAAAAATATTTCTATTACATTTTGATATTTCATTGTATTCTCCTTCCTTTGGTATATATCTTGTTTTGATTAATATTTGAAGTATTGCCCATTGTGCTAATCGTTCCTTATGTGTATTGTGGAAACATGCAGCGTTACAAATGAGTGTATGTTTTAATATGTCAAGTCTCATTTCTTTAGTTTAAAAATTGTTTCTATTTATGTTATAAATGATAATAAGGCGCCAATTCCTGAGTATTTGGGTAGTTTGATATGTGAAATTCCCTGCGAGATGTGATTTATTTGGCGAGATATTTCAGTTCTAATCTTTATGCTATCTTCCAACATATTGAAAGGGTTCTGTAATAAATTTTTCGAGACTATGGTAGAATGCGGAGTATCCTTCGATGTCTTCTTGATCATGAATATTATGTGGAATCCATTAATCCTCCGAGAGTGAAGTTTCGATTTGTCCTGCATCCATGCATCTAACACATCCTTAGTATTTGTGCTATATATAGTGCTTTCTATTTCAACTTCTCTTTTTTTAGTTTGCTTCTTCCAAAGTGTAATTTGGTGGTGACCGTGAGATTATGTACAAGTTTTTATTTTCAGATTCATTATATTCTTTTAGGTTCACTTATTCTATATATGATTCACTCAAAGTGTTCCCTAAGGGGATATGAACTATTATGTTTTTATCAACAAATGATATTTCCTCCTTTTTGGAGTCTACAATTCCATTTACGTTCACAAACCATCTGAGTTTGAGTAATGCATTAAATGAATCAAAGATCTCCTTTATAGAAACGACTTCAAAATCTACTATTTATGTCACTCCTTTAACACTAACTTCTACTTGTTTCCATTTTCCCAAGGTTTTCATTCCTATGCCATCTGCTAGGTTGATTAAATAGGTTGTTTGTTGTAGTTTTGGTTTTCCTATTTATTCCCATATCCATTTTGGGATCATGTTTATATCAGCTCCTAAGTACACCATGACATTAGTTATTGCATGTGGTTTATGCTTATTGTAATCATAATTGGTCATGTTTTCCATTGGTTGTCATTCTTGTTTATGGTTCTAATTTCAAGCATTTTATTCTATTTGTTCTAGTACTTACAAAATTTCTTTAGTTTATCCAATAGGTTAGATTGTTTATACATTCTTATCAATTTTTTAAGTATGCCTACTTCTTGTTTAGAAAAGTATTCATCATGTTTTTTAGCTTTCTCTTGTTCTCTTGCGATAGTTTTCTTTGTTTCTTCTATTATTTGATCATGTTGCTTCTTAATTGGATGGAATCCTTCCTCATCTAAGATAGTTTCTTCCTCTATAGTTTCATGTCTATCGTTTGTGATTTTGGTTCCTTTTCTTGCTACTACCACTTCTTTGTTGTACGTATAATTTTCTACTTCGGAGTTGCTAGTCTCCTCAGGTTTGATATCAACCCGTGGCATATTTTGTTTGTTTCCTCAAGTTCTTTTGGTGTTTTCCTTAATAGCCTTTCCCCTTTCGATGGATTTATATTTTGGATTTCATCACTCTTTGATTGTGGTGTCACATTCCTATAACAGGTTTGGGCTTTGTCGCAATTGAATATATCATGTTATGTGCTTCCACAAAATTCATAGAGTTTCTTCTTATCACCCCAAAATTTTGTCGTGAAGTGTCCTTTTTTACCGTATTTGAAACATATGGCATCCATTTGTCTTCTCCTTCCTCTACCTTAGCTTATGTCTCCTCAAAATTGGCCTCTTTCAATATATGCATGTCTTAAGTTTGTTGATTTTGTACAGAGTTAATATTCCTCTTATTTTGTCATTGTGGTACTTTGTATTCATGGTCCTATTGATAAAGTGGTATTTTTTCCAATCTTTTAATGTATGCCAAATTTTGTTGGTCACTATGGTTTGTTATGGTTGGGTATTCTCTTAATTGAAATAATTGTGAGGGAAAATATTTTATTTCATGGTCATCCCATTCTTTGCAAGTGTCGTAGTAGACGAAGTTTATCTTTTTGGGCAATGCCTGTAAATCTACCCTTATGGCGTTAGCTTTCTTCTCTCCAATTTCCTTTGGGAACTCATTTCTTAGTGTCCCTCTTGTCTGTAGTAGGTACACCAGATATTAGGTCTCATTCCAAACATATCTTGTTTTTCCGTAAGGTCTTGTTGAAGTCTTAATTTTTCTATCCTTGGTTTTAGTTTCTACATTTCTTTCTTCTCTTTTTCCCTTTCCTATTTCCACCGGGATTGGTTTTCAATTCAATATTCCAAAGTAACAAGTTCCAGATAAGTAGTAAATCCTCTCTCATCCAAGGCTATTCTAATTTCTGGTATTACTCTGAAGATGAACCATTTAATTTTATGATTGCCAGTCAATGGTTCTTCCAATCTTCTAGTGATTTCATTAAATATTTTATCAAATTATTTTATTATTTCATCCTCATTCTGTGTAAGTTCTTGAAATTTGTTGACTCCTATAGGTAGTTCTAAAGTGTCAAATTTTGCTAGGAAATCTTTTTTTACTATATCTCACTCTTTATCATTCTCAAGATAGGTTTTTCGGTATCATTTGAGGGTGTCACCACGTGGGGATCCAATATAGTCGAATAGTTTTGTATTATCCTTGGTTATGTGTTGCCTCTTTCACATTGATTCTAGGATAAATATATGTTTTCCTTCTTCATTGGTATCTTTTTCGAATATGGGTAACTTCCTAGGAGTATTCATGTTTATTTTTTCTTTGTATTCACTATCTATGTATCCTATGTTAAAGTGATACATCCCCAGGTCACCTGTGTTATTCTCCTTAGTTTTATGTTCTCATGTGTCTTGGTTGCTTAGGGTGTGTTCTAATCCTTCTACCAAAATTCTCTATTTTAATGTTATTAAGGGTGACTCTTGGTTCAAGGGTTGTAATTTTCCAAACTATCTTTTCACACTTGGAGATGTTTGTTTATTAGTAATTGTCATTTGATTAGTTGATGGTGTCACTTCATTAAAGGTTGTTAAACTCATAGGATCCTCTTTATTTTCTAATGCATCTTCAACTCTTATTCTCAGAACACTTCTAGTTACTAACTTATCCAAGTAATTGGCATCAAATATTATGTTTTGAATATTTTGTAAGGGGGTCCCTATCGATAACCAATCCTCATTTAGCCTCAATTGAATATTCATCCAATCTAGATAAGCAGTTGGTGTTCTAGTTATATGTGGTGTCATAATTGTTAGGAATAGGATGCCATTTAATTGCAATCCTAAACATATTTCATGTATCTCGTAAGTCCTTGAAAAGTGTTCCCCAACACTAGGATTAGAAAGAGATTAATTTCAAATGAAATAAACATGTAAATTGACATTTGTAACTATTCCTAAATAATAGGAACATGTGGGGCATCCATTTTGAGTTCCTAAATAATACGAGCACATGGAGTGCCCACATGGAAGGTGGAACCCACCTTGTTTCAGTTAACTATTTGGAGGATTGATAACACTTTAGTAATGCATGTCTCGGTTTCTACAAAATAGGGATTGATATTTACAAGAGTGAAGTTGCACTATCAGTTCTGTATCAGTTCACTTCATTTCACTTTAGTTTAGTTTAGTTCAGTTCAGTTCAGTTATCTTCAGTTGTATGTAGTTGACTTGAGTTGCATTCTAGTTGCATGTAGTTATCTTGAGTTGCATGCAAGTTGCATGTAGTTATTATGAGTTGTATACTAGTTGAATTGACTAATAACTTTAGTTGCATGACAGATAACAGATTGATACTTTCAGTTAAGTGGGGATGATCAAGCATGCATATTGTTTGCATAAATCGATGGAGAGATAGGTTTCAGTTAACTCAGATTGACTTGGATCAACCTTGGACGCCCAAGTTGGCATCTTTCAGTTGACACCTTTTGCATGAGAAGATATTAACAAGGTTCAATTTTGTGGGCCCATTCTTGGGTGCCAACTTTGAGGTGAAGCTTCCAAGATATCTTCAAGACCAGATTTCAATTAAGTGTTCAGTTTGGGGAACCAACTTTGAGGAAGACTTTGGTTTGACTTCTATTTAGGAGGTGGAACTCTACTTGCCAATTTCAGGCGTAGGTTTTTGGGAGAAACTTTAATGCTTTGTAATTGTCAACTCTTGGGAGTTTACAAAGCTCATAATTGTCTATTTATTGCAGCAAGTTGAAGAGAGTTTGATGAGATTTTATTGCAGGTTGTGAAGAAGCATTGTTGAAGAGAAAGGAAGCATATCAATCAAGGATTGATACAGTATTATTGTAATATTATTCTAAGGTTAAATAATACAAGCAATATCAATTTTGGCGGAGTTTTTTCCCGAAAGGGTTTCTCCACATATATGTTGTGTCACTTCTATCTTTTGTCTACATTCTTCTACAATCTTTTGTCTAGTTCTATAAATGATAAAATTGATCTAAAGAGAATAATCATTTACAAAGAATTGATCTAAATAGATTAATCATGCACAAATAATTGTGACAAAGAATACTTAATTAGATCTATAGTCACATAATTTTATAAGTTTTAAGCTACAAATTTACCTTCATTTTCAACAATAATTTGTATAATTGCTTGTTCTAAATCCTTTCTAGTGTTTCCATAATCTCCAATCTCCCTCTATGTTTTGTATAATTTGATTTATTATTTCCATGCTAGGACTTATTTGTGGTATCTCTTTCCTTACCTCTTCAGTTGCACTGACAATAGCGCGCTTGGTAGCACCCTCAGTGGCACACTCCACTTTATTTGTGTTTTCTATCATTGACTGCAATTCTTGTTCTCTTTTCCTCTATTCTACTTCTTCCATTCTCTTGCAATATATTTCCTGTTGATCTCAAGTTTGTTTCAACCTTCTGTCTTATGTATTCATTTCCATTCCCAACTTAATTCTTTCAATAGTCTTCACTTTATGTTTATTATCTCCTTTTTCCATGGGTTTGTCTAGTTTGGGTTTCCATTAATCCTTATATATCCCATGGGTAGTTTAAAATTTTGAATAATTACATCTTTTTAGGAATGTTTTTCAGATTCCTCCCCCTTCTCCATTCGTCATCCCTTAAGTGTTTCCCTTTATTGTTATCTTCTTTTCTATTGCTAATGTTCTATTCTTTTACTCTATATTTTCTTCATTGTTCACTCTAAGGTCCCAACAATAGAAACAATGTTAGCAAGAGGAAATGGAGAATTACAATCTGGAGATCTATATCCTAGTATCCCTTACATAGTTTTTTTATATCTTACATGATATAGCAAGAGAAAAGAGTTAGTGTGATAGGAACCTATATCTAACAACATTTCATGTATAAATTAATTAAGAACAACATACATCCATAACACATACATCCATTGAATCCTTGAAACTCCTTATATATATATATATATATATAGTTATAGTTATAGTTATAGTTACATTAGCAGGTCTTAGTCTTTGTTATGTATCACAAACCTTTCTTATCACTTATATCTACATCTATCTCTTTACTCTACTATCTATTGCATGCATATATTAGTGTTTGGTCTCTTATAGAGATGTGACCCTTATAAGGTACCCCTTATTCTATATTTCTTGTCAGCCTAAGGTTCCACAAGTCCTCTACAGTAGGTTGCAATATCTTTCACTCCTTGCCTTGTACCCTGCTAACAATCATTATGACTCATAACATGTGATGTTGGCACTTGTCATGATCTAATCCATTTCTCATTCACGGTTTTCTCTTATAAGCACTCACCTTTATTGTATTACAAAAACTCTCAGAAGTTCAATGAAAGCTCTAGCATCTCTTGTAAGTTTTTCTTTTTGAGTAAATAGAAAACCACTGTTTGCAACTCTCATGTGTGGAAGGTGTTCGCATTTGTTGTTTGATCCTACCTTGTGTTTTTTCACAATTCTATCTGTGTGGTGTCCCACTCTAGGTGAACCACAACTTACAATAGCATTAAAAAAAATGTGCAAGGTGTACAACACCTTTTCCTAACAATTTTCACATTCCAAGTGAAAATCTCATCAACTAATTGGGTTGGATGAACTTAAGAATAATCTTCAAGCTTCAAATCAATCTCTTCAAAGATAAAAATATCTAATCATTCCACTAGCCATTATGATCTCATCAACATAACAACTAGAACCATATGATGAATGTCAGTCAACAAACCAATGTATCTCCTCAAAACGAACAACATCCACAATCAAGGTCCATTAGGCTTCTTCAACAACAACAAAATCATAGGACTAACTATTGCTTTAGCCCAATTAGCTCAAAAGAGAAGCTTGACTACAACATCCCTTATTGGGAGGATGCTTTGTCTAACTAACAAACCTCTAAAAACAACAAATCAAAACTATTGGAAAACTACTTCTATGTGACCCAATCAAGAAATGATTCTAAAATTCATTCAAGGATCAAATAATTGGTTAACAGTCAATAAATGAAAAATGGATCATGGAGTATGCATGATAGACTACAGGTTCAAGACAATGACTATATAATGCCTACTTTTACTTTGACGACCAACTAACACTACCTTGTCTTTAAGCCAAGTTTAAAATGCTACTAACTAATTCTTATGAAAATAATTAATTTCTAACATCTTAGCAATAAAGAAAGTACAATATTTGATACATCTTATAAGCTTCTTATTACGGATTTGTAGTACCATCCTTACTCAATTCATTTTAACATTGTTTTTTTTTCATGCTCTCATCAAACAAAGATTGGTTTTAATCTTTATGGCAGCTCTTAATAGTAGTTATGTTATTTATATTATTTTATGTATAATTAGTTTGTAACCAAGTAACTTTTTATAAAGACTGGATCCACCCCTCAAGGCTTAACTATTTTTATTTGTAATGAATGTCACTCATAATTTTGACCTTCACAATAGAAGTGGTTGTAGTATCGTTTACTTTTATTGATAGATATATGCTTTAACCATTTTTTCAAAAAAATGCACATGCATGTATTACTAGGAAATAAAAGCATGTAGCTAGACACCCTTCAAGGAGTAGGAAGAGAGGTCCACTACAATGACAGTTTAGAAAAAAATAACGGATGGGAATCCTAATTAAACTAATGTAGATATCTAATGTGAACCAAATAATCTTATAAATTATTCGACATGGTCTCAATAACAAACAAGAATGCTAGAACAATATAGAAATCAAGTGCAAGTAGCACTAAAAATGATAATGAGGCATAAAAGCTTCCTAGAATTTAACTTCCATTAATCCATCCATATCTTTGAATTATAACTCACAACTTGCTTCACAAAATCCTACTTAGTTTGGAAAGACCAAGATATTTAAATAAAGAACCTAAAGTACTATTTATTGCATGAAGAGATAATTATGTGAGTAACTAATAGGTAACACTACGTAACAAATAACCCTATTAACTATCTTCATTTGTTACTAACTACAACAACCCCTAAATTAATCACATAATTTTCTAAAAACTCTACAATCTCCTCAAGCCTATCTAAAGTGTATTTCCAAAACATAAAACTATCACACTTAGTAAGAATTTGATTCAATAATGTCATATCAAGGGTCAAAATTTCCTTGTGTGCTTTTTCTAGATAAGTAGGTTTTATTTGTAGATATTTTGGTATTTGAATTCAAATCACCAACACAAGAATGAAGATCGGTTCCCTCAATGAAATCTTGATCAACACTAGAAATACTTTGAGATAACTTTTGACATAAGAAAGTGTTACCTCCCTTATGTATTATGGATAAAATGTTGAAAAAATCTTAATTAGGGGCACACCTAATGAGTTTCATCAACATGGTCCTAATTCCCCTATATTCAAAAGACAAAGAACCTAATAGAGTTTTCTGAGTCACTTATATTCCAAGATGTAAAACCATTCGCAACATAGGATTGCATTAATTCTCTAATTCGGCTCTTACCAATAGCTGCATAGATCAATCAACCATTACCTTGAGTACATTTTGCAACCTACACAATGACTTAACTTCTAACATGTGTTCACTAGAAATATTGGCTCATTATGTTTTATAGTGATCATTGGGTATGTCATCCCAAAGAGACTCAAATAATTCCATAAAGTCATGGAAATTGATCAAATGGATCCCTCAAATACTTTCATATAGGTTCAATAGTCCAAAATTGGAGTAAATAATAAATTAGGTTTAATGTTTAATAACTAAAAAATTTGGTTTGGTTTATGTGTTAATCTGGAAGCATAAAATTGTGAAAGGTGTAGTGGACATCTATGCAAGAGTTGCAAGTAGAGAGGTGAGTGTGGATAAAATGCAACAAAAAAGAATTTGTTTAAACTACTACATGAAATCTACTAAAAACTATGCATGCTATTAGAATAGTTTGCCACAAGAACTGTGCAGGCTGCTATAGGAGCCATGTAGGTTGCTACAAGAACTATGCAGATTTATGAAACTATGATCTATTGTGGATATAAAATCCCTCAAGCTCCCTTCGGGTTGATAATATTATTTTTCTTGGCTTCCATCTGTGCCCCATAAATTTGAATATCTATGACCCCCTTTTTTGAAGAGCTTCACCCACTATCGCCATGTGTCCATCACGGACTCCTCGCAAGGATTTCCTCCCTCACTTTTTTCTGAGCCCCACCATGCTTCCATGTGTCAACAGCATGGGCGTATGAGGCTTTCTTCCCTTGGCCTCTCTATCAATTTTCACCTGCATGCCACGTAGCATCGTTCTACATACACCTTTTTGGCGGACCCCATAGTCAATAAAGGTAAAAAAGACTCCTCTGTGTGTCTTCTTCGTGGGGATTTCATCGAAAGGAAAGAAGGAACGAGCGACAAGCGCCACCATATTTCCACGTGTCCTAACTGACTTCATGGGTGAGCAACACATGTCTACATGGTATTTTGTTGCTTCTACACTGGGACCACCGCTATCACTTGCAGGAGATGCATTTGGCTCGAAGTTGACTACATTCTATGGCTTAGAATATTTTCTATTGCAATGGCCTCGGGAAATCATTGAAATGGACATCATTGCTCTTGCCTTGGAATATTTTTTGTTACTAGCTTTCAGGAGGTGGGATCATTTTCTATAAATATTGCTTCTTCTTTCCAAAAATTAGTTTGGAACATACAGAAAAATTTGAAAAAGACACCTGGCCTTTTGTGTTGTTTTTAGATTATTGTATAAGACTCACTGACTACGCCATTGTTCGGCCTTTCTATTTCTTAGCTATTTGACAAAACATTATATTGTGCCATTATTGTATTGGGAAATTTATTTGCAGAACTTCTATAATTTCAATATAATTTTGTGTATTTAGACCATGTCTTGGAATCTTCTTTTCAATGAATGTGTATGGGAGTTATTTTATGTTATTTGATAAATTATTTGGGTTTTCATCTTTGATTTATGTTATTCTGGGACATGTAGATTGTTGAACGGGCCCTTAAATCCCATCCAAAAGATAGATTTACCGTGCTCAAACCTACATCTTGGCGCATCACCTTAGTTAGATCTTTATTTTATATATTTTCTTCCTTTTCCCATTCCAAACCCCAAATTACAAAAGAAGTCAACTTCTTTAAAAACCCAAAGGTTACTCAATTTAGCGCAATCAGTCCCCCATTAACTGAGTTTCCCATAAGGTTGCTTCTTGTCAAATTTTGGTATCAACAATTTATTTTTCTGGCTTGCCCGATGGGATTGCTTTAATGTACCTAAACCTAAAATGGGTGTATGAGCCATCGTCCTGTTACTAGATCCCAAACAGTGAATAACCCTGTCTTGCTAGTGTCATCGCTAGTAACAATACGAACTAGAACCCATCCAGTAAACATTTTGATCCCTCCACTAGTCATGTTGCCAATTGCTAACAAAAATTATGTGGCATGGTACACTTGAAGCCCTTCATAGCACCAGTAGCACCAACCAATTGGGCCCCTATCTCGGTTTCTACTTTAAAAATTGTACCAAAATTCATCGAAGATGGCTCAAAGACACCATCTGAACATCTGCAAGATGTGGCGGACGTATGCCTGGTGCATGGTGTGGTTGATCAAAATGTAGCACTAAGTGTTGGTATGTGGTGACTAATCATGCTATACTATACACTCTTTAGTATTGTACACTCTTCATGTATCCTCACTGGGGTTCGGGGCCGAGACAGGCCCCGGGTGGGGGTTCGGGGGCGGCAATCCCCAAAAAGCGGTGTTCAGGGGCGGAAACCCCCGAGAAAAAAAAAATCACCTTTTTTCGCTTTGTCACCGAAAAAGAAAAAGGTCGACTTTGTAAACCATAATTTTTGGAAGCTTCTAAAAGCTTGTTATAAGCGATTGGGATGGAGAGTTGTAGCATGGCATTATTAGCGATATTGTAATATGTTTTGCACTAGATAATAAAATCATTGGATGGTTGCGGTTTTGTGGATGTAGCCTAGATTGGGTGAACCACGTTAAATTCTCTGTGTTGTCTTATGTGTGTTTTATTACTCTATTTTATTGTTCAAATCTGCATTTAATTTGTTAGATATCTGCCTTCTAACCCTAACACTGAGGTTGCTTGTGGCCTCTTTCAAAGGTAAGGTGCTAGATTGGTACCACAGTCTGCAAGCTAACACTATTGGTACCTGTGATCAACTCAGAGATCCTTTCTATGAAATATTTTTGAATGATGAAGATCGGTGTTCTCTATATCACCAGGTGGCGACCATAAAGTGGGCCCCATATGAATCCATGATTGACTTCAACGCCCAGTTCCACACAACTTAGCAAAGGATCCAAGCTGCTATTTTCGCACCGATCGAGTTGGCATTCATGTTCTACCTGAAATCCATCAATGTCGACATCTCGATGATGATCTAGTCCCTTCGCAAAACCACCCTATCGGATGCATACAAAATCACTCTTAAAGTAGACAATAACCTAATCAACATCGAAAATTTTCTGCCTCAACCCGTTATGCCTATATTTCTAAAGAAATCAGTTCCCACCTAGGAAATAGCATCCACCAGTGTGCTCGCTCCTCCTCAATCTATGTATGCATATCCAAGCATATAGCAAAATGCTACTTCTACATCTAATCCTTCAAGGGATGAGATGAACGACATCAAGGAGTTACTGCGAAGTATCTTAAATAAATTAACTACCATCAAGCGCAATCAATCCATGCCCCAGAAACTAGTTTACCAAAATTACCAAGGAGGAAGACCTTCCAACCAGCAAAACTAGTACCAAGGAGGTACACACGTTTCTATAGGCTCAACTAAGTAATCAGATGGTTTCGGTCCCTACTCCACTACCTAATGTCCCACTAAGTTCAAATAGAGAGTTGGTAACGTGGTAAAATATATCGCATTGATGATGTCAACCCCTGGTGCTTCCCCTACAATGAAGCACATATGCCCTAGAATTGTCCGCATGAAAATTTATAGCAGAAGGTGGCAAAACAGCGTAGCCAAGGTGTTGCATCAAGTTTACGAGGTTATGCATATACCTCTCCACAAATGGAAAGTGTGGTGCTTACCGCTCAAATGCAAGGGATGTCCTTGGAACAACAAACTGACATAGCTCCCGACTATGCGCTCTTCTCATGGATGGAAGGGGAAGAGGTAGTATTTGCAAACGAGGCATCCACATTAAAGACCCTGCAAGTACATTCATATTATAACACTCGCTCAAAGAGAAGATTCATGGACGAGCCGATCACTCTACAGCCTAGAAGTGTTCCCAAACAACCTCCTAGTCCTTCCACAATTGCTTTGCAACCGCAATCACACAAGGAAATTGTTATAACTAGGGCTAAGGAATAGAAGCCTTCAAATCCGCTGCCATTCAATGTGGTGGAACAATTGAAAAAATCCTCTTCTAATGTCTTCCTTTGGGATATCTTAGCTATTCCAGAGCAGAAGTCATCGCTGCAGAAGGCCCTTCGAGAAGATGCAGTTATTGAACCAATAGAGCAATCACTCAACGGAAAGGTTGTTGATCCATCACCTCCTACCAAAGTTCTCACAAATAGTGTAGAGGCGGTTGTTGATTATCAAGGTGAAGAAAGCTTGCAATATGAACTTAAATAAGTGAATGCAAAACTGAAATATGTAGATTAACCTTTAGCCTTAGTGTGAAGAAAGAATGAGAGAGAGAGAGATGGAAGAATCATAACACATGCAACAACAAATTTACGTGGAGAAACCCCGAAGGGAAAAAACTCCACCATCGAAAGAGAGGCAAGTATATTACTAATAATCTGAGATATTACATGCAGAAATAGACTTCTCTTATCACTCTCTCTAAAATTCGACATCACCCTATTACCCTACAAACCTACAAAACTGAATTGAATAACTCTAGCTCAAGGCCCCAATTTAAAGAGATTTGTGAGGATGAAAAGTAAAACCACCATGGTTTCACCAAACATTGGGCAGAAATACCACCTAGAAAAAACCCACGCCTCCCTCCTTGAAATGGTCAAAAAATACCAAAAAAATAGCCTCTTACAAATGCTCTTATAGTTGTCATAAGGCATCTCTCATGCATGGGCACCTGGGGTCTAAAAATAGCATATTCTTTCATAGGATATCTATCATACTATCATAGCATCTTATGACAACTATCATACATGTCATAGATTCTCTTACAACACCCTCTTTTGACCCAACAACCTCATTCTAGAATATTCCAAAGTGGGACACCTAGCTATTTTGTCCTTTTCCAAAAGGACAAACGATAATGGTAACACTGCATTTTCATTGTCTCTTTCACCACCGTTGGTCAAACGGTTTCACCTCTTATGGGTAAATGTAAAAAACACTTTAGGAGAATAATTAATTAAAGTATTTACAAGGTTGATGGCACCTAAATCCTAACATTCTCCCACTTGACATCATAAATTGTAAATTACACCCATAGATATACAATTACATAGAATCAAGTACAGTGATCAAGGCCCATGGCCTTCCTGAACCAAGAGAACTTATTCGTGGTAACTGGCTTCATAAGAGAATCTACAACATTATCCAGTGTCAACTTTTTCAATCAAGACATGTTCATTCTCAACCATTTCTCGCACAAAGTGATACTAAACATCAACATGCTTAGTACGAGCATGATACATAGGATTTTTAGCCAAACATATCGCACTCTAAACATCACATCCAATCCTCACTATCTTGCAATCAAAACCAATACCATTACCAAGTCTCTGCAACCAAACCACCTCCTTAGAAGCATGTGTAGCAGCCATATACTTTGCTTCAGTGGTAGATAAAGCAACTATAGGTTGTATTTTACTCATCCAACTCACTGCACCTCCAAACAAAGTAAACACATAGCCACTAGTGGACCTTTGACTGTCCAAGTCACCTGCCCAATCTGCATCAACAAAACCCTGTATGTCCAATGACTTATCAACATTATCAGTACCATGATAAACCAAACAATAATCAAAAGTGTCTTGCAAATATCTAAATACCCTTTTAACAAAAGTCCAATGTTCTTTACCAGGGTTAGACATAAATCTACTTAAAAATCCCACCGCTTGGGCTATATCTAGTCTAGTACAAACCATTGCATGCATTAAACTACCGACAGCACTAGCATAATGAACTTTAGACATTTCATCAATATCATCATCCGTTTCAGGACACATGTCTAAACTTAACTTAGTACCAATAGGAAATGGAATATTTACCGGTTTACAGTCTTGCATATTAAACCTTTGCAAAATAGTGTTAACATACTTACTCTGACTTAACCAAAGCTTTATGTGAACCCGATCCCTAATGATTTCCATCCCAAGTATATATTTAGCAGCCCCTAAATCTTTCATATCAAATGTGCCAGAAAGCTAAGTTTTAAGCTCCCTAATCATTTCCTTATTGTTACCAATGAACAACATATCATCCACATATAAGACAATAATTTGTATTTGATCATCAATAACTTTAAAATAAACACAGTGATCCTCTTCACTTCTAACAAAACCCAACTTTAGTGTAAAGGCATCAAACTTCAGGTACCACATCCTAGGCAACTGTTTTAAACCATATAGAGACTGTTTTAATCTGCAAACCAAGTGTTCTTTTCCTTTCACAACAAAACCGTCAGGTTGTCGCATGTAAATTTCTTCCTCAAGATCCCCATGCAAGAAAGTAGTTTTAACATCCATTTGTTCTATTTCTAATTCATAAGCAGTAGCTATGGATAAAAGGAATCTAATAGAAGTTAACTTAGCAACAGGAGAGAATATTTCACCAAAATCAACTCCCTCTCTCTGGGAGTAGCCCTTGGCCACTAATTTGGCCTTGTACCATTCCAACTTACCGTTTGCACCAAACGTCTTTTTATATACCCACTTACAACCAATGGCCTTTCTTCCTTTGGTAAAACTAGCAAGATCCTAGGTGTCACAGTTTTCCAAAGATATCATCTCATCATGCATGGCCTGCATCCAAGACTCACATTCTTCTAAAGATAAAGCCTCCCTGAAATATCTAGGTTCATCATCAATACATAACAAAGCAAATTTACAACGAAAATTAGGTGGTCTATACCTGTCAGTTGGATTTCGTTGTCTTGTGGACCTTCTCAAAGGTGGAGTAAGATGTTCCTCCTCATGTTCATCCTCATTTTTTTCAACTTCTTATGTTACAACAGATTCTTCAGAACTCTCTTCTTCTTCTCCATCTTCTTCTCCATCTCTCTGTTCTTCCACATGTGCATTTCTTGCTTAGTTTCAAAATGCATTGTCTTTGACTTTTCCTTTGGTTGCTCATCTTCAAAGTTAGCTCTAAATTCCCTAATAAATTACATCTCTAGAAAGTATCATCTTTCGTGTTAGTGGATTCCAAAGTTTATAACCTTTAACATTTTCACCATAACCTACAAAGATGCATTTCTGAAATTTGGGATCCAATTTAGATCGCTTCTCTTTAGGCACATGAACAGAAGCCTCACAACCAAAGACCCTTAAATGTGAAACTAGAGGCGTTTTACCCAGCCACATTTCATAAGGTGTTTTATCAACAAGAGCTTTAGAAGGAGATCTATTAATTAAATAACAAGCAGTACCAACAGCTTCTGCCCAAAATCATTTATCTAACTTAGCACTACTTAACATGCTCCTAGCTCTTTCCATTAATGTACAGTTCATTCTTTTTGCTACCCCATTTTGTTGTGATGTGTAAGGTGTAGTCTTTTGCCTAACAATTCCTGCATGTTTGCAAAACTTATCAAATTCCTTAGAACAATATTCACTCCCATTGTCAAATCTCAATACTTTTATCTTATAATTTGTTTGCTTTTCAACCAATGCCTTAAATTCATTAAATTTGGTGAAAACTTCAGATTTTGTATGCATAAAATAAATCCAAGTATATCTCAAGTAATCATCAATGAAGGAAACATAATAACGAGATCTACCCAAAGAATTTGTATCCACTGGACCACATACATCTGAATGAATTAGTTCTAACAATCCATTAGTTTTATTAATTCCTTTAGGAAATGATGACCTGTTTTGTTTACCAAACACACAATTTTCACATAAATCATTTTTACCAACAAAATAATCAGAAATATCGTCTACTATTTTCTTATCAAGTATGGTCCTAAGACCTTTTTCACCAATGTGACCCAATCTGTCGTGCCACAACATACATGCATTTTCAGTGCTAGTTACAAAAGAGGAGTTACAAAAAGTAGATGCATGTAGCGTAAACAAATTCCCTGTCTGAGATCATTTCGAAACCACCAAGCTTCCCCTTACCATCCTGCAACCAAACTTGTCAAATGTCACATGCAATCCAGTATCATTCAACTTGGAAACTAAAATTAAACTTTTTGTAAGTCCTGGAATATGAAAAACATCATCAAGTATTTTAACCCTCCCATCACTGAAACACAACTTTACCTTTCCTTTACCGATAATCTTTTGTGAACTATCATCACCCATGAAGACCTCTCCTCCATCAAATTCTTTGTATGTAGAAAACCACTCCTTATGAGGGGTCATATGGAAGGAAGCACCTGAATCAATAAGCCAAGCATCATTATGAATTGTGTTAGCTTAAATAATCAAAGCATCAGAATCACCGTTATCAGAGGACTTTTCCATGGAGGAATCTGCATTCTTTTTCTTGTTTCTACATTCCTTCTTCACATGTCCCCTTTTACCACAGTTCCAATAATTCACTCTGCTCTTTCCAGGGGTCTTAGATCATCCTTTAGACTTATCCTTCTTCTTATCCCCTTTCGGCCCTTTCTCCTTGGACCTACCTTGCACATGAAAGGAATCTTGTGAGCCACTATGCATGGTCTTTCTCCTCATCTCCTCTGAAAGAAGTATGGGAATAATATTATCCATCTTAGGATCTGCACCACCACTTGTTATAGCAACAATTAAATTTTCCCAAGATTCTAGCAAAGAGAAAATCAATAAAATGCATTTATCCTCAGCTTCTATTTTAACATCAATAGATGCAAGATGACTTATAATCAAATTAAAAGCATTCAAATGTTCATCAATAGAATCACCAGCCTTCATCTTTAATGAATATAAACACCTTTTGAGATACAACTTGTTAGACAAACTCTTAGTTTGGTAGATTTCACCTATCTTCTTCCAAAGCTTGTATGACGTGTCTTTTGAAGAGCCATTCAGGAGGACAGAATCAGTGAGACATAACCGAATGGTCCCTCGAGCCTTCTTAACTAACTTCTTCCAATCTTCATCCGACAAAGTTGAAGTAGATGGCTTTGTATCAACTGAAACTGGTAACCATTGATCTCTCTCCTCAAGGAGATCTTCCACTTTCAACTTCCACATCTCATAACCAGTACCATTGAACTTCTCAATATCTTGACGAGAGGTGGAGGCCATGGTAGACAATCTTTCACAATTCTACAAAACCCACAACACAAAAGCTCCCATTGCAGCAAAAAACCTTCAACACTTAAAAGGAAAATGTCCCTTCCTTAACATAACCATTAGCTCTGATACCAAATGTTGATTATCAAGGTGAAGAAAGCTTACAATATGAACCTAAATAAGTGAATGCAAATCTGAAATATGTAGATTAACCTTTAGCCTTAGTGTGAAGAAAGAATGAGAGAGAGAGATGGAAGAATCATAACACATGCAACAACAGATTTACGTGGAGAAACCCTGAAGGGAAAAAACTCCACCACCAAAAGAGAGACAAGTATATTACTAATAATCTGAGATATTACATGCAGCAATAGACTTCTCTTATCACTCTCTGTAAAATCCGGCAGCACCCTATTACCCTGCAAACCTGCAAAACTGAATTGAATAACTCTAGCTCAAGGCCCCAATTTAAAGAGATTGTGAGGATGAAAACTACCATGGTTTCACAAAAAATTAGGCAGCAATACCACCTAGAAAAAACCCACGCCTCCCTCCTTGAAATGGTCAAAAAATACCAAAAAATAGCCTCTTACAGATGCTCTTACAGTTGTCATAAGGCATCTCTCATGCATGGGCGCCTGGGGTCTAAAAATAGCATATTTTGTCATAGGGAATTTGTCATACTATCATAGAATCTTATGAAAACTATCATACATGTCATAGATGCTCTTACAACATCCTCTTTTAACCCAACAACCTCACTCTAGAAGATTGCAAAGTGGGACGCCTAGCTATTTTGTCCTTTTCCAAAAGGACAAACGGTAATGGTAACACTGCATTTACATTGTCTCTTTCACGACCGTTGGTCAAAATATTTCACCTCTTATGGGTAAATGTACAAAACACTTTAGGAGAATAATTAATTAAAGGATTTACAAGGTTGATGGCACCTAAATCCTAACAGCAACCTCTACCAAAGTTAGAGATAAGCCAAAACCAAAGCCCTTTTTCCTAACTCTTATTGTGGGGAAGAAATTATTGCACAATTTTATGATTGAGTATGGTGCTAGCACAACAGTCATGCCCAAGGAGATAGTTGGAGCTTTAGGACTTAGCTATGAACCTTTAAAAAAGGGGGTTAAGCAGCTTGTGTTGAAATGCACAAGACAACTAAGAGGGGGGGTGAATCAGTTGTATCAAATCACTTTACTTATAAACTTAATATTTTCACCTTAACTTCAATCTATTATTAAGTGTAAACATGAAATGAAAATAACAAAAAGCAAACACCAAAGACACTAGATTTACATGGAAAACCCAATGAGGGAAAAACCACGGTGAGGATTAACTCACAATATAGTAGTAATGTCATACCGGATACATAGGCTCACTGCCCAGATACAAAGGCTCGTTGCCCAGATTAAGGGCTCATTTCCTGAGAAGGACTCACTATCTAAAAAAGAGGATTACTACCTACATAAAATAAACAAAAGAGATAAATGAATATCCACCACTAGGGTTCCATGCATTCACAACCTAATCATAAGATTGTAGATACAATCAGCTCACTACTTTCAAGAATCTAACAACTTAAAGTATTGTTGCCTCAATTTGCTCTTCCACTCTCTGCTTTTCATAATTATTCACCCACTTCACTCACTTGCTCAATTTATGGATGATAGATGGATGGATATGAAATTCACCACAACTTGATTTTTTTTATACCATCTTCAACCTTAGAAACATTCACTAAGGTTGGCTATAAAATTTCAAATTAAAAATTTAAACTAGGTTAGCTACTCAACATTCTTGTGGTGGATAAGAATAAGAGAGGACCAATTACATATTTAATCTAGGACCCAAACAACATCTTGGATCAAACACATGCTTTCTCAAATCAATGAAAAATCCTAATGTAACATGTAAACACCAGGTCAGCCAAACCTAATGAGAATGTCAATTATCTTTGAAGTACACGCATCTCCAACAAGATAATCACACGTGGATCACTCAACATGTTTTACCAGTCATTTTACCATCTTTGAGAACACCTCAGGTACATCCCCAACGATTACAAAAAACTTCATTCACAGAGAACACTTCATCAGTCCAACCAGCAAAAACACAAAAGCTCTGGAGTCGGTCTTCTGAAGCGCCAAATCACAAGCAAGTTTATCAGAATATAAAAACCATCAGAAAGAGTCATATCAAAAATCCGCAAGATCTGAAACCAAATATCAGATGACTGTGAAGCCAAAACATTTCTCCCAGTCTTCAAATAGATAGTTGTGGAAAATCAGTCCACACACCAATGAACATATCTTCTACTCTCCATCGACCCAGAAGCTAAAACTTAGTATATACAATCCACTGAAGCTTATGAACATACTTACAAATCCGCATAGGCATAGGATAAACACAGAGAAAATGCAAAGCACAATACTAGAGCACACTTAGAACACACTTTAACACTACTTTCATTATTTCTCAAAAGCACTTGGCAAAAACACAACTTACTCAACCTGAACTATGTTAACATCAATGACAACACCACCAAACGCTTCCATACTTGCAACAGCTTGATGGGAATAAGGTTGAAACTGTAGATGTCATTAAGAACCTCCCCTTGACTCTATTCTCCTACCCTAGTATCATAGTTCCACAAGATACTATGATCGTAGACGTTCCCCCCATGTTCAATCTTTGCTTATCTTGGGAATTCACTTCAAAGATAGGTGGATATATTTCTTTGGATTGGTCACACTTAATCCTCTGGACCAAGCATGGAGCTAAAATGAAAATAATATTTGAACCTTTACATTCAAAACATGTGGTTGATGAAGCCATGAGGCTGCTCATACCTCTTTCACCAAAGAGGAAACGTATTGTACCGAGCTACTAGAGGATGAGAAGGTGACTGGAAACCAAACTGATCAAGAAGAGGTCCTCTTGAGTGAATATATAGACACTGATCCTTTTGGTAACTATCATGTCACCAGATTGGGGACTTATGTCATCTATGATGAAGATTAGGTGATCTCGAAGGTTGTGAAGGAATCTGAGAAGTGTCCAGCCTCAAAGATATGGATGATGCATTTTGATGGAGTGAGATGCAAAGTTGGCACAAGATCCGAGATACGTTTTTTTTTCCACATTCAATGAAAATACACTCTGGTCCTTCCACTTCTAGTTCACTTGTTCGAACAATGAAGCTGAATATAAAGGCCTAGTGCAAGGTTTAAGCCTTGCAGAATGGATGGGCATTAAGCAAATAATGGTGTTTGAAGACTTTGAGATAGTGTTCAATCAAGTTCGAGGGTTTTCTACTACCAAGAATGTCGGCATGAGATCCTATAGACATAGAGTCTAGTACCTGATTGAAATATTTGAAGCCTTCAATATCCAGACAGTGCCTAGAGAGCAAAATACAGATGCAGACCGCATGGCAAAAATTGGATCTCAATTTGATCCTTCTTCCGACTTAATTTATAACATACACTCTGTACGAGTTATTGTCCGACCGACAATCCCAAATAATCATCAAAGGTGGCAAGTGTTTGAAAGTGATGAACACATCTCATCATTCATCCAACAGTTAGGAAAGTTCTTTGAGCAACTCCAACCGAGAATTGCTAAGGCATATGACGGAAAAATTATTCAGTTAAGGTCCAACAAACTCCCAAAAGGATTGGTAACCTATTCGATTGTGATGATGCAAGAAATGACAAGAGGAAGTTTCTAGCGGACAAAAGCGACTATGCAGATCTTCAAGTCAGAGATGGAAGGAGGCTCAAAGTTGAAAAAGATGTCCCATAGCATGAAAAAGAAAGACTTACCCATTTCTATGAGAAATATGAAGGAGTAGTGGTCTGGTCATATGATGACCTCAAGGGATACGATCCTGAAATCATCCAACATACTATAGAACTAACAGAAGGAGAAAAACATTTTTGATAGAAGCAAAGGCCAGTAAATCTGAAGATTGAAGTCTTGATGGCACAAGAGCTAACAAAGCTAATTCAGTCATGGATTGTCTTCTCGATCAAGCACAATACATGGGTATCTAAACTGATTCCATTCAAAAAGAAGAATGGAGGCATATGCCTGTGTGTTGATTTTTGGGACTTGAGCAAATCATCCCTGAAGGACCACTACTCCTTGCCTTCCATGGAGTCTATCTTGCAAACAGTGGCAAGGTCAGAGATGTTTTCTCTACTAGACGGCTTCTCCGATTACAACCAGATCCAGGTAAAAGAGGAGGACCGACACAAAACAACGTTTGCATATGTGAAAATGCCCTTTGGCCTCTCAAATGCGGGAGCCACCTTCCAGCGGGCAATGGATATCACTTTCAGAGATTTGATCAATAAAATCATCCTGATTTACCTGGATGATCTTATAGTATTCTCTAAGCATAAATATGATCATTTTGATCACCTTGAAATAGTTTTTAAAAAATGCCAGGAGTTCACGATATCCCTAAACCCGAAAAAGTGTGTTTTCAGAGTGTCGCAAGGCAAACTATTGGGACATGTAGTGTCCAAAGATGGAATTGCAATCGATCCAGAGCGGGTTAAGGCAATCAGATAGCTTCCCCTTCCAGTCAATAAGAATGGATTTCAATCCTTTCTGGGAAAGGTAAATTTTGTGAGAAAATTAATTTTTGATTTTGCAGGAATAAATAGACCTATCACCCTATTGCTCAAAAATGATTAATTTTTCAAATGGACAAAGGAAGCTAGAGAATCCTTTGAGAAGGTTAAGGACACTATTTCTTTAGCTCTTGTGCTTGTAAACCTAGACCTATCAAAGAACTTCATAATGTATGTATTTAGTATAAAATCAAACATCGCTACTATTTTGACCCAAAAGGATGATGAAGGAAATGGAGAACATCCAATAGCATTTCACTCATGGACCTTAAAAGATTATGAGACAAACTACAAATTCATTTGAAGGAAAGCATTCACCATTGTTAAGGGACTCAAGAATTTTCGACGCCTCATATCTTACAACAAGGTGATTGCATTTGTCATGCATTCTAGTGTGCATGAGTATATCATGAAGGGAGAAATCACCAAAAAGAGGGCCAATTGGATCACTAAGATCCTCAAATATGATATTGATGTCAAGCCCACAAAGACCATCCAAGGAAGAGGAATGTGCGAGTATTTGGCACATGATGAAGAAATGGTAGCTGAAGAAGAGCAATCCAAACTTGTTCTAACAAATGAACCCAAGTCCCAAGGCTGTTGGCTAGCAAACAGGGCAATATTCATGCATACCAAAAAAATATTCATTGGGCCTTCCTTCTCAGAAGAGAAGATTATATAGATTGCAAAACAACAAATATGCACTTATTAAAGGGGTCCTCTTCAAAAGGAACTTCAATGGCATTCTATTGCGATGTGTCACCACATAACAAGTGGGTGGACGTTTCTCTACAAGGACCACCGCTATCAAAATTATGTGTGTCGGATATTTCTAACCTACACTATTCAATGACTCATACTCTTTGGTTAGGGCCTACAAGGAATTCCAATTCTTCGTGCCAAGGAGGAAAAACTCAAATATGCCTCTCAATCCGATAATGGTTGATGAACCCTTTGCGCAATGGGGCCTTTAATTTATTAGGATGATTAATCTTGCTTCCAGTGCGGGACACAAATGGATCCTCACGGCTACGGACTACTTTACCAAGTGGACCGAGGCCATGCCCTTGAAGAATGCAATAGAGCAATAAATTATGAACTTCCTCGAGGAACTGGTAACGAGATTCAACCCACCAAAGACCATCATCTCCGACAACACCAAGGATTTCCTGGGTTCTAAGTTATTTCAATTCACACTCACACATGGCATATTCTTAAAAACATCTTCAAACTATTACCCATAGGGAAATGGCCTAGCCGAGTTGACTAATAAAAATTTGGTCTGACTCATTAAAAGAATCGAATCAGAACATCAAAGAGAGTGGCACAAAACCGTATGGGCAATGCTCTGGGCAGACCGCATAACTCCTAAGAAAGGCCTCAAGACCTCACCATATGAGTTAGTATATGGGAAAGAAGCACTATTTCCCATCTCCATGGAGATTCCTGCACTACAGTTGCTCAAATCCCTAGAAGTTGAGGAAAATGGACCCATGGAGGTCTGGTTGGCTGAGTTACTGGAACTACAAGAAAAAAGAGAAAAGGCCCTAACAGCCATGTCTAACTGTCAACAAGTGGTTAAGAGGTGGTTTGACAAGAAAACCTCAAACCAAGGTCTCAAATGCGGAGATCTAGTGCTAAATTTTAATGAGAGGTCCGCAAAGCCTGGCCAACATGGAAAATTTGATAGTTTGTGGGAAGTCCCTTTTAGAATAATTCAATGCAAGCAACACAATGCATTTGAATTAGAAAATATGGAGAAAGAGGCATTGGGGATTATGTTTAACGAAATCCACCTCAAATTGTTCAATTAAGCTATATTAATTGTTCTACCTGTATAAATATGTAATTATTGTAAATTTTCCTTTGTGTTCTTTTGTTCGACCGATCTTTTCAAAAGCAACCCATATACAGAAAATTGAAAGGTACTCAAAGAAGCAAAGAAAAGGGAACCCATAATGCAGAATAGCAGAAAGCAACGAAGATAGAAATTTAGTAAAAGTTGTATATTCATTTGATAGTATCATATGCTTTGATATTACACTTCCAAAATGGCTCTGAGGCGATACTTTTAAAAAGTATATATATACTATGCATTTTTTATATACGGTAAAAGCCTTGTCTAGGCATATATAGAAAAAACATATGAAAAATGTTGAGTCTTAAATGGCAACAGCAACAGCATCTAGGACAACTTCGTCAACAGGATCGTTGACAGGAGCAGCAGGATCATGAACAATAGCAGGGGCATTAACAGGAGAAATGGCCAGTGGTGGAGGATACACCAGGTCCTTGAAATCAGTGTACCACTCTATGCCATAGAACAACACCACATTGTAGCAGCATAGAAAGAAGTGGCAAGCACGAGTGACCCTCTGGTGGTGCTCTTCATGTGTTAGAATACATAATCCACTCAAAAATAGCACCCATGGCACCACAACATCTTCTTCAATATGTTTACGGAGGTCACTCGCTGTAGGAATACCCAGGCCATACACCACATTCACCACAATCTCTCCAAGACCGCCAAGGTACCACTTCAGAAATAGTTCCAACATGAGTCACAAAATCGTCGGCTTAGGGACCTATATATCAAGCAAGGACACAAAAAAGTGAGACAAAATGTCGGTATTGACCCTATACTTGTCTTTGTACTCTATACAGTTCCTACCCAATATCCATTTCATTACTATGATAGCCAATGAATGCTTGTTCTTTGTCATTCATTTCAAGCGCCTGTTAGAAAATTTTCCTAAAAAAGTCGTCTGAGACTTCTTGCTAGTGAGCCTAATAGGAGTATTCATGACGCCTAATTCTACCCAACTACCCAAGTGTTAATTCTTCCCAATTGCTAAGTATGATTTTGTTATTGTCTTGGGGTCTATTTATAAGAATGTCTGAGGTACCTACGTGCCATAAGCATGATGCTAATCGAGTATTAACTCGAAAACCCTACCCAGAGCCAACTCAAATTTCCCACCCAGTTGCATTCACCATGTACAAATTGATGTGTGTGAGGTTAAGGAGAGGTAATTAATTAGCACAAGTTGGTGGCAGTCCCAAGTAATCGCCCATACTATTAGGTGTTGATGTGTCACATGGCAAGCATGTTTCAACCTTCGAGGAAAAACTCAAATCTTTTCAAGTACTCATTGCATATTTGGTTTAATCATTCTTTTTAGGATATTAATTGTCAAGCATACGAAAGGATTATATGCTTTCAATCATCAGCTCAATTTCCCAAGAAAATCATGTCGTAGGACATGCTTACTGATTGTCATTATGAATTCTTGTCTTTTCAAAAAGGCCAAAAAATCATTTCCGATAAGCAAAGGAGCTGGCAGTACATGCCGAATTTAATGCAAAAAGGAAACCATTGTCTACCACTCTGAGTCGGGAAAAAGCTAAGCGTTGCATGCGAAAGAATAAACAGTGTGAAAAGATTCCTGAGTACACTATCCAATGCAAAGAGTTTTGAGTGCAGAATTGTTGAAGAACATAAGTGAATTGTAATAGGTTTGAGTATCACAGAAATCCACAGTAGACGGAAATGGCCCAAAATCCTCAAATTGAAGTGCAAGGTAAGGCGACCCAAAGCTTGTTTGACGCCATGCGTACAACACCCATGGCCAATATTTTTGATGATACCTCTTACGTTTCACCTGGAATACTAAAGAAGCCGAAGTGGATTTTCACAAGGGATGCGGAAAAGCAAAAAACTCATAGGGACCAAAACCAAATAAAGGAAAAATGGGATAACATTCATGATCCCATCCTCAAAACCAACCCTAAAGGTCTTAGGGAAGCATCTTGTGAAAGAATGTGAAAGTGGCCACTAGCGTACGTCAGTTGGTGTACAAGCAATGGTTCTGCGGACTCCCGCAATATATGGTCCCTTTTGTGGATTACTCCCTGGAGCTAGTTCATGAGGGCATTCAGCATTTTAACCCAGATACCAACACCATTGAAGGCCAGGAGATGAGAGTTATAATCAGCGAGGAGGCTATCAGAGACATGTGCATCCCGAAAAGGGGCTCTAGAGAAGAAAAGATGGAGTCATTCACTCCAAAAAAAGGAGACAACTTCTAGAGAGGCTGAGATCTTGCTATGGATTTTTATAACTAGGAAACACAAAGACCTTAGGGAGATTTGAAAAAGTTGTCAAAGATTCTAGTTGTGTACAACGCTTTTAAACAGGATATGCAGGATGCCTTCTCTATGATGGCTTTCATTTGCAGCATGGACGAGGAAAAATGGGTGCAAGAGTTCCAACTAGGTCTAAGTTTTCAATTGAGGAGGTACCATTCCTTATTCTGGTATGACTTCACAGAAGTCATTGTCTAAGAAATGATGAGCCAAATCAAGGAATACATAACACAACATAAGTTCAGGTTTCCTTCTCTCCTTGCTCATATGTTTTTACATCAAAACCTTAACTTCTTTAAAAAACATATGAGGTTAGCTATTTTTGATGAAAAGGGAGTAAGAAGGACAGTTTTTGTATGGACTCCTCTCCTCTCCGCAACTTATGACTATTATGCATTCTCAGATTATTTCCTGACTCTGATTCTGCAAGACTTGAGCAAGGAGGGCAGTCTTTATCGGCTTTATGTTGACCAAACAAGGTGGATGCAAATTTTCACTCCTAAATGCGACTATTTTCTCATAGAGGATTTCACATTCATTCGGATGTGTGGCTTTACTGAAGAACCGTTCCGGCTCTCGTCATGTGTCACAGATCGGGTGTTGGCACTTAAGATGTTCTGACAAGTGTCGGTTATTGACTATACCTTTTGCGGACGGAAGGCCAAGAAGAAAGGATTTTTCTACTGCCCACTAAGCTTCAAAATAGTGGTTATGGCAAAGAAGCAGACACATAAGCTACTAGAGGCAAAGTTCGCTCATCTGGGGCTAGTATTGATTTGTGACAAATGGAAATATAACCTCAATAATGACTTAGCAAGCATAAATGTTCGGGTAACTCACAGCCCCCGACCTTACTGGAAAAAATGGTGGAATCCCCTATCAAAATAGGATGATCTATTTGTAGACCTAGTTCACATTCCTACAGAGGATAAGAGGTCGCCATGGCATAATTTCTATTTGCCTTCGGCAATGTTTAATGAGAAGTTCCAAATGGGTGCCACCCTTCGTAATGAATTGATCAAGAAATGGTTGTGGAATGAGGAAAAGATTAGAGATTTTTAAATTTACCATCAAGAAATCAAGTGCCTTGATGCCCTATTCCAAGACGTAGACATGGATGAAAAATTTGATACTCTATGGAACAGAGGGCATGATGATAACGATGCAAGTGATGATCAGGAGATTGACCTCGAGGAAGCTAGGAAATATACAAAGAAGGGGAAGGAGAAGGAGAAGGAAGTGAAGACAGCCCTAGCACAGCAAACTGGACAAGTAGTGAAGCAGCCTAACACAACTACTCTGAATTTGTGGGTGAATATATCGCATTCGAGAGCCTCACAGACACGCTCATGGGCCATGCAAAGACCTAGAGGTCAAGCCCAACAACACCTGTTAGAGTTCATAGAGGTGGAAAATTCCCCACCAAACAAAAGGCAATGCATAGATGCAGCTTCTAGAGAGGGTTCACAGGAACCTGCAACGAGCCAAGGATCAGAGTCATCCGTAGCTCAGGTATCTTTCTCTCCCCCTCTTCTTGATTCACAATCCCTGGTTTCTTTCATTGTCTCTGTGTCACCTGTCACCTCAAGTGTCGACCTCTCTTTCTCTACTTCTACTATAATGGTCGTGGGAGATTTCTCTCAATTCTCTTAAGCGGGGCAATTCGCTTTTACTCCCTCGCGATTTATTCCACCTTTCGTCGAAGCGCAGTCCACAGCCGCTATTGCTACACCTTTTACATCCACTGCATCAACTCCGACCCATCTTGCTCAACAAATGGAGTTTGGTGTACCTCCGCTACCACCACTAATTTCCATGAGTCCTCCCAACGCTTCACAAACTGGGCCTTGGTATATTCCCCCATTCTCCCCACTAACACTCTCTCTTCCTAAGAATAGATTAGTCAGAACCACTACTCTCCCATTCCCTTTTCTTGTTCCTCTTGGTGCACCCTTTACGGGTGAGCTCATTAGATCGCCAACCAAATTTTTGTTGGAGGGTGATAAAACAAGACAAGCACAAGCTCTCAAGCTCCAGAAGCAAAGGGAAAAGGATGCTAAAAGGTCGGCGAGCCAAAGGTGCGGACACTTTTTAATGAGGCTCAACAATCATTGCACTTTGCAACCATGCATCTGAACGTCATCAAGCCTTAGGAAGATATGCAACCTAAAGATTACACCATCCATGCTATGGGACTCGATCTGTGCACAGCTCGGCCACAAAATAAAGTTGAGCTCATGGAGGAGACCCAACGTGTGGTAACCACCGATTTTCTCAAGTTTGATCGCCAACTAAAGAAGAAAGAAGATGAGATAAAAAAATGTTAAGGATAGAGGTCCTACTGATGAAGGACAAGGCAAGAGACTCTTAATTTGCATGCCTGTCATAGCAAGCACAGGTGAAACAGGCTAGGCTCCAAGAGGAACTTGTGAAGTTCCAATCCCAAGATCCCAATCTAGTTGATGATTTGCAGTAGAAAAACCAAGAATTGCAGGGCTGGTTCGTGTGGGCAAAGGAGGAGATGCAACAAAAGAATGAAGAGCTTCAATGTCAACGTGCTCAATTGGAGCAGATAATGTAGTAGAAGGAAATGGACTTCCAGGGCCGAAAAACTCAATTCAAGAAGGAAATCCACGAGGTAAGGCTCTCCCTGGATAGAGAATCTGTAGCCAAAAGCCAGGCTGAGGAAAAATGGCTCGCCGAGTTGAGAACCCTATAGGAACAACTGTCCACTGCAGACATGAAAATTGCAGAACTAACACAAGACGTCGGGTTGAGGGATGCGGAAATTGGTCTTTTGAAAAATCCTCCCCAACCCCCTACTGCCCAGTCGGACCTCCTTTTAGTAGCCCAGCAACTATATATTTCATACTAGGAAAAGGTTAAGGCCTTATGTCTGACTCTTCAGCCGACACTTCAGTTCATGGCGGAAGCATCAAGTTTGAGCAAGGAGGTACGCGGAACAATTTAGCAATTCCCACAATTCATTGCGGAGAGGGTTCCCGAGGCAAAAAAGTTGCTAGATAAGTTGTACACAATGTCGAACGAGGACTTAGTGAGTGCAAGGATCGAGGATCAGAAGTCAGGTGCCAGGACAACAAAAGAATTCATTTGTTGCCACGCAACCATCCTCCATGCTAGTGATTGCTCTTCCACACTGGGTTGAACTATGAACAACATGCAGGCCAAATTCTCCCAACTAACTCAAATGGGCCTACCCTCCCTGTTTCTCTCTAATGATTTGGTGGCCATGTGCGGAGCATATTGCAACAAAGATTGAGGAGAAGCAGCAGGGCATATCCGCTTTTCAAAACTTTAGTCACCCCCTACTGTTGAGGATATAGAGGGTGTCACTCATCAGATTGCACGGCTACTCTTTCAACTTGAGTCCGGGGTCAAGATATCCATGAAGCTGCCATTCAAAGAAGTGATTGATATGCATGAGGCGCAAGAGAATTTGTGCTCCATATCAACGCCATCTGAGGCCAACTGGCTGCCTCTACAAACTGCTCTCTCAAATATCTGATTCCATCACCCAATGAATAAGACTCTGATCTTAGAACCTGAAATTTTGGGTTCCTCGTTCCGCAGGCAAAACACCCCTGATAGTCGCCAAAAGCTGTGGATATAAAATCCCTCGAGCTCCCTTTGGGTTGATAATATTATTTTTCTTGGCTTCCACCCACGCCCCATATATTTGAATATATCTAACCCCTTTTTTTTAGAGCTTCGCCCACTGTCGCCACGTGCTCCTTGCAAGGATTTCCTCCCTTGCTTTTTTACCGAGCCACGCCATGCTTCCACGTGGCAGTAGCATGGGCCTTTGAGGCTTGCTTCCCTTCGCCTCTTTATCGAGTTGTGCCTGTGCGCCACGTAGCATCATTCCGCGTACACCTTTTTGGCGGACCCCACAGTCAATGCATGTAACAAAGACTCCTCCACATGTCTTCTCCGCGGGGATTTCATTGAAAGGAAGGAAGGAATGAGCGACAAGCCCCGCCATATTGCACGTGTCCTAACTGACTTCGTGGGTGAGTGACACATGTCTACATGGGAGTTTGTTGCTTCTACACTAGGACCACTACCATCATTTGCAGGGGATGCATCTGGCTCGAAGGTGACTACATTCTATGGCTCGAAATCTTTTCTATTGCAATGGCCTGGGAAAATCATTATGATGGACATCATTTCTCTTGCCTTGGAATCTTGTATGTTACTGGCTTTCAGACAGTGGGATCATTTTCTATAAATACTGCTTCTTCTTTCCAAAAATCAGTTTGAAACATACAGAAAAATTGGGAAAAGACACTAAGCCTTTTGTATTTTTTTTAAATTATTGTATAAGACTCATAGACTGTTTCATTATTCGATCTTTTTGTTTCTTAGCTATTTGACAAAACATTATACTGTGTCATTATTGTACTGGGTAGTTTATTTGAAGAACTTCTATAATTTCAATATAATTTTGTCAATTTAGACCATGCCTTAGACTCTTCTTTTCAGTGAATGTGTATGGGAGTTGTTTTATGTTATTTGATAAATTATTCAAGTTTTCATCTTTGATTTTTGTTATTCTGGGACATGCAAATTGTTGAACAGGCCCTTAAATCCCATCCAAAAGATAGATTTATAGTGCCCAAACCTACATCTTGGCGAATCGCCTTAGTTAGATCTTTATTTTATATATTTGCTTCATTTTCCCATTCCAAGCCCCAAATTACAAAAGAAGTCGGTTTCTTTAAAAACTTGAAGGTTACTCAGTTTAGTGCAATCGGTCCCCCCATTAACTGAGTTTCCCATAAGGTTGTTGCTTGTCAAATTTTGGCATCAACAACTACAAAATTGAAAATTGAAAACATGTAACTAGAAAAATTTGATGATCAACAATAATTTTATAAGTAAAACTCCTTTTTTATTCCTATTGCTCACATGTTTTAATAGAAATGCAAACAATATATTTTAAAATGAAATCACACATAAAAATATAAAATAACATCACAACATTTCTTTAGCCCTGCCTTCCTCTTCTTCCACGTGGTGGCTGGTCTGCTACAAAATACTAATCAAATCATAAAATCTATATATTATAATCTGCTCCAAAAAATATACATTATCTTATTTCCCATGCTATTACATTTTCACGCCATATTATATAATACTCTATTCTGCAATATTTTTATTGTATCATTTCCTATGATGTTCTCCACACTACTACATTTGCACTATTCCTTCTCTACTATTACTTCTGCATTATTTTCTCACACCCATGTTGTCTTTATGATTGTTTAATATGTCACATTTTATAAGGGCAATTTAGCAAACAACAAACTCAAAATAGGTGACTTTGTTTTCCATACATATAAGGAGTTGTTTACTCATCATTTTGTCTCCACTTTTATTTATTTGTTGTAGAAATATGTCTTCAACATAATGATAGCAAATATTAGTACATACAATCTAATAAATATTGTTTTTTTTATTTTATCTAAATAAATTATTAAATATCCTTTATTTATATTTAATCATATATATATATATATAAGTGAATATTAAAGTATATGAAAATGACTAAAATATGAGATGATATGGAATCTAAATGCCTCTCATCAATAAGTTGACCCCTTCTGAACTTGGAGATATTTCCTCTAGGTATCTCAACTACAATGTAAACCCATATCCTCACTTGTGAGGCACAACCTTGATCAATGTAGATTATCTTAAGTATTTTTCTCTACTTATATGAGGATATTATAAGATACTTGAGATCTCATGTTTATCAAAATGTGAAAACATGCCTCTAAATATCTTTCTATATGAGGATATTATAAGATACTTGAGATCTCATGTTTATCAAAATATGAGAAAACATGCCTCTAAATATCTTTCTTATTGTTTCCCGTGCCATCTATCTACAAAATCCATACGTCTAAACTACATTACTAGTGTTGCACCCAACTTTTTTGATCAAATTGATGTGATGCTATTAATAATCAACTTTGGGTGTTGCTTAATTTGAAGAACATTTTAAGGAAATCGCTTCACTTATTACTCTTTTTAGGGTATTTTCTAGATTGAGGGGGAATCTTTCACCCTAACTTCTCATGTTAGGGTCATAATTTCCACCTCCTTTACAACCCCTAATGGGTAGTTTCATCAAGATGAAATGAATGTGATATTGTATCCAACCTATATCACTACAACAACCTATGTAAAATCAAGGGATCTAGTGGAAATTAATTGGGAAGAATAATGAGACAGGACTTCAGAGGTTATAGAAATTTGAATATCTCCCCTACTACTAGAGTTGTGATCCTCCATACTAGCCTTAAAGAATTTTCCCTTGAAACTTTTAGGGATAAAACAAAAAAGCTTATTCAAGGATTTTATGAATCCATCTATATTAGAAAACTCAAAATTACAATGATATGAATTTGATCTCAAGTTTCAAGCATAGTTGCAGAAATCTGCAAAAAAATGTGAATAATCAATGCTCGGCCTAGGTACTAACTTTTTCATTTAAAATTTGAGATTTTTGATTGAAAAAATTAGGGTTTCTAGGTTTTTTTTATATTTATATGGTGATTTTTTTCCAAAATTTTCCCAAATACTTGAAATTTTGTCTTGATTTGTTCATTTATTCCCAAGAGATTTTGGCTACTATGATTTCAAATTAATAGCACATACTGAGAACATCAAAAAGTTGTGTAAACAACTGAGTTAATAGATTTTAAACATGCATATGTAGATTTACCTATCCACAAAGTTATGACGCAAAAGATTCCTTATTTTTCTATAGAAACACAAATATAATATTCAATTAAAATATTTATTGTTGAAATGATAATTGATATTCAATATTCGATATTCATTATTTACAAAGGAGAGGAAAAACTCCTTATATAAAGAATTACAAGATGATGCTTCTAAAAAGAAACAATCGTTAACTAAAGCAAATAACAGAAAAATACTAAAAGCTTACTAAAGTTAACTAAGTTAACTAAAAGTAACATGCCAACTAACTAAAAGCTAAGATGACCATTAAATATTACAATAATACTTTAATACCCTCCCTTAATGGTCATCCTACTAACTACACCAAGCTTATCCCGAAATTTTACAAATTTATTTGAATTGAGACTTGGTGAGAATGTTTGTAGCCTGATCCCCAATTGGAACATACTGCAACATCACAAATCCATCTTCAACAAGCTAGCGGATGAAATGACAATGAAGCTCAACATGTTTGGTTCGCTCGTGGAAGACTGGATTCTTGGCAAGCTTTAGCACCCCTTGATTGTCACAAAACAAGGGTGAAGGCCCTACTTGAGACATTTGCGTGTCAACAAGCATCCTTTGAAGCCATACTACCTCACACGCAACCTTAACTATTCCCCGGTACTTTGCTTTTGTCGAGGAAAGAGTGACTATTTGTTGCTTCTTGCTTGTCCATGTGACTGCACTCGTACCAAGATTGAAAACGTACATAGAAGTGGACTTTATGTCATCAACAGACCCTACCCAATCTGAATCTCTAAAACCAACAAGCATAGGATCTTTGCATCTGATGTACAGAATGCCAAAGTCAGGTGTCTCTTTCACATATCTCAACACTCGTTTCGCTGCAACCCAATTCTCTGCCTTAGGAGCAATCATGAAACGAGAAATGTAGCTCAGCAAAACTGAGATCAAGCCTAGTGGCAGTAAGATAGATGAGGTTGCCCATTAGTTGCCTGAATGAAGACTCATTCACCACTGGTGAGTTTGATTTGGTTGAAAGTTTCAACCCCTTGCCATAGGAGGATGAGATTTTGCAATCTTCCATCCTGAATTTCTCCAGCAAACTCCTAGCATACTTTGACTAAGAAATGAAGATACTGCCATTTGTCTGCCAAACTTCTACATCCAAACAATAGTGTAGGAGACCCAAGTTCATCATCTTAAATGCTTGGCACAAATTCGACTTGATTTGTTCAATCAAATGTAACCTACTACCAATAATAATGATATCATCCACATAGATGACAAGAAGGATGATATCATTGCTAGTGTTCTTGACATACAAATTTGCATCTAAGGGACTCCTCTGAAACCCTTGTGCAACCAAATACTTGTCAAACTTCAGGTACCATGCCTTGGGTGCCTGCTTTAGGCCATAAAAAGCCTTCAACAATACCTTATGCTCTTTTCTTGCAACCTTAAAACCAAGAGCTTGTGTCATGTATACCTCTTCCTCCAAGTCTCCATTGAAGAAGGCACTCTTCACATCCATCTGGTGGACCTTCCAGCGAAACTGTGTTGCCATGGCTAGGACAAGTCAAATGGTGCTCATTTTTGTTGGAGCAAATGTTTCATCAGTCAATACATTCTCTCTGTGATAACCCCTTAGCCACCAACTGAGCCTTGTATTTATCCAGTGTTCCATCAACTTTGTATTTTACCTTTTATACCCATTTGCAGCCAATGGGTTTGTTCCCTAGTGGAAGATCTAACAGAACCCATGTGTTGTTCTTCAAATGACTATGATACTCCATAGCCTTTTCCCAATCAGGTTTACCCTTGGCCTCTAAATACTACTAGGGCTTACAAACACTCTGAATGTTGGCCATAAGACATGTTCTTTTTTCTCTTACCTCTAGATGATCTTCCCTCAACAAGCTCATCATCATGAACATCACCAATGAGCTTCGCCCACCACTTAGGGCAAGGAGGAGATGCATCATCATGACTTGGGTTTATTGGAATAATACCATCTAGATGCTGATTAAGGTTATCCCGAGGAAAATTTGCTAGTACAAAATCTTGCCTAGGAGATTCCACGATGTCGAAATCATTAGTCCCTCCCTAATGGTAAAGGATCTTGCCTAGGAGATTCCACAATGTTAGAATCATCAGAATCTCTCCCTACAGGTGGAGCTATTGAAAGCTTAGCTCCCAAATCCTTAGTCTTCAGAGGATGATTGTCAAGACTCTTGATGGGAGAAGAGAGCAAAAAAGACCCACCTTCCTCATCAAACACATCCCTACTGAATGTCAAACGATTAGTGGCCAAATCAATCAACTAATGGGCCTTATGATTGTCATTGTATCCTGTCAGCATCAACTTCTAGCTCTTGGATTCTAGCTTGGTCCTCTTCGCATTTGGAATCCAAACATATGCAATCAAACCAAACACTCTAAGATGAGTGATTTTTGGTTTCCTCCCCTCTAGGGTCATCTTCTTGACGGCCTGTGTGGGAGATTGGTTAAGAACGTATACTACAGTATACACTACCTTAGCCCAAAACTTCTTGGGAACATTCTTGTTTTCCAATATACAACGAGCCATTTCTGTGATGGTACAATTTCTTCGCTTGACAACACCATTCTACTGAGGGGTATAAAGTGTGGTAAGTTGACACTTAATCCTGTATTTAGTACAAAAGTCGATGAACTGGTTGGAACAAAATTCACCCCCATTATTTGACCTAAGAGTTATGATTTCACATCCGAACTCTTTTTCAACTAATGTCTTAAACTTTTGAAATTCATTAATCACTTGTGACTTTACCTTGAAAAAATACACCCACATTTTCCTACTAAAATCAACAAACAAGAGGAAATACCTGGCACTAGTGACTGATGTAGTATTCATTGGTCCACAAACATCTGCATGAACCAACTATAGAACCTTGGATGCTCTTCAAGACTTTCCATCTGAAAATGGAGTAAGATGATGCTTCCTTGCTTGGCAAACTCCGCAAACACCATGTGTCTGTTGTTGAATCTCAAGTGAGCCTTCTACCAAATTCTCCTAAGCCAATTGAGAGAGATAGGCAATGTTTAGATGCCCATACCGTTGATGCCAAAGAGTGTTGATAGATGAACTCCTCGCAACCAATGCATGCTCCAAAGGATCTCTAGTATCAAGCAATCTATACAAACCATGATCCTCGAGCCTAACTGCCACAATTTTTTTGGACTCCTTATCAACAATTCGGCACGTGTGAACTAAAAATGACGTCCAACTTCGGACTATGTCGCATAATCTGACTAACTGAGAGCAAATTAAGCTCCATGCCTAACACATAATATACATTGAGAAATATTAAATTTCTCTCACCATATTTGATTTGGACATTGCCCTTGCCGACAACTGTATACTCTTCGCCACCACCAAAGATGACAAAATCGGAGCAAGCCATATACTTCATGAACCAATCTCTTTTGTTTGTAAAATGTCGAGAGGCTCCAAAATTGATGTACCATGCAAATGATTTGACACGATCTACTAATCGTTTGGCTATCAATGCATAAGAGGTAGACGTCTAGTCAAACTACATAGATGTCATCCCTCCTGTTTTCCAAAAGTATGAAAAACAAGGTAAAATCTATGATCAATTGGCACTAAACCCTGGACAATCAACTGGCACAACTCCCACAACTTTAAAAAAAATCGTTATCATCTAAAATAGGGCTCAAAATGCAAGTTTTTTTTTTTAAAAACCTTCAAAAAAGTCTGGAAAAGCAAGATTTTTCATAAAAACTCTAAAAAAGTGAGATCAAAAAACCTTTGACAAAGCAATACTTTTTCAAAAAAAATCTAAAAAAGTGAGATCAAAAAACTTTTGAAAAAGCAATACTTTTTCAAAAAAATCTTCAAAAAACTCGTCAATATCGTCCAACTCATATCACGAACTCAACCTAAAAAAAATCGCAAAAAAAACTTCAAAATCAGCAATTTCTTGGAAAAGAAACTCTCAAATCTGTTTGAAAACCTTCGCAAAATCTTCTGCAACAAACCCTTCAAAAATTTCCAAAAAATCGATTCACAAAAAATCCTCGATTTTTATCTTTAAAAAAAAAATCGGAAAAAAACTTCTCAAATTTTTCAAAAAAAAATTAGGTTAATCAGTTACAAATTTGTATTGCTCAAAAAATGAGCCTATGCTCTGATACCATGAAATGATAATTGATATTCGATATTTGTTATTTACAAAGAAGAGGAAAAACTCCTCATATAAAGAATTACAAGACAATGCTTCTAAAAATAAACAATCATTGACTAAAGCAAATAATGGAAAGATACAAAAAGCAAACTAAGTAAACTAAACGCTAAAATGACCATTAAATATTGCAATAATACTTTAATAATTGTACCATGCAATATCAAATGAGATTTCAGGAACCTATCACACTTACAAACCCAATTGAATCAAATCGCAGGTCACATTCAAATCAATTCTCACCTCTTGCAAAGCACAAAAAGTGACCTTAAACTGTGTCTTCTTTTCTTTCTGTTGAAGACAGAACTCAAATAACCACAAATTCATTATTTTCAAAACAAGTAATTAACCTTTATTTACAGTTTGCTAGCTACATACATCTGCTTTGCAGATATTTCAGGAGTCGTCCTGATGATAAAATGTAAATCTCAGTGCAAATCAAATACCAGAAATGAATTTAAACTAGCTGCACCATAAGATTTATGAGCAAAAGAATAATACAATCGGTTCCATTATTCTATCATTTTTAAGCAGCATCTTAGACTGCCTTTACAAGAATCCTACCACATGCAAGTAGCATTTTCAGTGCTGATCTGAGCATAAATGGATGTCTGTAAAACCTGTAGACAGCAGTACATGGTAGAATTTAAAATATAAAGAACTTAATAACCAGTATAAAAAATTATATCAATATTTAACTAATTGCTGAGAAATGATATGAGAACTGACCCAATTGCGGTGATTCCCCATGTTGTTGCAGTGTACGTAAATTTGCCAGCATTCCACAATTTCTTGATTTTATTTCTTCTATTCATGCTTTCAAGGGCAGTTGAAAGGACTGCACAAGTTAAATGAATTATTTAAAACTGAAAAGGAGACGTCTAATACAGCTGCTTTCCATACAAATAACCAAGTTTCCAAATATGGAAGAAAAAAGATGAAACCAAAACAACTTTGGAACTTACATTTTTGCAGCTGCTCTGGTGTCATTTTCTGTAAACTCATACATGCATTGAAGTGAAAAGGGGTACAGGACACAAATGTGATATTCCTAATCACGTTAGCTTCTTTCTAGTATCCATATAGAATATATTTGAAAATAACAAAGTGCAAAGCTTAAAACAACTTTGATGATATACAGAAGAACATTTATTCTAATTCACATGCTATCTTGGTAATGGATCCAAACCTTTGCTTGTGGATCAGAGAAGATACAGTTTGCAATGAACATTGAAATCGCCTCCACTATGTCTTCCTCAGTAACAACAATGTACCCTTCATTGTCTAAACCACATTTTTCCTCCACATTGCTTGGAACCATATCATCTGTAACCCAAAGCCACCAACTTGGGTCTTCTAGGTTTATATTAACCATTGTATCCCCTGAGTACATCAACGTTGTAAACACTAAACACCCTATTCAGAGTCCCACTAACCATCATAGAATATTTTAAAGATAAGTTAAAAAGCTTAGGAGCATCTGTAGAAATTCCCAAACACATAAACCGCATTGCTTGCATTTGAATGACAAGCATTTTTGATAGCGCACATAAAGAAACATGAATGAGCATATTACTAACCTTCAAACTCCTCTATGATTCCTGGATTATCAGCTGTGACTTTGCCACTTTCAGTTAAGGTATTTAATTTGGTCAAAAAACTTGAAGATTCCACAATATTTCTTATTCGTTCATACAGCTGCAAGAAGAAAACTTTGATCTGATCACAAGTACAAGAATATTGCATCTATCCCTGAAACTACGAGGAAGAAATACAATACATTTTTTTGCAACGTATATGGAATGAAGATCTATGATTAAAGTTTATTAATGCATTTGAAAAAACATAAAACATACATTTCTCAGCTCATATCCTTTAATAAATTATGATAATATCCTCTTGCAAATTAAGATGAAAGATGTAAGAGTATGTGGTAATGATTTCTAAAGAAATTCTACTAAATCTTACTCCCATCAGAATCACTACAAAAAGTCCATGCAAATAGCTAATGGAAATTACATTTTTGTTTACAGAAGTAACAATAGCATTCTTTAAAAAAAATTAAATCCCAATTTTGCGAGATAACTGAATCCACCTTATAGCTATGAAGACTAGCCATGAGAAAATAGAATTTGATGGAGAGTGAAGTGCATATAAATCACAAACAGTGAAGGTAATAGATATAGTCCAAATGTTGAATGAGAGGAGTTGGAACACTTGGATTGAAATATTCAGGTGACTGAGATGCTATGTTGATGCCAAGAAGATCCTTGTAAGGAATCAAAGCTCTAGAAATTGATGATTTGAACTAAAGATTTGTGCATAAGATGTTCTTGTACTGGGTATAGTTTTGGATTCAGGACATGGAACTCAATAAGAAGAGTTGCCAAAAAAGAAGTTAATAGGTGGTCTTCTTGCTCAAGAGCGAAACATACGGGAGGCTTGAAACATGAGGAGGTAATACAAACAAAGAAGTTGTGACGGGTCCAGCTTGGAGCTAAAATCATGTGAGTAGAAATAGGCACGTGAGAATGTTGGGAATTAAGATAGAAATAAGCAGAACTCAGATAATAAAAAAATGTGGAAAACTGTGTCCCTAAGAAGTGGGAAACTTTAAGTATCCTTCAAACAAGGGGACTAGAGGGGATCATGTCTCCTGCCCTCTGAGATGCGTCTCCTAAATGGGTACTCTGAAGAGACTATCTGTGTCCTTGTTTTACAGGATGCTTGTCCCCAACATTGAGAGATGCATCTGCCTTACAAACAAGGACTCTTGAGGCTCTTAACAATTTTCAAAAAATGAGTATCCATATTGGCTGTGGTGAGTGCCTTTTGAGGATAGGTTAGCATGCTTTCTTTCTCTGCTTAATCTTTCACTAATGATTTCTGAGCACTGTCCAGCTCATATAAAGATTAATTGAAGTTGTTTTCTTGGTTTGATAACTCAGCCTGTAACATACTGCTCAAGCATATGCTAGTCTCTAGAAGTTGGACCCTAGGTTCAGTTGGTCTATTAAACATCATACAGAGATTAATATTCAAACCTCAGACATAACTTACTAGCAACACAGTAGCAAGAGCTTCTGCCATGGTTGAACTCTTATTAATGTAATATAATTTTTGCTCCATTTGATATTGTCAATCAATGTAAAGTAAAGAGATTGAGACATCAATAGAAATCACTGTATATACCATATTTAATTTTATGATGATATATGATAATATGATTGATACTACTGTGTTCAATTCATTGTTTCTTTGTTTTAGACACAAAAAAATATATTTCCAATACTTATTTAGCTTCTGCTGTAGGCCCTTTGTTTCCAGGATCTCCAGTGAACTGTGAAACAATGCATATCAAACATGTAATAATCTCCTTTATGGAACTTCCAGTGTTATCTGTTATCTTATCCCAGTTGGAATAATCCTAGTCTGCTTGATAATCTATATCCAGAGACAGTAGCCCGTAAGGATTTCTTGGACACCATGGGAAAATCAGGAAGTAGTTATTCTTTGCTCATTCTCTTGACAAGTATTGCAAATAGAGAATCATTATATCTTGAAAGTGGGATAAAAGTGAGAGATGAATGATCTTGTATAAGTGGCCCTTGTAGATTTAACCCACCATTGAGGAATTCCTGTATATTATTCACTAAAGGAGGTAGCAGAGTGATTTGTTGGTGATCAAAAGACTTTCTCAAACTGAACATTGCTGTAGAGGAGTTGAAGTTTGCAAAACAATTGTGCAGCCAGCCATCTGAGGAGTGCATGGTGACTTGTGGTTAGGATCTCAAGAATCTCGTAGCGATGGTAATGAAAAACAATCATCCATTTCCTTGACTACTTTAGGATGTGAAAGCAACAAGCTTGGTTGTGTAGATGAAGCCCAGTGGCTATGTTTGGTCAATAACTAGAACATGGTTGTTATCTTCTACCTAAATTGGCATTGAAATGCGTCCTGATGTTATAGTTGGTTGTGTAGCTCCTTGGTGAACAACTACACCAAATGAGGGTTCTGAATGGTGCTTGAAGAATTTGTTGCACTATCCATCAAATAAAAATGAATAGATACAAAAAGCCATGGTACAATACAAAAACTAGGTTGATATACCAAGAACAAAGTCACAGATAAAAAGTTTGGTTCACAAGGACCGCCTGCCAACAACGCCAGCATCCCCAACGTCTTGGAGATGACGGCGTTGGTGGCGGGTGGCAGGGGGATGTCTGCCCCAAGTCCCCAAGTCTCTAAGATGTCCCTGTCCTAGAAACGTGGGGTTTTGAGGGGGGAGATGCGTCCCCGTGGAACACTGCTCCAAGGTGGACTAAGAGTTTTAAGGACGAAAACACTTGAATACTCTTGGCAAGTTAAGGACAAAAACCCTTGATATTGCCACTACTGAGTTAGGGACGAAAACCTCTAATTCAGCAAATTTCAAAGCATTTCCAAAGAATTCAAGATATGATTGATTTTCAGAATATGCTATGATTTATTGATCTGAATATTATAATAAATTCACAATATTTGACAAAGCCATTATCATCACAATTTGAAGGAGAATCATTGCAAAAAATCAAGAAGTTCCATTTTCAGAATCATTGCATAAGTTATAACTCTAAATATTATAATAAAATTTCATTATTTTAGATAAAGTTATATTTATAAATATAATGCAATTTTCATTTTAAGTTGGAATTATTGTTTCACGACAAAAATCAGGAATGTTTTAGAAAGGCTAATTACAAATGGTATTAGAGCATGGATCTTGCCAGCCTACAAGGTAAAGATAAAATGACGGATGCATTCTAATCAAAGAGATTTGAAGGTCTACGAAAAGAAGACGACATGGATCATATTCAAGAATTATTATACAAACTTGAGGCCCCAAAATTATTGACAAAATACCAAAGGTTGTTAGAAGATTTCAAAGATGGTGTTCCCCTTGATGAGTACTTGCAGGTTCTCGAGATCCATTATCCCAACAAAAGAAATCTATGTGAATACATAAGAAAAAGGGCTAAGGAAGATATCAAGGAGCAAACTCCAAAAGAATCATTAATGATAGTAAAAGAGAAATCAGAATTAGAACCACAAGTTGTTAAACCAATGAAGAAGAGCTCATACTATGTTTTCAAGATATCCATAATTACAAATGATGTCCAAATTTCAGAAGGAATTGCAATATTATCAAGAAAAACCCAAGATGATACGCACCAACTACATGGAAGTTGACCAGGGGGCATTTAAACTCTCTTGTTCAAAGATCAATGAGCATTGTTGATGGGTTAGTTTGTAATTATGAAAAGGAGACTATTGGTTTGCACATGACAAATCTAGGAAAGGCCAACATGGATACCATAGGACAATGAATGCATTCACCAAGTTGTCTCTTCATCATGCTTGAGAACAAATGGAGATAGTTACCTTGATGTATTTGAAGCTTGATGAAGAGGAGCATTCCAATCATTCCTACAAGTACAATTCAAAGCATGAAAAAGACGATAATAGTGTGGATTACTTTTCATTATATCATTTCAACATTTTTGTCATCATGAAAAGTACCCTAAGCATGGAGAAAAGGTGAAAGATATGACCTGTAGCAAAGGAAACCTAGATCCTTCTACTCAAATGTAAAATTGGCTTTGCACAAAGGAGTGGGATCTTGATATTCACAACACTCCCATAATTCATCATGATGAAGGATGCAACATTTCTCTATCATTCTAGATTTCAACAATTGTAATCAAGAGTTTGTATTCATTGCCCAGGATCTTTGTGGTAATGAAACGAGAGAAAACTTATCTTACATTACAGACCTTGCAAATTTCCAACTCTCAATTTAGTTGTTGAGAGTTGTTGGGATAACTCACTTTTGAATTAAAAGCAAAAACATATCTTGGTTCAAGTTTTGCAACTTGTGATAATATCATAGTAACGCAATGGAAGTTGAATTGTGAAATAGATCTTCATAAAAATAAAAAATATAAATATAAATTCCCAAGAAAGTTAGAAGTTGCAACGACCAAGCCATTAGCAAAGTTAGGTATGACTCAAGAAGTTTTGCGAAGAAAAAAGGGAAGTCAAGCGAAACTATTGAAGATGGAAAAGACAAAGTTGTTCGGCGAGACTTAACAACAAATAGCCAGTCAAAGAAATACACTGCAAGATTCGTTGTATTTCCAAGATTGATTTGGGATCCTGGTAACTTTAGAAAGATTCGATCAAGAATAATTGAAATTAAACAAGAGGGGTTGAATGAAGAATTGGTGAATGAAACAACCTACTCTTGCACCATATTAGAAAACTATCATCCATCAACAATTTAATTGAGTTGTGTGTGGTACACAATATTATGATGGAAAGGAAAAGGCTCACATAGACTATCCCATTACTAGACTTCTCCAAGTGATGAGCCCTACGTAGCGTTGTAATGTTCCTCCCAGACGAAAACCCAATATGTTGGCTAAACCTCGGTGAACGTCCATCCGTCATGCTGGCGGGTGTGTACCCAAACCATATGGTGGGGCCAAATGTTGGTTAAACCCGGCGGAAGTTCCTCCATCGTGCTAGCGGGCGTGTCTTCGTCGTGCTGGTGGGTGTGTACCCTAACCAAACGAGAGGGCCAATAGCCATGTGTCCACGAGGGGGCTAGCCTAGTTGGCACTTTGTTGGGACAAAAAACCCACTCTTAATGTTGATGGGTGACATTCACCATTATTTTGGGCTTTTGGCGTAGTGATTGCCTTGCTTGATAAGGCCAGAAAGAATGTACTTATACGTCATGCATCTTGTAAAGAATATTATAAGGAGTTCTTGCATGAGTCATTTCCTATTCAAAGTCATCTTGAACATGATCATCCCAAATTAGAATTGATTGAGGACAAGCAATCTTGGGAAGGGTGAACTATCATGCCCCACCAAAATGCCCAGATCATTGCTTATTAAATCATTGACTAGGCAATATCATAAAAACCAATCCAAGGAGGCACCGCCAATATTCATAAGGGAGCGCCAACGAAAGAGTTTAATTAAAATTAAATTATATTTTCCAAGGGTAACAATGGCGAAAGGTGGTGAAACTTTCACCAATAAAGTATAAAGGAGGGATCATTCCATGAGAAGAAGGGATGAAGAAATCAATTAAGAATAAATATTAGGTGACTCCTTCTAATGTGAAAGATTGTAACTCCTAATGTGAAAGGTTGTGACTCCATCAATAATAAGATATAAAAGGGATATCATTTCCTTGTGGAGAAATCATCAATTGGAAATGAATCGATCAATCAATTTGGAAATAAATTATTATTCCCAGAAGGCAGCAATGAAGGGTGGCGACTCATTTATTGTGGAGGGTGGTGACTCCTTCAAGAAATGGATATAAAGGACAAATCAGTTCGTTGACATTCAATCAGCAATCATCATGCATTTATCCATCAAGAAATCAAGCAATAAAATATCAAAAAGATCAATCAAGGAAACAGCAATCAGTCTTGAAGTTGAGGAAGTGTCTTGCAAATAGGGAGGACGAAAACCATTATATTTCTCTTATCAAGTTTGGATGAAAACCCTCCAAGATGGACTAAGAGTTTTTAGGACAAAAACCCTTGATATTACCACTACTAAGTTAGGGATGAAAACCTCTAATTCAGCAGATTTGAAAGCATTTCCAAAGAATTCAAGTTATGATTGATTTTCAGAATTATGCTATGACTTATGATCTGAATATTATAATAAATTCATAATATTTGACAAAGCCATTATCATCACAATTTGAAGGAGAATTATTGCAAAAAATCAAAGATAAGTTCTATTTTTGGAATTATTGCATAAGTTATAAATCTAAATATTATAATAAAATTCCATCGTTTTAGATGAAGTTATATTTATAAATATAATGCAATGTTCATTTTAAGTTGGAATTATTGTTTCAAGGCAAAAATCAAGAATGTCCTAAGAAAAAGGGACATTACAATTTAGTATCAAGGTTTGCTTGTCTAGGCAAAGCCACATCATTTGGTGTGAAAGTCTTACGTGCTTGATGTCACATCTCGTTTTTGCTTGCATAAACTTAATTAATAAATAAATGGAATTGGTTGAGACTATTGGTTGATTATCTTATGATTGTTTGATTATGGATAAATGTGTTTTTAAATTAGATGTTATTTTTAAATGCTTGAAATTGAAATGGAGATGAGATGTTATGTGCACATGCTTTGGCTATAGTTTTATCGACTAACCTATTGATGTAAATCTGAGTGTGAATGAGTGCAAGAAGGTGTCGAAGGCGTGAATATCACTAAGGGAAAAGTATCCTAGCCACTTGGTAATGATTACCATGATGGAAACCCAATGCACACACACACTAATGTAGTTGCATTCAATTTGAATGTGTATGATATGATTTCATTGTGTTATCCTGGTTATGTCATTGCTTTTGTATGTTATGATTTAAATTAATAATTATATATTATGGTTATTATGTTTATGATAATAAAATTAAAATTGGAAAATAAAAAGTATGTCTTATGGTTATATTGTTTCAAAAATTAAATTAATTTGGTTATTAATAATAATATATAAATAGCTTGTTACTAAAAAGAAAACAAAAAAGTTAAATAAAATAAGTTTAAATAAATTGCATGATTATTATTATTAAAGAAAATAAAATTAAATAAAAATAAGTTCTCTTAGAATTAAATAAAATAAGTTCAAATTTAAATTAATAAAAAAAAAATTGCATGAGAAAAACATGCAATCAAACGTTCATTTCCAAAAATAAGACTGAAGTGAAACAATTGCCTGAAAAACTATTAAAAGATAGAGCTCATGAAAGAAAATACACAATGGTGGGAGGCTGTAATTGACATCGACCAAGGCAATAGACAACATTTGCAGCGGCTAAAGGAAATTACTATTGATTTGGCTGCAACTACAATCAGGAAGTTAGTGATACCAGGTAGGCTTCACCATCTTTACACCACTTAATACTTTCGAATGCTTTCTCTTGCAATTATAAATCGACTCATGCTGGACTCTTCACATCTATGCCATATTTGTATTGATAAGGTAAATAGATCACATATTTTTTAAAAATGAATGGGACCTGTTGTAGCTATATATGGTAGCGCATACCCTTAATGTTAATGGATCTTTAATCAGGAAGTTTTATATGAAAGGACCTTTGCATGAATCCACAATGTTTGGTTGGAAAGAATAGGTTAGCGAATATGTTACATCCCTTTTTGTCTTGAACAAGATTATGACAATAATAATATGGTTGTTATGTTAGTTGTAATCAACTATCTTTCATGAGAATGTGAGAATTGGGAAAAAGAATTTTAATTTATTTGATATAACTGCAATTATGAATGATTTCTTTATATATATATACATGAATGTGTTGATGTGTTTTTATTTTGAAAAGGAAACAAAGAACGGTCTAACCCTATTTTTTTACCAAGTGGATGCAAGATCAACAACTACTCGAAGGGAAAGGGAAATATCATCAAGGAGAGGCCACAGTCTCTAAAAGGACCAAATTACCATCAAGTCACGAGTTTGGTGTAGGTTGCTCACATGGTAGTCTTAACCTTGTGAATTTATTGCACTTAATTAAATAATTTTAAAACCAGTAGTTGACTTCAACCTTGGTGCAAAAGCGAAACAAGTCAGCTTAAAATGAGTATCATCATTCTCCTTTTGAAGGTCACGTATTAAACTCTTAAGCGTACCTTTGGAGTAAGATTTGAATTAAATATTATTGTCAATATTAATATAAATTTATAAGTCAAGTCTTTGGGAGGAAGATGTCTGTTGGAGTGGGGTGGCGGTAACCTCTCGCCACTTTTTCCATCGTATCTTGTTGTAATGCCAAGAAGGAATGCATGCAAACATTATCTTGGTCTTGGCTCACCTAGTGATTTAGTTTGCCGTTCTTCATACTTCTTGCTCGGGGGTTCGGCATTTTCTTGGAGGGTTGCTTTTTTGTCTGGTGTAGCCATGTCGAGCTCCATTCTTTCTTTTATTCATCACTCTTTTCTCAGGGGAGAGGGGAACCAATCTTTATTCTAAGTAAATCCGTCACCGTATTCTCTTTCCAAATTAAGAAGGGTCGTTATATTTGCTGCCATCATCTATTCGCTAGGAGATTTCACCTGGAGGATTGATGCATTTCAGTTCTGCAATTACAGCCATGTTTGTTAAGAGTCTTAAAATTGATGAATCATGCATAATGAATAGTTTGTTCTTTCATTCAGGGAATTGATGTTTAATGTTGGTGTATTCTTTAGAATCATGTCCTGTCGAATGATTTTTGATATCGAATTCTTTGTAAAATCCCATTGCTTGTCTAGATGAATTATCTCTTCTTAATCCTTCGATCCAGTTGTGGTCACCTCATCTTGCAACTGAGATTTCTGAGTCTTCCGCCATCACTATTTTATTTGAAGTTAAATCTATACTCTGTTTCTTAGCTCTCGAATCGGAACTATACATTAACCTCTTTTCTCTTCCGTGTCAATTAAATGAAATATATATTTAGAACTAAAGTGTTCTTCATCATCGACAAAATCTAACATTCTCTCCTTAGTAAGAAATGAACATGTTATTCCTGATTGAAGAGAAACTAAAAATGAGCTGAGTCACTGGAAATATAAACTCAAGAGTCAAGTCTAATCATGTCAAGTAAGGGTGAGAGAGCTGATGGGCACGAGAAAGGTGTTAATAATCATTAAATCTTTGGCCAAGGTTATGATGCTTGGAAATAGCAACAATTAGCCATCAAGAATCAGATATACCCCTGGTCAAGACGGTCATTCTAGTTAGCAGAACCTATAGTGAAAGATCGACCAGGGTAGTATAGATTCTTGACACCAAACTCAGATGGAAAGATGGTAATTTGGGAAATCCTTTATAGTCTGCACCTCGTGAAGGGTTGAGTTTCTTCAGTTGACGAAACACAGGAGACCAGTAGGTCTTTGGTTGGGCGGAAAAGCCCTTGATGATGTTTCTCTTTCCCTCAAAGACTAAGACTTGTTTTCAAGCATTCCAACAGGAAGCCTTCAGACTGTACTCTCTCTCTCTCTCTCTCTACTTCAAAAATAATCATTCTATATAGTTAAATTCACTGATGTTAAGATAGCATCTTTTCATTTCTTATATAATGGAATAGTTAGTTTATAACCAACTATAATTTTTCAGTTATATAAATCGTTAATTGTTCCTTTCAGCTGAATTGAAAAAGAACTAGGAGTTAGTTATTGAATGTTAAAGTAGTTAATGCTCAGATCATTTATCTTTCCTGTTTGATATATGTGTTGAAACTCTCGTCAGTAAAATTAGTTTGTTACCTTTCAGCTGAATTTGAAGGTTAGTTACCGTTCTGAAACTGTTGATAGTTAGTAATATGTTACAGAATAGCCTGTAGCACTTAATCCATTGAGTCGACCTTCCTTTTGACTCACCTGCAGCATATATACCATAGCTTTGAACAGGCTCAGGAATAGTCATGGCTGTTTATAAGTCTATGTAATGAATTTGTGCATAATGCATATTACCAATCAAGCATGTCAAATTAAATCTTATGAATTTCTCATTGTTGTTCCAAGAACTGTGCTATGATATTTAGATGAAGAGATTTTAATATATAGATGAGATAATTAAACCCAAATAAATGGAGAAACCGTGATTCTAAAATAGAAATTTGTGCTGCCAAAGTAAATGACTGTATTAGTCCTTAATTTCTGCATATTGGTTCAGTAGTAAACTGTGAACAAAAAATACTCTGCTGTGAAGATTCTTCAGTGAAAGTGTAAAAATCAGATTCTGTATATGTATGAAACTGTCATTTTAAGTGTTATGAATCTGATTCTTTTTCAAATCTACATTTCAACTAAAACACTTATAGTTGTGTTTGTGTGTGTGTGTGTGTGTGTATAGTATGCACCACAAGTTACAAACTGATTTCTTATGGATTAAACCTGCAAGACATTAAAATTAGTCATTATTGCATAAAAATTGAAATAGTATTACATTTACATTAAATATTGCATGACATTGAGAATAGTAACGCATGTACTTTACTTATTGCATGAAGTTGAGAAATATCATTAAAGATCAGATTTGCATGTTTATAACCAGTTGCATGTCAATAATTTAGTTGCATGTCAATGATTAAATTGCATGTCAATTATATATTCTATCATCATTAATGCATGAAAAGATGAAATAATGAAAGATGTTCATATAATCATTTGCATGAAAGGTAAAAGAGTATTTGTTTATTTTTATGATCTTTGGTTATGCATGTTATTCTATATATGGATTTGGTTTACCTTCGGGGATAGGGTGTCGAATATGGACCAACAGAGAATGTCAATCCTCTTTTTGGGATCTTCCAGTTTATACTAGTGCTTTGGTCAAAGCCATGTGTTCATTGTAATAAATGAAAGTTACCTAGCAAATTATATTAATATATTTCTCTATCATATCCTGATAGTAGGACATTGCATGTTCATGTTAAAAATGCATGTAGATATATTAAGTTGCACCAGGATTCCCTCATACTTATTGTTTTCAGGTTGCTAGGTACTTCATGCAAGGTCGGGTATTCTTTGAGTAGGAAGAATTCCAAGGAAGCGTAAGTTTCGTGGTTGGGCAGAAAAGCGTCTAAGCCATGTTCTCGTCTCTTGACTTGCGAATCACTATAAGGATCGGTGGCAGTCGAAGACTATATTGTTTATGTCCTCACATCATTCTTATATCATTATTTGTACTTGCACTTCCAGATTGTATAATTCGTTGACTTCATGGCATGAGAACCAGAGTTGTACTTTTGTATAGCATATATTATGTGCTTTTACCTAGATTATGCACTACACATAAGAGGATGTGTTATAACATTTATCTATCTAATGAAGTTGTTTCATTATTATTCCATGTTTATGAAATAATGAGTTATTATTTATTTTTGTGAGATTGCAAAGGGTTTTGATCCTTACAGCTTGGTGGTGAAAACCCTAGCATAAGTATTTTGTTGTATGTGTATAATTGGTTCCAATGGGAGCATTTGAAAGATTCCACGAGAATACAAAGCACTTCTTGTTTGATTCATGGCCAGCACATTGAGATCTAGAAATTGTGAGATTCAATGATCAGAGTTTCGAGGTATGGAATTTGAAAGTAGAAAACCTAATAGAGAGATCAATGGACAATGGCATCTTCTTCAATGTAACCTATGGGTATGTCTCATGAGGATTGGAATAAATTGGATAAGAAAGCCAAAAGTACCATCCGCTTGTCTTTTAGATTCTATATTAAGAATGTGCCAAAAGAGCCAACTACATATTTTTGTGGAAGAACATAGGAATCTTATATTAGTTCAAGAGTTTGGTTAATAAACTGTTCTTGAAAAGAACAATCGTTCTATTTGAAGATGAAAAAGGGAGACTATGTAAATGATCATCTCAACACCTTCAATCTAATTTTAAGTTAGTTAATGTCAATAAAGGTCAAATTACAAGAAAAGGATAAAAGCATAATATTGCTTTGTTCCTTACCTAATTAGTAGTTGAATTTGATTATAACAATCAATGGTAACTGTTCTTCACAAAAATTGGAGTACATTGTAGGTGTCTTGTTGAGTGAAGAAATCAAGGTAAAGTCCATGGATGATTCCTCTAGTGATGCCCCAATTATGAGGAGCCAATCAAAGCTTTGAGGGGGTAAGAAATGTGGAGACAAGATGTCCAAGGGAAAGTACAAGTCTAAGTGTCCTAGTAAACCCAATGTAAAGGATTGGAATTGAGGCAAGATAAGTCACATAAAGAAGGAATGCAAGCCTACGAGGAGAGAAGATTCCTCTAATAAATCCTCTAACAATGATGAGTATAGTAGTGATGTTTTTATCTTTGCTAACATTATTGATGATTCTTGATCAATTGAATTAGGTGCATCATATCACATGATTCCTCGAAGGGAGTGGCACTCTAATTACAAGAAGCATGATGTAGGACAAATTTTCCTTGGTGATAACAACTCTCTCCCTATAGTTGGTTGGGGAGAGGTGAAAGTGTCCAAGGATGGGAGAGTGAGGACACTTCTTGATGTTTTGCATATTCCAAGTCTAGCAAGAAACCTATTTTTTATTAAGATGGTTGATTTTGAAATGCGCATTACCTTTGGTAAGAAGGGTTGCAAGTTGGCTATAGGAAATTTGTTGCTAGCTAAAGGTATCAAGCATTGAACACTCTTTGCGCTAGAGGCATCAACATTGTGTAACTCTATTAATGTAAATAAACCTAAATCAAGTATGTTGAGGCCAATATTCCACGAGGATGCATCCCCCCTAAAAAATATTGTCTATAGAGACAAGGACATCTCTGAGACTCCAACAAAACATCCTTGGGCCACACCCCCACCAACACCACCAAGCAAGAGACATTGTCATGTCCCCCAAAATTGTAGCATTGGGATATAAAGCATCAGAAACAACATAAACAAAATACATATTAAAACATTAACGATTTAATTATAATTATCAAAGATAATATTATAATTATAAATATCAAATATAAAATTGTAATTACTAAAATATAAATACTAAATATTAAAATCATTACAATATACTAACGTGAAATACATAACACAATAAAAGATTGTAACCCATTAAAATAAGATAATAAATTAATTGATAATTTATTGCTATCATACTTTAATAAAATAATAGATATAATCTAAAATATCATTATAATTATAATGATAATACTATAATTATAAGTGTTATTATCAAAATAAACATAATTATCAAATAGACATTATACTTATTCTGACCAAGATTATGTTATTAAACAAATAAGAAATCAAACCATTAAGAAGAAACGGTTCCTAAAAGACCAGCGATGCCAAAATAAATATTAACGCAGCAATTGATATTAATATTAAACTAAGGCAGAATATTCTTATGGAATCGCAGTAATACAAAAGCAGCAATAAAGAAAGAACTAAAGACAGCAAGAATGAATGTCTAAGGAACTGATTAAATATATAGGTAGACAATGATTAAGATATTAAGAGCAGCGGTCAGTATTGAAGCCAGCGATTAGTCTAAAGAATTATTAGATAAGACAATGTTAAGGCAGCAATTGGCTAAAAGGAGATTAAAAATGAGAGGATGCCTCCCTTCACATAATCGATCCTATGCTCCACGGGGTTTCGGGGACGGCGAGTACCCGGTACGCCGGGACAAGTTTCTGGTACGGGGTACTTTTGGGTCATTTTTTAGGGGACGGTAGGGGACGGCTGATAAAAAAATAGGGAAATTTTTAAAAATATAGAAAATTTCAAATGTTCATAGCATAACATTGATAAAGCATTCATTCTAGACATTGTATAAGCTTATTACATATCATTAGACTTGAATTGAGATTTCACATGAGAATCGACAAACAAATTAACAGAATTCAAATGCTTTTCATTATCAATGTGCATACATATCATATAAGAGTCTGATAATTATAACCAAAATGCCCAAAGGCTCAAAGTCTCAACTATGAAATGACATGATAAACATAAAACTAAGAAAATATATCGCTGTCCAATGTCCCTAATCAGCAAAAGGTAGGTCTAAATCAGCATTGCCCTCGTCATCGGAGCTTATATGACACTTACATTAGGTCAAGTGTGATGGGGCATCCCTTGTGGGCCCACCCATAGCTTTTATTTTATAAAAAAACTTTGACTTTTTTAAAAAAATGTTTTTTTCTTTGCTGGGCCATAAGGTACTGCTAGTCGTACCCGGTACGATTGAGGTACGGCTAGGCAGTACCCAAGTCCCCTAAAATCTGGCCAAAAGTCCCTTGGAAGTTTCGAGTCCTTGGAGGGCAAAAAGGGACGGCCAGGGTACGTTTCCTAGTCGTACCCACATCCCCGTTTCATACCCGGTACGGGAAACGGGCAAAAAGCATAGGGGACACGTCCCCGTGGAGCACATAATCGATCCTTTTCATGGGGCTATAAATTGAAATAGGGGGTGTGTATAGATGGAGGAAGGAGGGAAGAAATAAAAGAATATCAAAAAACATACTCCAACCAATGCATGAACAAAAAGGAACGGGTGGATATATCCTACATAAAAATGAAATACCGAATCACTTCAAGGATAATCTGTAATAGGTAATAAGTAAAAATAACAAATAATACGTATATAACTATAGATAATATGTAAATAAGAAATAAATATATACAATATAGATAGTATATAACCACATTCTGATTTATGCAGATAATATGTAATAAGTAAATATAATAAATATATAAATACAGATAATACTAAAATAGAAGTGTAAATATAATAAGTAATAAGTATATAAATATAGATAATATGTATGCTAGGTAAGGGTGAGTATTGTAAGCCTAGAACTAACTGATGATGGTTATACATATATATAAATACATATATATATGTATTGAATTCAGTTATGTAACTAGCAATGGCACCTTTGTGTGCAATGTGTACGCCGAAGAGATGTGGAAGGTCAATTAGGAAGAGGATTTGGTTTTTTTTTTTTAAATCAAATCTTTATTTTTTGAATTTGGACAGAAAGTTATTGGGTTTAGAGTTCATGTCCATTATTCATTTAGAGAATGCTTTTAAAGTTGTTTATATTTTATTGTTATTATTACTATTATTATATTATTTATTTTATTTCGTATTAAATAAGAATATTTTAATATTATTAGTATATAGTATACTAATTACTAGTTGTATTAAATAAAAATATAATAATTAATAATTAGTAATTATAAAGATGATATATATATAAATTTTTTTAGAATATAATATATAGTAATAATAAATAATATAAGTATGTATTTTTAATTTTATTTTTTATTATATTAAATTTCCATTATTTAACTATGTATGATAAAGCATAGTTGGAAGACTCTGCTGGACTCGCCGTGGACTCTGCGAACTCGGGAATCTACAAGCTGGCCGAGTTGACTCGGCGCGGACTCGTGAGCCGAGTCTCTGGCTTGGACTCCCAAGTCCTTGGCTCGAACTCCCGAGTCTTGTGCCTGGACTCCCGAGTCCTGTGCATGGACTCTTGCTGTAGCTGGAGGCTGCTTTCTCAGCTTTAAAACATGATTTTTTTCAAAAAAAATTGCCGAGTCCCGAGTCCGAGTCCTATTTTGGACTGCCGAGTCCGCGTCGACTCCGAGTTTTCAAACTATGTGATAAAGCATACATCACATAATACTGTTCACATATTCTCACCTTAATATTACAAAACTACCATTTTCATAATATTTTTATCTCATAAACGTTAAAATCTCAAATTTATTATTAATATTTTCCGCTTGGATGAGCTCAAATTTGTTTTCTATGTGGCATTCTGGGGACAGTTCACGTGTCTTGTCTTTGCTTCCACATTTTTCATACATGCTTACGAACAAATGGCAAGACAAAACTTATTAGAAATGGTTTTTTCTTTCCCAGTTGAACCCAGATGATTTTTTGCATTCTTTTTGCATTTTTTCAAGAATTCACTTCAATCTGCAAAATGGGCATTCCACTGAGGGTTCCTACATATCTACTCATGCATAGTAACTTCCTCTCATGCTTCTTCTTGCTTGGGAAACCAGCTTAGCTACAACTTGCATTAGTTACAAATCCTACATAGGTGCAAACTCCTCTTGAATCCTCACACTTAGAAAAATTGATTGAAATCAAGCAGTGTTAATGATATTTTGCAGCCGTGTGAGAAATACTCCAGGCACGATTTAAATAAAGAGATAAATTTAAATATAGCTCTAAGCTATTTAAATTTATATATCGAATTTATTGAAGAGGCGCTTCAATTAAGAAACAAACAAACAAATATTAAATTGTTAAATATTATTATTTATTATTTGATGGAGCCGACCTTCTTGAGAATAATGCCCTCCCAGCAAATGACGTGTTTCTTCTTTGGGGCCGACTTCTTGGTGAAAGGTCACAACCGTCCAATATGATGTGTATATATGCTTGATGATTATCATTCATTTGGGCATCAAGTTCATTCGAAGAAGAAGAAGAGAAGTGGGACTAAAAGAGCAGATTGAAGTTTGTATCAGCAGATCAATTCAAGGAGAATCATCTTTCTTGTATCATTGCATCTAAGAGAGGTGTTGTTCATTGTATCATTGAGGCATTGTGTTTGTGCCCAAGTTGTAAGCAGATTGCTGCTCTTATTTATATCAATATATAGGAGATATATTGGCTGGGTTTTTCTCCCTCGGGTTGGAGGGTTTTCCCAGGGTATTGGCTGTGTTCTTGTGTCATTTTTGAATTAATTTATGTGTGCATATCTGATCTAATAAAACTAATAAGCAGGAAATGGCTTCTTCATTTGAATAGAAGCTCATACAGGAGCAGATAAGCATGATAGTTGGAGTTAACAAGAGTCAAATTCGGTGACAGACCAAAAAAGCATTCCACAAATTTTAAAAACTTTTATTTGAAATCCTTTAAGGATTTAATTGTTTTATTTCACTGCACGGAAGATTTTTGACGTATTGCATTTGTGCTTTGTAGATAAAGCCTCTCTGGTGATTTTGAGTGTTTGAGTTCACTTATTATAATTACGGCTTTTGGATGCTCTCGACTGGAGGAAAATACAATGGACAGGTTAGCAAAGATGAAGGGGTTGATGGTTGTGGCTATAGATGAAAGCCCTATGTTGAAAGGGTGGTGGAAACAAGTGAAGCCGTTTGATTTCGTCGGGTTTCATTTAGATTCTTTTTTCCCACTTTATCAGTGATTTGTTTTCCACTTTATTCACACAGCGATTGACCAGCTGTAAAAAAAGATGTTTCTCTCATGTCACACTCAATTGAGATGTACATAGTTTTCTCTTTAGGGTTCTCCCAAACTTCATCTATTTATCTCGTGTTATCACTGTAATCTTTAATCTCTCTCTGTATTTCCTCCTTCAGGGAATGAGAGTGCAATGGGATTTGGGCTTTATATGTGTCTCAAACAGGCTATCCAGGTAAAAAAATTACGTGCTTTATAGATTAAGGAGAGAGACATTTTTAAAGTTAAAAATTTATTTTTCTACCTTTACTATTTGTGCATAATTTGTAGCTGTTTGTCTATATAGGATTATTTTCTGCTTCGGTAGATGTTGCGGATCTACTAAAGGTTGAGTAACAGATACGACATACTTATCCAGATTTCATTCTGGGAGCTGCGATTGATATTTTGGAGAACACTACTTTTTAATTTCATTGGTTTATGGAGATTGACTATTCTTTCACAATGACCCTCCCGTATTTACCGAGGGGCACCACTACTTGGATTGCTCCTGAAAATAGGGCCAACCTACTCTTCGCCTACTCTCTTTTCATGGCTAGTGGGGTTGTACGTGTATAGTTGTGATGCATTGCATCATTTGACATGCCTCTGCAGAACCCTATGCCGTCAATCTCTCAAGTCAGCTCACCTTTCTCATAAAGGGCAAGGTTTAATTCGTTTGCAGGCATGACACCAGGAATGTTCAATCTGGCTGCTTTAAACAATCAACGACTGACATTGACCACACTGTTAACCAAGCCCTCTTGGTGCTTTTAAACCATTGAAGGGAAAATTGAGCTTCAAAAGCTCAAATAGGACACGCCTTCGGCGTAATAATGATTGATTCGTGATTTTAAAGTAACTAGATTATGATTTCAAGATTATGTTAATTAAAGGTAATTAGACTATGATCTTAGATTCATACTTATTTTATGGTTCCAAAATTATGACTAACTCATCTTGTGAGGGTCGTGAGGGTCATTTATAGGATTATAATATATTGTTCAAATATGATCAATAACTCATGCACATTCTCACTTACATCTTATGATAGTATTTTCAAACCTAAGTTTAATCAATTTACTATGCATATCTGTAATCAGTCATTTGCTTGCATTATTATGTTCATGTTCCACCATGGTGGGAAAGAGGATTACAAAGGGAATGTTGCAAAGGGGTCTCTACTAGATATGCCACCCAGGGGGGGGAACAGGATGAGTCCACAAAGGGCCAAGGGGGTACTTGCCTTTGGGGTCAAAGGGTACTGCCCTTGGGTCTAGATTGATCACCGGAGTAACCATGGAATCTCGCCCTCCTACCATGGTGTAACAAGAGGGGAGGATTAATTATGGAGAGTGGAAAGCATTGGAAGGATGAGGGGATTAGGATCGTCCCTAGACCGACTCATATGAATGGCATGCGCCACATGAGGTCAAGGAGGTCGTCTCATATGAATGGCATGCGCCACATGAGATTAAGGAGATAGCCTCATATGAATAGCAAGCGCCACATGAGGCCACAAAAACTAAGACACCCCATCAACCCCGCTCTTCCATGCTTCTCCTCATGGTGGGCACCTTGAGGTAAGGTAATAATTGGGATAGTAAATTTACCATGGAATTACTAATGTTGAAACATGATGCTTCTCTTGTTAGGTTATGGTTGCAATTGATATATAACTTGTTTGCAAGATTAAAATCAACCAAGGTACTCTCTAGATCCTTAATTCACTTGTGAAATTGATAACTTAAGTTAGAATTAGTACAATCCCTATTAGGGACATTACAGACATTCCCAATTTGTTTCCCTTATAAAGCAGGCATTTCTAAGGTGTTCTAATCAAGCACCCCCTAATGGGAACATTGGGCCATCCCTAAGCTCTATTGATCCTACCCACATACTAAGCACTCCAAAAAACCTACTAAACGACATCTCATTCTCAATCCAAATCACTACAAGTTTTCATTGCATTGAACAAGAGTAAATTATGACTGAGAAAGTTTGCAAAAATGAGAGCAAGAGGAAGAACGAGTCTTCATGAATCAACCATTCAACACATTCATCATGCCTTCAAGGCAAGCCTTGAGGTTGGTTTGTATTTGCATCATTGTCCCCCCGCCATCCCTAAACGTAGGCCCTTGGTCCCCTCATCCCTTCATCCACCCATTCCAAGACTCCATGGAACCATGGTTGTGGCACCATAAGTTGGGTCACATAAGAAAAAATATTTGAAAAACTTGATAAGTAAGAATATGGTGGAAGGTCTTTCAAATGGTTTTGTTGGTTTTGAGTTTTGTCAACATTGTGCATATAAAAGTAGAACAAGGTTAGGTTTGCTTAATAAAACATTAGAGAAAGAGACATTTCAAAAGTGATCCACAACAATGCGTTTGGTCCTACAGATTTCTGCAATGGTAAGCTTTAGTATTACGTCTACTTTATAGATGATTATTCTAGACATGCTTGAGTGTATTTTCTTAGGAAGAAATTTACTGAATTTAAGGCACTTTTAGAGAATTAGACTCGTAAGACAAACAAAGTGCTAAGGTCAGATCATGGAGAGTATCACTCTAAGGAGTTTGCACCAATCTGCAGGAATACTAGTGTTGTTAAACAAAGGAAAGCACCCTACACACCACAACAAAATTAAGTAACTAAAAGGTTAACACAACCTTGTCGGATCGAGTTAGAAGTCTGTTAAATAGTGCTGGTTTAGGATAGGTGGTTAGAGCTAAGGTGTCTAATTCCAATGTTCCACAAGGATGTGTCCCCCCTAAAACATGTCGTTTCCAAGATGGGGATGTCCCCGAGACGTGGTGATGTCTAATTCATAAGATTCCTGCTGTATACCAAAAAAATTAATGCATAAAGATACAAACAAACACACACTCCTTATAAATAAGCTTTGTGCAAAATGGTTGCTTTATCAAACCTTTTCAATAAATTATATTTCTTAAAAGAAGCAATTCTTAGAAAAGCCATCACCATCTTCTGACCACAATAAAGTAATAAACTTATTAACATTTTCCAACTAAAAACCCTTGCAGATTTTTGCATTCGGTTTGGACAATTTGGTATTAAGAGCTGCCTTCAACATTGCTTTTGATAAATGACTATTGAATCGATCAATGTTTATTCATGTAAATTAACTACACACTGAGAATGTACGATATTTTTTCATCCTCAAGCTTTTCCAGCTTTGACTTGTGAATCTGCAAAAATGAGTTTTGGGAGAATTCTCCACTTTGATTTGCACAAGTTCTCAGTGAGTCTGAGAAGAAATGTAATGTCCCCTTTTTGGGATAACCATAATTCTTGCCCCAATTTTCTGAAGATATCCTTTTATGATGGTTTAGTATTCAAATTATACTTTTTTTCTCCTTTTCCTGATCAATCATAGGATAAAGATTCATAAATCTATTCATTTTTCTATCAAATAATCATAATTTACTTATAAGGCTCAATAATTGCTGCAAGCATCTTTATTGTATAATCATATTATATATATATATATTACGTACAATAATGTCAATGGAGCAAAACATATTAGCAATGTTATAAGATAACTAGTAGCATGCATGATTTATTATTCCCAATGTCATCAAAAAAAAATAGATAACATTAAATAAATAGCATCATGTATGAATTATTATTAATTACACTATTATTTAAATCCATGATGTATTTATCAACATCATTATTCAAATGTACAAACATTTATCTAATTTATTATTTAAATTCATAAAATACTTATCTCCTTATTACTGGTCAACTCTGCAGATATCCCTATTTCTCCAAGCTACTGTTCTGTAGAACCTCTTTATTTCCAGCCGGCCGTGCCTTTTCTTTCTTATTTCATTCCCTTCCTTCATATTTCTTCTATGATGATCATGGCTCCCAAGAGCACTTGGATCTGCTGTTCTTTCTCATAAGTCTACCTTTTTCATATATATATCTTACAAGTCTGCCTTGTCTATATATTTCTCTTCATACAAAGCTGCTAGTGTATATCTGATTTATCTATTTGTCCTACACACATCATATTCTCCACATGCCGCAAACTTAATTTATATCTTCATCACCAAATGGAATGGTGCATCTCTTCAATAGAGAACTCCTTTCCAAAAGACATGACTTTAGTTCCAAACTGATTGATATCCCAAGAGCTGCTCTATCTCTCCTTAATCACAATTTTATTCTCTTTAACAATTTTTGCACATTATTCACTAATCCCTGTCTTTAATTCATATTATATTTGCATTATCTCTTCCATATCTGCATTAACTCTTCTTCTAATATGCAGATCTGATATATTTTTATTTCTTTCACAACGTCCACTTCTTCTCCTTACTTGCTGAAGTATATATGTTATTTCTTGTATTCCTCACCACACTCGTACATTTCTTTAATGTGTATCTATGACATCCCCTGTCTCTGTCCCTTATCTTTTTCTTCAATTGATAAGAATGACTCTTCTTTAATATCTTTTTCTAGGAGGAGTCACACCTCTTCCCCAACTTTTCTGTGTAAAGAGTCACACCCATTCCCTTGACTGCTGGCCTAAATCTTTTAATTTAATTTAATTTAATATATTTTAACTTCAAAGGGATCGCTGCTCTTGCCCTGATTAATTCGTTGCTCCTGCTTTAATTAATCACTGCCCTTCTGAAGTCCTGATTGCTGCATATTCTTCTTTAATGTCATAGTATAATTGCTGGGTTTTATTTTATAATGAATCGCTGCCTTTTGGTGAATTCTTAACCTTCATTTGGGACTGTCTTTTTTCCAGGTCAGCATTTTTTTGGCTTATTCATAGGATCATTTCCTTTAATATCCATCACTGACTCTACTTCCTTTGTAATGGTCGGCCAGAATAAGAGGGGCATGAAGATAAAGTTTAAACTAATCTGTTAATATTGTTTTATATTATATGTTTCTTATTAAAATATATTTATTATTATTATTTATTATATTAATTATATATGTATATATATATTTTTAATATTTATTTTATTATTTGAATTGTCAATATTTATATTTTAATATTTATAATATTGTTAATTATATATATACATATGTCATAACAATAATGATATCTATAATGATATCAGTTTATTATTATAATTATAATACTATTGTTTATGTCTATATTAATAATAATATTTATAATTATAATATTATCGTCGGATAATTATAATGGTAATATTTAAATTGAGATTACTTGTATTTATATTTTGGATATTTAATTAATTTCGTTATTTGTATTTTTGTATTATTTTGTCATTTCAGGGGTATGTCATTTTGGGGACATGACAAGAAAACTCGCGCCACTGAAATAGGCACTGTCAAATGCAGAAAATACACAAGAAAAACACAGTTTGGATGCCAAAAACTGCCCTTCTAAGCCCTACATGCCCAAGGAGAAAGATCACACCAGCATTTGAGCATTCTGAGCAAACTGGAGTGAGTTCATAGCAGACTTGATGAGAAAATTTGAGGAATTGCATTTGAGCATTCTTAAGCAAATGGAGTGACTTTATAGCAGACTTGAAGAGCAAATTTGAGGAATTATAAATTGTAAATTCTTGTAATTTGTAACTTGCATGGATATGCAATTTATGATGAAGATTTTCAATGACAACATATCAGTTATCAGCTGGTTGTTGTATTCGCATGATGATGCAATTTTCCACTCTATTTGTATTGAAATCTAATAGAAATAACCTTCCCAATGTTGCATAGTCTCATTTGATACACTGTATAACTGTATTTTGCATAAAATTTACTTTTTTTAAGAAATTCAAGTATTTTTTTAAATTGCTGAGTTTTTGCCAAATCAGAAAACTTTTGGTCTGCTGAGACCAAGTCAAGTTCAAGTATGTGAACTATGGTTTATATATAGCTACAGTTTTTTTTCAGACGACCCCACAATGGCCACTCTTGTTCTTATATATTTAATAATAGCTTCTTTTAAAAAATCCATCTAATGCCATCTCAATACACTAACTCAGTTCTTCTGGTGATTTATAACTTGTCTGCTTAGTTATAAATTATGCAAAGTTCAAGCAGGGCAGTGATCTACACAACAATCCTTGAACAGATCAGTGCATATTTTATTGTAACAATTTCAAAGTAAGATGGTCATAACTTTCCAAAGCCCATTTGTTATGTCCCCGAAATGGAACACTAAAATAACTAAACATTGAAATACAAACAAATGAATAAAATAAATAGCAAAATATAAATATTAAAAATATGAATATATACATTTATTATAATTATAATCATTATGATATAATACTAAAAAAGCATATAAAACTAATATAAAAATAAATATATACTATATTAATATAAAATATGTAAATATAAAATAATATAATATACATATCAAATCAAAATAATATACAAGTTATAGCAGCCAGCATGCTTACATATTGATCAGCAGTTATATTTATTAAGACAGTATAAGCAGCGATTCTTATTAGAGAGAAGCAGCGATTAAGGTAATAAATAGTAAAAGACATGAGGATTGCAGCAAGTGAAGACCATCGATTAACCTGGGCAGCATGATAATAATTATTAAAAGGGGTCTTAGTGCAGCGATCACCTATCTAGGGTAGCCTTTAATTATATTAAAGGTAATAATCATTACCAACAGCCATTAAGAGGCAACATTGGAAAATATAGAGGGTTGCATCCTTTGAAAGGGGTATATTTCTGAGTATAGCAACTGATATAATCAGAAAATAGAATGTCATTGCATATAAAGAAGTACACATAAAATAATTATGGGAAGATTGATATTAAATAAAGTAAATATATATTATATATGATTATGCAATAATGATGCTTGCAGCAATTATTGAGCCTTATAGATCGATTCTTAGGAAGACACGGTTTGGGGAATAGAAGAAAATGTTATGAAAATTCATTGATAGATTATTGGATGATTACAAAACAAGAGATGTAGTCTCTTTATATAGGGAGATACAAATAATTGAAATAGAAACTTCTAAAATAACTAACAAACAAGATTCGACGTTATCTAAACTAAAACAGAAATAGAAATAATCTAATAAGATGAACATTAATATTACAACTAATATTTTAATACCCTCCCGTAATGGTCATCGTACAAACAAAAACTAAGTCTACCCATATTGTGTTGGCCATCAAAATGCATAGTATGCTGACTCTTTTTGCTCTGTTCTCTGCCACGTGAGCACTTTGCTAAGACGCTTCCTGGTTGGTCTTCTCATCAGCCAACCGCTTTCTGCAATACCTCTGTATATGACCGATCTTCCCACAGTAATGGCAAGAAATAGACTTCTTCTTGGAGTTCTCCTCCGAATTGCCTCGTCCTTTCTGCTGAGTGTACTGACCTTTGCCAATATCCTTGGCAGTAAATGCTTGTTCAGCACTAGGAGACTCACTGCTGCTCCCAAACTACTTCCTCCACCTATCCTGCTGCAATAGCTTGTTGCACAACTCATCGAACTTCAATTCAACATTGGTGGATGTAATGTTGAGCGTTTCGGTGAAGTGCTCGTAGGAACGTGACAAACTCTTCAAAGTGATCACCACCATATCCTCCTCTTCCATCGTACGACCAATGGCCTCCAGTTGATCGCGAATATTTTTTATTTTCATCAAGTGCACTTGCAAAGACACTTGGTCATCCATCATAATAGAAAAGAGCATATTCTTCAAGAAGAAAGCCCTGCTCTTGTCTGAGGTTTCATGAAGATCTTTCAAATGCTTCCAGATCTCCACAGCAGACTTACCAGAAGGTATTTCTGGTAACATTTCATCGGTGACAGATAATTTGAGAAGCATAACTGTCTCCCTATTACCTCCATCATACTTGTCCCGATCCTTCCCAACAAAAGTGGGACGAGTTTTCGTACCTAGGACAAGCGCATCTAGACACCGGTACTCCAAGATGGTAAGCATCCTCTACTTCCACGTGTTGTAATTCTTTCCATTGAACCTCTACGAACTTTCCAACATAACATTGGACAAAGTTGCCATCCCTCCCTTTTTCCAAAGCACAAAAAACAAGATAACTCTGTGATCAGCTGGCAAAGCATTGGACAATCAGCTGGCACAACTCTTCAAAAAAAACTGGCACAAAATTCAAGACAAATCTGCTGGAACAAAAAACGAGGCACGGAAAACGAAGTACCCAAAAAAAAACGAAGACCAACCCAATTGAGCTCTCAAAAAACCCACCAAGAATCTGCAATCGAAAAAAAATTCCATCTTGAAACAGAGGGTCAAAACCCTAGACGAACTTGCAGAAACCCTAGGCCACCATTAAAGCTTCAAAAATTGCAGAAAAATGTCTGCAAAACACCAGAAATCTACAAAAAAACACAACCAGCAGAGGCGCCACTAGATAGAAAGCAAGAAAACGCCATCAAATACAATAAAAATCGCGGATTTTTCAAGAGGAAACCACATCAAAACGCAGTAGAACAGGCACCAAACGCGTTCAAAAAAATCACGCCAAGAACAAACGCAAAAGCCCAAAAGAAACGTGTGACCAGAATCACACGACCATAGAGAAAGATGAAGATCGCAAACGCCAAAAAACAACATGAAACGCAATTTGAGAAAGCGTCTTCTTAAAAAAATGTCGCCAAAAACTGACGCGGATTTACAAAAAGTCACGCCTACACAAAAACGCAACTAGAACATTTTGAAAAAACGCGTCTGCATAAACCCTCGACCTCAGACACGGATTTCTTTGCAAAATCACCCGCAAAAAGCGAATCCTTGAGTTAGAACACAGACCTTCGATTTTTAACTTTTGGAAAAGAAAAAAAAAATTCCAGGTAGAAAAGCTACGAATTATAAAAAAAATCGCTAAAAATTGCCTAAGCTCTGATACCATGTCATGAAAATTCATTGATAGATTATTGGATGATTACAAAACAAGAGACGTAGTCTCTTTATATAGGGAGATACAGATAATCAAAATAGAAACTTCTAAAATAACTAACAAACAAGATTCGACGTTATCTAAACTAAAACAGAAATAGAAATAATCTAATAAGATGACCATTAATATTAAAACTAATATTTTAATAGAAAACACTAAAGCACTGCAGATAAAAACAGAACTCATGCGATCCAGCACAACAGATAGTTGTATCAAAAATATATACATAATCAGGAGTATATCAAATCCATCCTATATTCAGGTATATTTCTGCCATTTATTATCTTATGTCTATAAATATGGTCTTGCATAATAAAGGAATATTAAATGTGTATTTTTTGCAAGTAATTGTTTACTTGTGCATACATGTTGCTTATAAGATAATAAAGGAGGATTTCTTATAATTGAATCAAAATTATGTTGACTGTCTAAAACCCACCTTGTAGGAAGGGCCTGGGGTGTAAGCAAAAGGGGTAAACAAGGCTAGTAGGTAGCCAACCAGAGGGCAATACACAGAGAGCCAAGTTACCCACTTATGGCCCCCACCCAACTCCACAAGGTGGCAAGTCTCTTTAGGGGCTGAGACATTGATGGGGAAAGCACATACAAGTCGCAAAGGGGGAGGGTTGTGGTATACACCCTCTTAGGCTTGGCATATGGCTTCAAGCGGACCCATCATGTCCCTTCTCCCAAATTCCTAATCTGTTTGCATTGTTGATAAGCTATGGATGTGATGCAATTGTCTAACCCTAACAAGGATATATACATACTTGCATATATTGTTCATGTGGTGAATGCAAGATTCCAATCCAAGATTACATCATTGAAGAGATATTTGTTTAATAAGGTGAAACCCTAACCCTAATTTGTTACAATTTCTGATCAATAGGCGAATTCTAGGGCAAATCAGGATAGGGGACATTACACCGTTCTCGTGCCATCTCAATATGCTGAATTCAGTTCTTCTGGTGATCTACAACTTGTCTGTGTAGTTATAAATTATGCAAAGTTCTAGTAGAGCTGGTATCTACTCAACAATTCTTGAACAGATCAATGCATATTTTATTGTAACAATTTCAATGTAAGATGCTCATAACTTTCCAAAGTCCATTTACTCCTCAATTATTTTCTTTTCCATGGGCTTAACCCTCAAACAGCTCTACACTGCTCTGACCTTGGCCACAATATAATTTGATAGACCATCTTCAGAAGCAGCGCAGTAGATTTATATCATTTATTTGTAGTCCCTTCTTTCAATTCTCTTTTGTTTCCTCATAAGCATGAAAGGTACTCCTGTTTTATTCTCCATCTGCATTGTTTAATGCTTGGAAGTAATATACAAACCAAATTCCAATTATGTCTTATGGCTACCTTCTATTCATACAAGCAGTCAATTTCGTATGTCTAAAATATTGTTCCAATCCAAGCCTATGCCGGCACCAATATCAACATAGCACTCCAAGTGCACTGTAGCATCAGGCCACATATATAACACAACTCGCCAATTAATCAACAAATTATTTGACATTAATTTGTGCTACAAAACAATTGTGATAAAAATGCAAAATACTAAATTATGATAATTCACCAATAGGTGTTAATAAATATTTTGTAGTAGAAAGTATGATATTGAGAAATGATTTATTAATTTCACCAAACTATTGTCACTGAAATGACCCCCTTATAATTTTTCAATTTTTCATCAACAATTATCACTCATCAACGTTAGCCAAAACCAAGCAACACTGAAATGTAACCCTACACCAAGAATGTACACCAAGATCCCAATGACGAGTGAGGTGTGAGCATATGGCGTCGAAGATCGTTAGATTGAAAATTGAATGCTAGAAATACAAAGCATGCAACTCAACCACTTATTCAGCGGGAGTAGAGTGACGACTCAGCCGATCAATAAATGAGAATGCAGTACAAAAAGTAAAGACGGTGAGGCCTATCTCTTCCACCAAACGATGGGAATGAAAGATGCTTATGCGGAAAGTAAATAAGGCGGCAAGCCAACCTTCTTCCACTAAAAGTGGGAATACAATAGATAATTGCAGAAATATTAAAGAGCTGATCAGTACTACTGAATCAGCATTACAATGTGAAATAGAATCTGCATGAGCCAAGTATAAAACATGTCCCAAGTGCTGCAAATGATATAAAATGTCTCTCCAACTCCAACAGACACCCAACTATGAAAAACAGACCCAAAAACTCCAACTACTGAAATCTGATATGACAAACCAGCAAGTACAAAACTCAGACCAGCAAGCATAAACCCACTAAAATACTCCTAACTCCTCCAAAACACCTCAAAAAGACATAAAATAAGCTGCAATGGAAACCTAGGATGATGGCGACCAAGTCAAGATAAAGAAACTGCATCAAACACTTAATATTGAATTAAGCATGAATCCCAATGCACTTGCCAAGCATGGTACGGCCTCCCAAAAGGGGCAACCAGCAATATAAAATCTGAAACTTCATTAAAAATTCTCAAACTTTGCCAAAAAGGATGCCAAGGGTCTAGGAAGAGATTGAGAGACTACCCAGAAGCAAACAAAAATCACTCAATGACTTATGACTGAAAATCACCTTCAACAATACACTAACCAGCACCCTGTAAATTAACAAAAACATCAAAACTCCAACTGTGATGCTCAATCTGCATTCTCTAAAGGAGAAGCAGTCTCTTAATCAACTAGGTGTTATCTTTCAAACACGAAACTGAGTCCTTGCTAGGAGGTATGCATTCCTCGAAGCCATAGCCTAAAACAATTTCGGCAACATTTTGATGTATTAAGCAATGGACACCAAACAAAGAGCCCAACACTCTTATCTATAAGCTTCTCCAACAATTCAAATCTGTTTCCCTCCAATTAGGGTGCCCAAAGTGAAACTAAAATTCACCTTTCAATCTTCATTTGCATTTCATTTATTCCTTCTTCTCCAAGTCATCCAAATACATGAGGGAGATAATACTTTATTAAAATGCAAAATACCTCATAAAGTAGGCATCCAAATATTTAAGTGAAATGACTTTATAACTTGCAAATACTTTCTCCAAGCTAGGCGTCCATTTTACTTTAGCCAAAATTCCACTTTATTAAAACATTACTTGCAACTTAAATATTCCCCTTATAAAGTTGTCCACTTTTGCATAGGAAATATTTTTCACTTAAACATTATTTCATCACCTAAGACATCCCCGAGCCTTAGCCAAAAATTCACTTAAAATGTTATTTTCATCAAATATCAAACTTGCCAAAATAATCACCTCAAAAGCTAGAGATCAACTAAATATACTGCCCTACCAGAAATAGCCATAATACCAAGTTGCTGAAACACTGCCAAAAATAGCACCAAGGGTGTTGGAGACCAAACTGCTCAAACTAACTTGCTAGATATAGCCACTGAACTGAACTGCAGAAACCTTGCTAAAAATAGCATTGCTAAAAATAATAAGTTGTTCCAAACTCATTTTAACCACAATTCGAGCAACCGTCGTACTTACTATAAATAGTAAGTTTGGAAAAGTCTTTTGTTGTAGTTGCATGTCACACCACTACGAAGCTCTCTAAAAACCCAAAAAGAATCCAGAATCCAGACTGCAAAACTCCAACATGCAAGCCCTCGAATTCACAAAAGAAACCTCTAAGCAGCTGGAAACCCTAATTCTGCCTCTGACTAGCCTACAAGCATCCGAGGATAGGCTATCAATCATTGGAAAGTGTAGTGCTAAAAATGGAGACATTACAATCCCACAAAATGATGGAGTGCAGTTCAAAATATAGCACCGTTCTATGGGGATGCATCCCCTAGGAATTGGCAAGCTTCTGGAAAATGGACATTTCAAGGGCTCAGGGATGGGGACAAACCACCCCCCTGCCCCTCCCCCCACCACCAACAAGCAAGGCATCCCAAAGACATCCCCTGCGGAACTATACAATATAGTAAAATAAACCACCATCTTTGGAGGTAGAGGATGCACCATACTTACTTGAAAAGATAGGAACACTCTGCTCTAAAGGAATAATAGAAAGCTGTGGCAACTTAAGAAATCATTGCACACAAAGGACATAATATCCTTCTTGAATCTCATAGAAATACCTTGATTCAAGTTTAAATGGTTTTCACTTTTCTCCTTTTTAATTAAGCCTCTAATTTCATAATTTAATGGTCTCAAACTATATGGACAAACACATATTTGAACTTAGGACATAGAAATGGTGTTGTCCATGGACACATGTTTAGAATCCATGCTACAATGCAACATGCAACTAATCTAGAGAGTTCTGGGCTTGTTGCAATCCAGGCTACAAACCATATAAAACCAATCCCTATGCACTTCCAACCTAATCATAGAAATCTGATTTAGATTATGGCATATCAGACCTAACTTTTGAATTGAAAATATTGTAAGAATTGATGCACATATAGGTATAGCTGGAAGAAAGAAAAGGTTAAAAGCATCAGTGGAACTATATGGCAAGCTCATATGCAAAGCCAAAAAACTGCGGTTAGATAAAGAAATTGACAACATAACAACACCAAGAATTGAGCAACAATATTTTGTGTAATAAAATCTGCAAGCAGCCAAAAGATGTGTGTATAATTTTAAGTGAAGAGATGAAAAGCAATTGGACATGAAATGCAAAATGGGGAATCCTGTCCCTTGGATTCACTAAAAATATATACTTATCAGCCTCCAGTTTTATTTTGCCCAAATGATGATAGAGAACCCCCACTACCACTGGGTCCATCCCTGTTTATTGAACAAGCTAGCCTGAACAGGGAAAACAGGGAACGAAATAGTCTTGGTGCAAGAGTTGGCAGGATGGAAATAAAGACAAAGACTTGACACAGAGATGAGGATAACTCCCTTAATGATTCCTTGAGCTGTGTATGCATTTCAATTTGTTAAGACTTTAAAGTTGGAATAGCAGCATAAACTGATTGAAAGGCTTCCGGAATAGGAGACTGGCTTGAAAAAATAGAAACAGATATCAGCATAAATATTATTTACAAGTGAGAATTTTACAAAATGACAAGCTGATTGGGTAGCACCCTAACAGAATTTTTGGTTATCTAATTCATTTAAGGAAATAGCTGGTAAAGCAAGTTGAACAGGCAGTCCTGCTACTAATTTGAAACAACAAATTAGCAACGAAAGATCCTCAATCCGCTTTTTCAAAAAAGCCACGAAAAGAAAAACCTGGCTTTTTAAAAAAAGCAATGAAAAAGCAAGTGTTTTTTCGAAAAAGCAAAAAATACATTTTTGAAAAAGCAGTGAAAAAGCTATAAAAGAAGGTGCGGGGCTCTCATTTGATATATGCTGGACTGGATATTTGGTTTTCTTCTTGCTGGAGGAGCTGGTTCTTCTCTTCTTGGTTTGTGAGGATGAAACCCCTTGTAGGCAACATTCTCCACATTGTTGAAAGACACAATCTGGAGGATCTCTCGGTGATTTCATACAGGGATCACAGCTGCACTTCATTGTTCATTAACATTTCCGTATCAGATAGATATTGTTGTTTGACGAGTGGCAGATTGGAGGACTTGAGGATTATTTGTTGTCCATTCCCTCTCCATTGCTGGCTGCACCTGCCTAGGGAAGTGTGAGGCTTGTTATTGCATGGTCGCCTCGGGTTTGGAGCAGATTCTTGTCTGCATTTTGGGTGCCTAGGGTTTGGCAACTCATTGATATACAGTTGCATCATTTGGAGACCATTCTTGGAGGAGACATCTAGGGTTTTATGAGACCAGTTTTGCTGGTTTGCTGTTATCATTCACTGTAATCTAAAATCAGCAAATGGCTATGTCTGATTTTGCTTTGAAATGTCATTTCACCATCTGAGTATCTTTAGTTTTGATGATATATTGTACTTTCAGTTATTGCTGGTTGTGGGTACTTCCATATATTGTTATTTCAGCTCATTACAAATCAATATTATTGCAGTATTTATATATGTATTGAAAACACAAAAACAATCTTCTGAATTTTCGTCTTCTTCCCTAAACATATCAAAACAAAACAAAAAAAATAAAGGCAGAACATGGCAGCTTATTACACAGCCTCACAAAGCAAAAAGATACAAGTGAATTTTACAATATGAAGTAGGCACCAACCTACCGGAAACACCAATCCCCTATTGTATCTGTAGGCACCAAACTACTGGAGACACCAATCCCCAACACAAATCAGTACAACAGGTAGAACACCAGTCCTACCGGATTACATAGATAAAGCCTGCAGACCTTCAATTGCAGCCGAATACATCTCATACACTTCTGAACTGGCTATAGACACTCTTCCACACTCCTTATGATCTTCTGATAATGGTGCACGCTTTGAGATGCAACTCTCCTTGAATAACTCTAGCTTCACTATCGTCTCCTTGTATGTTCACCAACTTCTCTTCAATTATACTTCACAGAATAATGATTCACCTTGTGCATCCGCACAACTAAGGAATATATACATGACATTGCATTAACATTCTTCCATGTTGGCCAAGGATCCGCAAATAACCAGGACGACATAAGGTGGACCTAAATTCAAATTACATGAAACGTGTAACAGGTCGGTCCTAAATCAAATTTGTTACCACCAAAAAAACATGATGTCATGCGCTACCACAAGAACCTTAACCAAATCCTATCTTAACAACACACGTTGGATTTGAATGCCGCACACTACTAGCTGTTACCGCACAGGTCTCCAACATCGACTGGTTGACAGACAAACACAGAGAGCCTTTTGTCACTTCAATCTTTTTGCATGCTGAACATGTTCTCTAAAAGCTCAGGAATATGATAAAACCTATGCATACATACTCTCCTTTCAAACCGTAGAGCCAAACTCTTCCTTTGGAAGAAATGTTGACCATAATTGTATTGCCAAAGAAATCTCTTTGCCCTGAAATACTGAACTGAAACATTTCGGTACAGCCTTCCAGATTACTATTGTGACTGTGAACAAATGTAGTATGATACTACAGACAACCTTCAACTTCTTTTATCAATATAGCTAGTAATATATATTTCTACAACTTAAAATGATATGACAGGACAATTACCAACACAGAAAGGTATGATAGAACAACTCCATTTGGTTCACACTGAACTCCTGAAAAGATAGTGCTGCCTCTAATCATATATTCTTTGACAACCATATACACCTTGAACATCAATGACAACCTTTGTTCAACAATCTCCCCTTTTGTCATTTATGGCAAACAACAAAACATTGGCCACACACAAAGACAAATCTAATGTGTCTGGACCGAGTTCCACTTTCTACTCTAAGAAGATATAGCATTTTGAGTTCCATTTCTCCCCCTTTGACATCAATGGCAAATTGGTCAACACTATTCTAACATAACACAGAAATATCTAATCACTATGCCGAATTCTTGTGGTATTAATTAGTCTAGTTTATATTAAACTAGGTGTATTAGGATCATAAGATAACAAGAAGACAACCGTATGATGGTATACTTTGTCAGACTTACTCCAAAACATACAAGGCATAGTTCGAATACCTGACCACTTCTGGTTTACCAAGGCTGTTCACAAGTCCAATGTTCATGTTAATCTTTGTGGCGGATGAGTATATTTTATGGGATTCAATGTGTGTAAGAGGCTATCCCCAAACAAAAACTGGAGCTCACAACTTGTTGAGCTAGCATATAGGAAACATAGAAAAAAGAAGATTTCTCCTTGGCAGGATAGGGTAACACACCCGTGTGAACACCAAATTGCAGAAAAATTAGAAAAAATCTTTCAATAGAATGGAATAATTTAGTCCAACTACCTACCTTTACTTGTTATGAGCACTTTAGGTCAAGGTAATATCGTAGCACAACCAAAGAAAGAACATGGACCATGCTTGATATTTATTATGGCTGCTGCACTTATGCTGTTTGATGCATTGTAGCCTACACAAGTACAGACAAATAGAAAAAAATATCTTTGTTATTATAGCAAATTAATGAACCAAAATCTGTCTTCTCAACTTCGCCAAATCATTATAAAACGCCTCAATAACATCATCCAAACACTGGCATGTCAGCCTCGTCATAACAGTCCTCCCCTTGGATCACAGATAATGGTCCTGAATGTTCGATTGCATCTGTTCATCCTCTCCTAAAGGTACAGTTCCCAGGGAACTGATTAAGTTAAAACAAATATTCCTTACATTATGTCTTTTGATCAGTGAGTTGCTAGGATGTAACGTGCGATGATGGAAGCAAGGCATTAATTTTAGATTCTGTCAACCAAGGAAAATGAATGCTTCACCTAAAACACGTGCATATGAGGGAAGAAAAGGTCCCTCAGCTAGATACAAACTGTTCTGGAGAGAGGAGATTGATTGAGATTATTTTAAGGGTTTATGCTGGAGACCCAACCAAAACGACAATCCCATGAACTAAGAGAAAACATTGCACCGCCAATCCAATATTTACATAGAAAAAACTATTAACTGCCCTGAAACGGAAATTCTTCCATCTAATTGAAGAAACTTTGCAAGTGCAATATGAATAACTAAAATCAAGAGAAAACGCCACAAATTTGAGAGCAATCTTTTTAGGGTTTGTAAAAAAATCATTTTCCCCTAAAAGTAAATTCGCCAGAGTGAAAGGAAAAAAACCCAATTAAAACGAAATTCATGATTCAAATTTTGCTCAACCAAAATAACTTCTAATATTTTTAGTTTTTTAAAGCAGAACCTTAAAAATCGGTTAGCACAAAACCCGGAAAGACTTGCAACTGAAATTGCTCAATCAAAAAGAAGGCGAGGAATCAAACAAAGAGCTTACATCTGAAGGACAATCGTCCAGTTGGGTGTAGCTAAATCCACAAGCAGGTGGATCCTCACATTTATTTCGGCAACAATTATGCAAGAGTTGGAATTCCTGTACTGTTTTGTAAGCATTCTCCAATTCTGCCCTGAGTCTCTGATTTTCAGAGAATTGTTTTTCCAGTTCATAATGAAGTTGATGGGATGACTCGCCCTTGTGTTGAAACGCTTTGATAGCTAAATCTGCAACCTCCGCAGCAGTTTCAATTACTTCAAGCCGGGGAATGTGTGTAACTACTGTCATCTTTCCCACCTCGATTACCCCTATTTTATTTTATTTTCTCCTTTGCACTGAACAATTTCGAAGCAATTTGTTTAGAGGATTCAAAGGCCTATACGGCATGGCGCTTGCTTCTTTTTCAATGGGTGGCGTGCGGCTTTCGTTTCCGGAAGTTGTACCTGCAACTCCCAAACTTTAAAAATTAAAAACAAACAAATATATACTGCAGACGTTTTACGATATTGGCCAACTATTTAAAAGGGGCGTATTCTCCATACAAAATGTACAAGTTAACAAGTTATAAAAAGAAGATACGAAGTGTGATATTCAAGGGATATGTTTTTTTCTTTATTTTGTAAGGAAGATAATTTGCACATGTTGAATCTATTTTATATAAAATAATTTGCAACTTTCATCATACATTCATTCTTAATTTGAGCATAGATTTGGCGTAGCATATGTCGATAGTATCAAAAGAATGTATGATGGTTACATCGATTGTATTTTATATAAATGGCGTAAGGGGGAAATCTGACGCATATGGAAATCAGCATAAATGAATCAAACAAAAGTTTAATTCAAACAAAGATTAAGATTCCATACCCATTACTCATGAAAAGAACAATATGAACTTACTAAGTTCAATTATCAAAGTATTAGCAAACAAAAAACAAGCAAGGAATTCAATAAACTATATCGTTATCCATCTTATGTCGAAGTGTATTTGCAATGATGTTGGATTGCATTTTTGTATCAATGCAAAGCCTCCATTATCATTTTACAAAAGTTCCAAATGTGTGTGTAATGCTGAAATATTGACTAGTTTTTGGAAGAAACATTGACTATTTCAATTTTACAACACCAAATCAAAATGTTCGCTAAACTAATAAAGCTTACAAAGTTTAGTTTTAAAACACCAATTTTAAGTGTGCAAATTGTGGGTTCAATTTTACAACACCAAATCAAAATGTTCCCTAAACTAATAAAGTTTTAAAGGTTTAGTTTTAAAACACCAAATGGAAGTGTGTGAATTGTGGGTTCAATCTTACAACACCAAATCAAAATGTTTTCCTAAACTAATAAAGCTTTTGACAATTTGGGCTTGGATCGTTCGCCTTCTCTGCAATAAAAATATTAGTCGTTTTTTATGTAAAATGTGTCATTTTCCTGCAATGGTTGCACAAACAAAGTTAGCAATTTCCAAAACACCCAAACAATCACCCGTTAGCGTTAGAAATTAGCAAAACTACTTGCAAATTTTAAATCAAAAAGAAATAGAGCAAAAGCATAAAAAATTTAGACAGTGGTAGACTTTTCATTTTTAGCAATTGCAATCATCATAGTCAAAAGCGGTCCAAACAGGTGCAACTATGAACCTGTTTCTGGCAAGAGTGGTCCAAATGTCAAAAGCGGCCCTATTATCTAAAGCAATAGCAATTGGATTTTTCAATAGTGGTTGTAAAAAATGTAATCGTAGTAGAAACGAAGAAATGATCGCGTGAGATTCCTGTAGCTTTTGCATAAAAAAATTTCAACTGCGTTTCAAAAAAAAAAGTGTGCATTCTGGAACCTGTAACTGCTCAAAATAAATTCAAAGAAATGTTAATGTCAAGGACTAAGGTCCCACTAGGCATGCTAGATGTCATAAGAGGGAAATCCAACGCATACAAAAATTAGTATAAATGAATCAAATAAAAGTTTAATTCAAACAAAGATTAAGATTACATACCCACTACTCATGAAATGAACAATATGAACTTACTAAATTCAATGATTAAAGTATTAGCAAACAAAGAACAAGCAAGAAATTCAATAAACTATATCATTACCCATCTCATGTCGAAGTGTTTTCGCAATGATGTTGGATTGTGTTTTTGTGTCAATGCAAAGCCTCTATTATCATTTTGTAAAAGCTCCAAATGTGTGTGTAATGTCAAACTAGATATGATGATATTGTAATGTGCTCAAAAGGTAATTGTGTAGTGCTTCACTATGTAAATTCTAGATGATTTATGAGAAGGTACAAGGTTATTTTATATATTTTTTGTTTTGAGATGAACAACCATGATTTTGTAGTAGAATATCTTGATCAACGAATCAAAACCGTTGAGAAGAATTAGATGGGAAGAATCAATGGATTTATTACATAATCAGTGTGATTGATGAAATCAAGTTGAGTATTCATTGGAATTGAGAAAATAGATTGAGAGGTTAGTGGGATTGAAGAATAGATGGATCAATTAGGAAATAGATGAATCAATTAGTCAATCAAAGTGAGCAATCCATAATCGTAATTTGCTCGATCACAAAAGGGGTGAGGATAATTAATTAGTTAAGTTTTTTGAGTTGAACGTGCAAGTCATGTTTGACTTTAACAAATAAATTTGTATTTGTTTGTTTTGACCTTTTTTGAATGATGTTTGAATTATTTAGGTTTAGGGGAAATTGATTTAATTAAACTATTAAGTAATAATAATTTAATTGAATTAGGAGAATAGAGTATATTAGTGACATGATTAAATAATTGATGTTATTTAATTAATCAAGAGGAATAAAGTTAGATAAATGATGAAATAGTGAATTAATTAAATAAATTAAAGATTATTCAATTAATAGGGAAAATAGGGTTTAATGATGTAAATGATGATTGAGGATGAATTAATTAAATAATGTTAAGTCACTTAATTAATAAATGAATATAAAATTTGATAATAATTAAATAATAATATATTATTTAATCATTTAGGGAAGAAGCGTGAAAGTTAGTGTTGTTCGCTAGTTAGGACAATTTAGGGTATCTACAATAAAATATATTTGAGAAGAGGTCTATAATTGAATTTATAAGTAGTAACTAAAAACTTTATACATTTGTTGGGAATAGAATTGGTTGTGCAATGACAAGTAATATAGAGTCGGAGTAGAGAAGAAAGCGTTATCCATATATTTGTGCATCTTTTATATAAAGAGATTTTAGAAACAAAATAATTAAATATAAAATTGATGTTGATTATTAATAGTTATTACATGTAGTTGATGTTGATCAGGAACCAACCTTGCATCTTGCTTCTATCACCTTATCTATAGTCATTGCAAATTCTATTGGACTAAGATTTTGCAAATTTTATTTAAAAAATATGAATTTTTTGTTGGGAATAGAACTGGTTCTACAATAACAAGTAATGTAGAGCAAGAGTAGAGAAGGAAGTGTAATTCATATATTTGTGCATCTTTTATATAAAAATATTCTAGAAACAAAATAATTAAATTTATAATTGATGTTGACCATTAACTATTATTACATGTAATTGTTGTTTACCAAGAACCAACCTTGCACCTCACATCTATCACCTTATCTATATCCAAATTGCAACTTCTATTGGACTAAGATTCTACAAATTTTGTTTAGAAAATATGAATTTTTATGCCTAGTTTATTAGAAAGATATATAGCATGAACAACAAGAAGTTATGTAATGTAAAATAACTAGAGAAAAAATAATTTGGACAAGAAGGACAAATCTCTTTTTTTTGGGTTGTGATTGTCTAGCAAGTGTCCACCTGCATACCAAAAAGGTTTAAATGTGTTAGTCAAGAGGAAAAAAAAAATTAAGACATATAGTATAAACTGGGTAGTGAAAAATTAAATTTAAATTTAATGTGAAAGAGATTGGAATGACAAGTGTATACCTCATTTTTTCATAGTGAGAGTATTTATAAGCAACTCATCTTTTTTTTGGTAATTGTGCGTGGATTATTTTACATTTTGGGGTACCGCTCAAAAGAGAACATTGGTTGAACATGAAGGTCATTTAATGAATTCACTCTTGATATAGCTGTAAACTTAGTCCTTGTCTTTCTATTTTACCAATATCAATTGTTGCTCTTTATAATGTTAAACCTTGGGATTTATGTATAGTAATTGCACATGCCTTAGATAATGGTATTTGTCTACGATTACCTAGTGATATAGGTATTATAGGTATAGCCTTTGGATCATTTTGGTTCCATGGTGGCCCATTGTAGTTATTGATCCTTACTACAACATACATTGAAATATTTGGTGGTTTAGAGCCAAGATTGTAAACAATATCAATAACCTCCCCAAGGGATTCATTTACAAGTCCTTCTTGAGCCTATAGGTTTATTGTTAGCATGATTCATTGGCCTTTGCATATAGAATTTTTTTCAAGATGGTCATCATGAGCATCAATGTTTGATTTGGTTTTTGTGTTTATTGCAATACTTATTGCAACTAGAAGAGCTAGTAGTTTTAGTATTTTTTGTTGTGTAGTTTGACTAAGTCATTTGTAGCAAAAAGGTGAATTGAGTCATCAAATTCTTATTTTTTAGTTGTTTTTTGTGTGACTCATTAACATCTCTCAATCTTGGCATGTTGGTTCTACATTACATATGTTTTGTAATGTTTCACGAAAGTGTGTTTAAGTTGGATTGTCACCTTGTTGATGAAATATTGTTTGTAATGTAACAATCATAGTAAATTATTCCCATAACATTTAGCATTAGAGTGTGATGTGTAGATAGGTTTGTCCATGACAAGTAATAGTTGTCCTAGGTCACCTATTAGAATTATAGATACACCACCAAAGCAGAGATGTGTGTGGGAAAATGCTTCACGTAGTCTACTATCTATCTTTAATAGTAGTTTTGGCCCTATGAAGCTCATTTCATCTATGCGGATGTATCTTATGTGTTTCGTTTCTTCTTAAAATGTTGTTATTATTTGTCCTTGCAATGGTTTCATTTCTTTGATTAGAATCGTAAGTGTTGAATGCATAGTCAATGCATGTATGTTAAATGTAGCAATTCTTGTGGGATCTAGAGCAAGAAGTTGGCTCTTTTGTTGAAGTAGCTTACTTTGAAGTGCATTTCTTATGCAAGCAATAAGGTAGGATTTTCCAGTTCCTATAGTTCCTTAAATGGTCATATGCAAGGGATTGCTTAAGGAGTGATCTTTGTAGTGGTTTGTAATTATTGTAAGTTCTAATTTTTGTTTTGGTGAAAGTATATAATTTGGGATGTTGAATCTAATGGCCATGTTTTCATTTTGGTTGTATATTTTATTTATGTTTATGAAGTGAATTGCAATGGCATGTATATTTGGGGTTACATTATGTTGATCCCATTCATTGTTGTTATCAAAATCATGCCTACCAAGTATTTAGAGTTCATCTAGATTGACATTATTAGTAAGACCCATTTGTGACAACAATTCTCATTCATTCATTTCTAATGTACATGTTGTGTTCACCTCATTACCACTACCTTCTTCCTCTTCACTATTAGCTTCCATTTCAGTTGTGTGATTGATGTGTCATACACCGTATTTTTTTGTATTCATTTGGTTCCAGTTTATTATTATTATATCTTTAGTAAGACCTATGTCAATTTGTATGTCACAAAAATTATTGTACAAGAGTAATTCACTCCAACAAAATGTTTCAAAATATTTTGAGTCCTACTTTTGAATAGTTTAGAACTTTGGAAAAAAATTGGCGATCGTTTTTCTTTCCTCTCTTTCCATTTACATCCTTTATGGCATGCATAATAGGAGAAGGATCTTGTATATTCAAGTATTGTTATTAGTTCTAGTTGTGGAGGGTATCGGATATAGGAATGTAAGTAGCTATATTGAAGTTTGTTGTCATTTGTTGTCCTTGTGATTTAATGAAATACTTTTTGACCAACATTTAATGACATAAAATATTAGTTACAGATGACAAGGGGTAATTTTTGGAGCATATGGCATGTTTCTTGTGCTCCAATATCATGTTGAACCACAAGTTTTGTCATGAATTTTTGATATGTTATTAAAGCTTCATCTTCAAGTTTTTGATTTGTAGATATTCTTGTAAGCATAGGAACACAACTCTCATATTTTCTCTCTACTTTTGATGCATACTTGGAAATGTATTTGAGAACAAGTATTCATGAGATGACAGGTTGGCAATCTATATTAGCTCTCAGTATTGAAATCATTTTTGGGTTATGTGTGTTTAATCTATCATCATTTCTTGCAAGTTCATATTCTTTTGACAAGCATTTTCACACGATAAGGTAGAGATAATGTGTTCTTTTCGTGGAGCTTTGTATCGATGTTATACATTTTTCCCTTCTTACGTAGGCATGTTCCCTCAGTGCACTTTGTGTGCCTTTGGACACGATTAATTAACTCTTCACAGTCATCAAAGGGATTTATACCAAAGATCTTCATTGTGTTTAACAAGCATGGATCATCAAGTGGAGATCGATGTATTGTGTTGTTTTTGTGAGATATACTATGAGGGTTCCAAGCAGTGACATGTGTTGGAGAATGTTCTTACACTTTCCACTTCCAAGTTGTTTTTCCAGTCAAGTCTGTCCATGTTTGGAGCATTTTCAAGCCAAAAGAATCCATGCACATGTGCAATCCCTTGATGTTGCCATTTGTACCTATACCAATAATCTTTTGTATGGAGGAGTTTCTCAAATACCTCCTCACAAAATACCATGAATCGTTGATGTGGATATAGGTATGTGGTATGGGGGCTATTAATTATGTTATTTATGTGATTTTTATTTGATTTCATTGTAAATCTTATCTTGTTTGATAGTAGTTAATGTAAATCTTGTCGTTTTGTATCTGTTGCACTTAATGTGAAGAATAGAATGGGTGATCCTATTTGGTTGATCATATTTGATATCTCAACACGACACTTGTTCCAATATGGTCTTGTCCCTCTCATGGTAGATCTGAAATGCATAAGTTTCTCAACCAACTATATGTAAGGAAGAATTTTCAAGTGTGTACAAAGGTTTTAAATAGTGGTTGGTATGTTTTCTTTTGCATTTTTTAATGAAAACTATTGCATATCCTTTTCTACGATGATGTATCATAATATCGGAGATAAAATTTCAAAACCTTGGATGTCTTCCAAATATTTGGGACCACAAAATATCATTAAATGTAATACATATTCATGCATTTGTAATTCCCTAATTCATGGTTGCATTTGTAGTGTATTACCATCTGGAAAGAGTGTGGGAAATGCTATATCAAAGAGGCCCTTGGTATTGTATTTATTTATTAGAGAAGAGCTTATTTTAGGCCAATCAATAGTGCTATTAGTTGGATCTTCAATTTCTAGTATTTGTTTAATGATTTCTAGCTTATGATGTCTATTTGGTAGCCTAACCATAAATGATGACATGTATATTGATGCATTTTGATTTTTTCATTGTTAGTGTCAAATTTATTGTTTGGAACTAATATTTCTTCATCAATTTCAATGGTGTGAAGCATGTTTGAAATATTTGTACTTGTTTTAGGGAGTTGTACTAGGTAGTCAACATTTGTTTCAACATTTGTATAGTATGGGTCATATTTGATCTTGTATAGCAATGCATCTCTAATATGAATTATACTCATATAATAGTCACAATAGTTTCCTCATGTATGCAATCTTCAAACTATTAGGACATCTAGGTAATTAATTCTATGTGAAAGTATTTTTCAATTTTTTTATGTCCTATGGGAAGCTAATCATGTGACCATTGTATTTATGTTTCCCCCACAAGTGTGGGTTACCTGTCATATTGGGTTTACTCTTACTATGAGCATCTCTTCTACTTGAGTGAGATTTTACAACATAGTAGGTTGTTATCCTGGGTCCATATTATTAAGTGATGAAAATTAATGTATGTCTTTCTCATTGAACATCATTTATAAATACAATTATTATTAATGAACGAACAAGCATTCTAGGGTAGCATTCCTTGCATACAATGCATGCACGTAAGTTTGATAGTGCATCTATTCTATGACAAAAAAAATTGATGTGGTCATGAACTTAGTATTATTGTTCGATGATGTTGCAGTTTTTGATTCATTTTGTATTATGTTGCTTCTATGTGTTGCATAGTACTATTGGTGTGTTTGTAGGTCTACTATTTTTGGTATTTTTTCTCTATATTTTGCATATGACGATGAGCTCTTATTTCCTCTTTATGATGAGAATAATAATCTCGACTTCTTTTATGACTTTGTATTCTTTGAAGTTCTATTTGATGGGGCTCAGTTTGACTTTTTTCGTTGCTAGAGTCCATCATCTATAATCAAAATAGTAGGCATGATTACTAATAGTCATAAGCAAAAGACATGCACCAATACAAAACATTTATTTTTCTTTATACATTTACATATAAAATGGGGAAAATGGAATGCAATTACAGTTGTATATAATTAAGAAATGTAGCTGAGATGAATAAAATGTAAATGAAACATGCAAATTGAAAGAGGTAAATTTTGATGTTATATGACATAGATAGATATAATTTGTGTTAGGTAAATTACACTTATGCAAATATATATAGGTAGAAGAATTTATCAATTATTTCATGGAAAATAGTGAATGTAGGCCTAGTTGTTCCTATCATTGCACAACTCATTGATTTTACATAGCAAGAAATTTCTCTCTATAGTGAAATCTATATTTTCAACCTTAAAGATTGTTTCTTTCAGTCATTCTTCGCTATTGTATGTCTCATTTTTGTATGACAAGGTGAAGAGGAATTGCCTACTTGGAGTACACTTATTATTACATCCTTAGTGCTTCTTTCTACCTCATGATTAAATTGTAGGGTATATAGCTCTTATGTAGTCATACCCATGAGTTCTATTGCTACCTCATCAAATGCAACTACCCATATTATATTTGTATGATCCTCTAGATTCACCCGAAGTATGTACCTAAAATTACAATCTATAAATGTGGTCGCACACTTTGAACTGATGGGACTTCAATTTTTTGAGAAAATTGAAGTTGGGGTTTTAGGGTTTCAAAGTTACTCATGGTAACTTTGATTACCGACCTTTTGAAACCCTCTTGTTATGTTTTAACGATGACCTGCTGCCGAGGAGAACTGGTCACTTAAGTGAGGTTTTATCCCTCTCGGGTCGTGCTTTACCGACCCCGTTTCACCTGATTCGCCAGTCTTTTGACATGATGGCTTATGTTCTACACCGCCGGGAATTTCAATGCGGGCCCCACTTGGATGTTCTATCTGAAGCTTGATGAACCGTCTAATCGTAGGATTGGATCTTGGCCGCTTCTCACTGACCTCGCAGGTTTTCCTGCTGACATCACCAAAGTGGTGTGAGGCTCGCGAGATGTCGCCATTTGGCGTAAACTGATGAATGGGTTTTCTTCCCAATGTGTTGGATATGACGTGGGGTTGTCTTTTCATTGGTGATGGCTTTTAATAACAGGGTAATTATGGTTTCTCGCACACCTCGCACGAGCGGAGTAAATATCCGGGAGGGTGTTGTGAGGTCTGCGAGGGCGTGGCACGTGGCTTTTCTTTTCTTGCCAGTTGGACTATGTGGGTCCCACTGTGCGGTTCAGATCTACTATTTTTGAGGGTTTTGATTGGATATATTTTCTTAGGGTGTTGAGGTGGATTGTCAACATCCATTGACTTGATCTCCACCCTCCGTATTGCTACAGTGTGGTCTGAATTGGCATTCAATTTCAAGAAAGGGGTGTGTGAGTTGTCCGCGTGGCATGTATTGCTTGGTTGTTGCTCGTGTCATTAATGACATGGGTTTTCCTTCTCCAGAGGATCTCCATCTGATTTCCTCCAGCATGCGAGCAATGCCATCCTACTGAGAGTATTCATGGTTATCTTGGTTACTAATTATTTGAATGCTTGAATTGCCTTCAAGTAATTATACCCTGCATGCTGGGCTATTCTATAAATGTTGACTAAGTTGTATGCGATCAACATTGCATCTTCTTGTATCTATGTGCAAGAAGGTTTCTTCTCCTGTGTGTTGCAGAGCTCTGTTTCTTTCATGGATAAATCAATTAAGCGCAGGAGCGCGAGGCTGAGATCCCAAAGGTCATCAGTCATGATGGAGCCTATGACACCCACTATGCCCAGGGGTGCTACAAGAAACACTAGAAAGCAGCCAGTGCACTGTTTGTCCCTGGTGATCATTTCAGATTCTGATGAATTCGACACTGATTCGAATTATCGGTGTTACTTGGCTACTCTGACTGAACTCTTGGGAGTTGACGAGGAGGTTCTGGCAATTGAACTAATAACTGCATAGGCACCGGGTCCAGTTGTTAGGGGTGATGCTCACAAGGATGGTAAAAGAGAGGTGGTTTCATCACTGTCGCAAGCATGGACTCGAAGCGGTCACCTCTACCGGGGCCGTGTGTTCTCGTGATGGTGAGTGGTGGCGGGTTGGTTGGACATGTTTTCTCTTGCTTTTTGTTTTCTCCTATGGACGTGGACGTGCGCGTGCTTTGCACAATTTTTGTTCTACGACTGGTTACTGTGTAACCATTTTTTATTCCTTCGATCATGCATGATGTTATCTAACGATAAGGAATGTAAATTTGAATTTCACTTTGAGTTGAAATTCAATTTTGTATCGACAATGTAGCCTAATGCTTGTTGCTCTCCTGATATATAAAGGAGATTTCATGGCTCATTGTGAGGTCAGGAACTTTGGGTCCGAAGCTTTGAAGTTTGTACAGTCAGTCTTATGGTTGAAATGTTATGAACATTTTGTTTAGAAAATCATCCCGAGGGGAAATTTGTATACAGATTAGTATGATATGCTTTTTTAATTACTGATATCGAAAGAAATCTATAAAATTAAGATGGTTTACTCTCCTGTGTGTGTGCCATGGATTATGAGTGGAGTTATCAAGTGTTCCTCCATTCAGTTTCAACAATTAGTTAAAAGTGTAGTTAGTTTTTCTTGCTTTAACTTAAGAAGTTAATCAAATGCTTGAAGAATCAGTTACATGTTCATGGTTGTATATGCTCAGGATTCTTGAAGAAGTACTGTTTTAGTGTACTGAAATATCTCATGATAGTAATGCTATATGAAGATAGGTTCATAGTATCGGGATTTTATTCTATATGACTCCATTGCCCAATGGATGAGGCACTGAACAATGTTTGTAGCATTATTTTTGGTGTAAGATTGTAAGCTCTAAGCATGGTAATCCAAATACTGAACATAAACACTTGTTAAAACCTTGTCTTCCTTCGAGGGGTATTTTCTTATAGTAAGTGGGTCAATTTCGTTGCTCTTCGGCACTGGTAATCATTCTCTGGTCTGCCAATACCATGAAATGATGACTATCCCTCTGAGTGTGTAGGAATTGTGATCTGTATACAGGAGGTGTTCTTACCAGTCATGAGGCATTCTTATGAACACATTTAGGTTTACCCACCTTGGTCCTACAGAGCCAAAAGTGTAGGAGAGTTCAGTCCACAACTAACTCTCATTAGTTGGCCACTGGTTGTTGTAGTTATCCTTGACAGGGGTTGGCTACCTCTTAGAGATCTGCAATTTCCATGTGGAAATAAACACCAACATGAACAATACCATTTTTCATCTTTATTTTAGATAACTCTTTTCTTACATTGTTTTCCATCCAATTGAAGAGGACAAACTAGATAACAAAAATAGTTGGATTTGATGAATTGTATTGTTTCTTTTGCAATCAATTGGAGGGGTTGTATTATGTGTTCATGTTGTTATCAAATGTTTTTAATTGTCATTCTTATAATAAGAATAGGCATATCAACAAATTTTATGGAGGATGATAGAATATCTATCTCATTTTATGCAAACCAAGATTTTATTTGTTTTATTTCTTCTATATCAGGGTCTATAGACAAGTGTGTAGTGACTAATGTGCTTATCACCTTTTCATTATACTCATAAACATGTTCATTTCTAATAGCAAGAACAATCAATTGTTGTAAGTGGTACATCTGTTGAAGTTGTGCACCCTCTTTCTGGGTTGTTGGTCCCCATATAGTAACATCTATATTCAATGTCGATATATATTTAATAGCTTGATGTTCTACCTTAAATTTTTTTTCCCATCCCTCCTTATTATTTTAGAGCTTGGATCTATGTATACAATAATTCCAATAACATCAACAAGTGAATTATAAGTCTTAATCGTAATTTCATTGATAGGTGTGAAAGAGAGTTGATTTTTTGGAATGGAGAGGTCATCTTCACAGAGAGACACCTTTGATTCAACCAATAAAGAGATTTCTATTCCACTATTTAGCTTGTTGTAAAGATTATTAATAGCCTTAATGGTCCCACCAGATAATGTATATATAGCTCTAATATTAATACTTGCATAATGAATATCTACAACTTCATTGAATCAAGTGACACGTGTTTAAGTGCATTCACTATCTATAATATCAAAGTTGAAAAAATTTCCACTTCCCTTTTGTGTGTTGTACTAGTGGATTTCCTTCTTCATAGTTACATGACCTTTGATAGTCCACCTTGTTTGACCTAGGTTCAAAATTTTGATAGGAGTGATTCTAACAGATACTTCCTTCCTATATTGAAATGGATGTATGCCAAGCAATATTCTTTTAGAATTTGGTTTTGTGAATGTGGAAATTTTATTTAAAGATATAGGTGAATCACATGAAGCTATAACATCTTTTGTAGATATTCCTCATGTTCTACAAATGGGAAGACAAGCTCACCAATGATGTCATGATCTATACATACAAGCTCACATTGTGAAATTACAATCAACCTATGTAATTATAATAAGAAAAAATATTAGTAATTTATTGTAAAAGTTGGAAAGTTAATAATAACTTATAAAAAAGTGTTGAAGCTACGTACCCACCTTAAACTACAAAGGATGGGACAATTATATTCCTTGAGTTGTATTATATAACCCTAATGAATTATCTTAGAATTTATATAGTGATTGTACTTCAATGGCAATGATGCTCTTTGTTTATGCTCTCCATCATAAAGATCTATTCTATATTGATTGTTTCTCTCAAATCCACAGTCAAAGTTTTAAGTAGTACTTAGAGATGAGGATCCAATCTTAGATTTTCATTATTCATAAGATTGATTGCATTTGTAGTCAATAATGAAGACATAGCTTGGGGTACTTCAATATTTCTATAAAACTACATTGGATGAAAAGTATAGTGTGGTTAACAATATGAATTATATTTCATTACTTTGAAAAAGAGAGAATGAATGGTAAAAATGAGCTTGGAACTATATTATTAAGTTATTCAAAAATTTGTATGCTTTAGAAGAGTACCTGAATCTTTTATTTTTTAGATTTGTTGCTCAAAAATTATTGTTAAAAGAGAGTTGATCCTATGAGATAAAACATAGAAGAAAAGATAGTGAATAATTTAGATGCAATACCTGAATATAAAAAGGAATATTTGTTCAAAATGTCAATAATACCATAAAATTGTTGGAAACGTATGCCTCAATCTTCTAACCTGAACCTCCTGAAAGAGAAAAATCGGGGAGACACCTGGGATGACTTTTCGATAAGCAACTTATCTCTAAAGGCTCGAAGTGATCAGAATGTTGTGACTAGTGACTGGTCTTGCCGAAGCACAACTGAAGGAAGTCGTCAGTGTGACCTGAATTGTCGGTGTGAGTTTCCTAACTCAGAACGATGCTAGGAGTATGGCTGAGAAGTGTCATTGGGGAGAGTCTTACCGATCTCACTGGCATCAGGGTAGCGTTGGCCTTCGGCTAGACTTGAGAATGTTATATTGACTTTCAGTGGTCTTGTCAATGGCTATTGAACGTTGGTGTGACTCTTGCCGATATGAGGAAAGGTCATCTAGCTTGGGTCATCGGGGAGACATGGAAGTTTGATGAGACATTTTGAACTTCTTTTGAAGCACGTTGTTTTGCCGATGGATCTATTCCTAGTTAGACATTGGTGTGACTCCTACCGATGAGGTGTTTTGAACTACAATTGAACTTAAGGACATCAAGATGACTTGAGACCTCAGTGGGACATTTCAGACTATCTTTGATGTTTGTTGTCTTGTCAATAAGGCTGATTGGTTGACGTCAGGGAGACTCTTGTCGATCCGAGTGAAAGTTATCGGTGTGACCCAAACTATCGGTGTGAGTGTTCTAATTCTCATCGATGATAGAAGTTTGGCCGAAGAGTTCCGTCGAGGAGACTCTTTCCGATCTGATGCTCATGGTCATGATGGTTCATTTGGGACATCGGGGAGACATGGGATATCGATGTGACTTTCTAGTCTTTCATCAATAGTGTTGGTCATGTTGATGGACTCGAAGGTGGATTGTGGTTGAACAAACACTGACTTGGTTTACCTGTTGAGTTGTACGATGGACATTGGAGGACTATGTTGAGTTTGTGGTGACCATTCACTGACTGGTAAGATCGATAATTTCTTTGTAGAGGAAATTGAACTGAACTGTTTGTACAAAAATTGAATTGACCATGGTTGTTGGATATATTGCAATATGTTGTAACAATGATGGGGTTCAAAAAAAATTTGTTTGTGTTCTTCATTGTATGTTGCATAAGCATTGTAACAGTGATTCATAACGAATTGTAATCAGGATTTGATTTGTACAAGGTTGATCAGGGAAATGTTGTAGTTGTGAAATTGATATCTGTAAAGGGGAACTACAACTTTGTATGTAATTGATATTTACTGTAATACAAAGTGTTTTTCTTGGTGTGGTGGGTTTTTCTCCCGTAAGGGTTTTCTCATGTTAAATACTGGTGTCCAATTATATGTATGCTTTAATTGTCTATTATGTTTCTAGTAATGTGCAATTTTAATAAACTGTAATTGTTTTTTTACTTGTAGTATGCACTATTCCTCTTAGAATTAGCATTAGGAAGGCATTTCCGCACCTTTGATTTCCTTACAAAAATAGAATTCAAAAGTGAAATTTAATGATGTGAAATATTTATTTTTTAAACGAGGGAGGAACGAAGGATATAGATTGAATTTTTTTATATGTAATTTGGATGTGACAATTGTATTTAAAGATACATCTCTCATTTTATATAAAATTATAAATTGGATTCCAATCATTCAACATATATAAGGTGACTAAATCAACTTGTGAAATAGTGTAAGAAAGTATTTGTACAATTAAAATAAAGAGGAATACATGATAAGAAATACAAATAACATATATTAACATATGATAAGAATCACCAAATATTCATAACATTTTCACCTGTTCATATAGAATAATGGCGACAGGTAGGAGTGGGCGCAGAGCTCAGATTTTGAATTTTGAGGATGGAGATGGCGAAGGAGGGGATGGGGATGACGATGATGGGGAGGGCGGAAGCATTGATGGGGCCGCTGCAGTTGTTGTTTGGGTGTTTTTGGCCATTGTTGTGGTTTTCTCATTGATTCGGGTTTTCCTGGGAGTGTTTTGGCTCCTCTTGTTGTTGGTGTCATTTGTGCTACCAGTGCTTGTCTCTTTGAGGGTGTTATCCCTGGTTCCTAGCTACTATTCGGTGGTTTTCCTGTGATCTCTTGGAAGGATCTTTGGGGATGTTCTTCATTCTTTTTGCTCTCTTCTTCTGAAGGGGAAGCATTTTCTACTTTGGCTTGGGGGTTCTATGTGTTTTGTTGCTTGGGTTTGTTTTTTGCCAGAAGTTTTATGGTGACTTGAAGATTATCTTTGGACTTGAATTGGCATGTCCAATTGGTGGTTGTGCTCTATGGTTCTACATGGTCCCTCTTATCTTCCTGTGAAGGCTTTCTTTGGGAATTTCTTGCTTTGGTTGTGGGGTTGTGCTTTTATGGGGCTTCCTCTTTGAAGTTGCATGAGGTTTTTGGTTTGCCTTGGGTGGAGCTATCTAAGGATAGTTTCTGGCATGTTTTAGACCCTAACTGGCATGTAGGGTCATAGGTTGTTCGTCATGGTCTTTCCTTCCCTTTTCTCTCTTTTCTTTTGGGCTTTCCTGGCCTTGTCCTGCTTCTCACGGGTCCCTATAGCTTGGTCCTTATATCTCTTCCTAGCCTTGTGGCTGCTTTGTTGTAGTGGATTTTATTTCTTTGGCTCCTATGGGGAATGTCTCCCTTGGTGTTGTGCATTAGTGGTGGCCTAGGTGGTGTAGTTTTCTACCATGTTCATGGTTGTTGTGAATGCCTTGGTTTTCCTAATGGGTGGTTGGAATTCTGATTTTTTGGCCATTTTTGCTTGTTGAGATCTGGGTTCTCCCCCTTTTGGGCTTTGAAGTTTGACTTATCGGGTGGGGGTGTGTTCATCTGATTGGTTGAGCTCCTTCATATGTTTATGATTATGGCTCAGTGGTTTATTCTCTCAAGGTTGTTGGTTGAAGTGTGCTCTATTTCTTCTCTGGTGCTCCATTCTTCTTTGCCTAAGGATGCTTTGTTGTTCCTTTCCTTAGATGTAGCTCCTTTCCTTTGATTTTTATAGCTATGGTCTTCTATGAAGGTGGATATTGCCCCTTCTAAGGTGGAACCCTCTTCTATTGAGGTGGAGAGGCATGTTGTGGATCTAGTGGGAAGTTCTATTTATTGTGGTAAAGGTCCTTAGTTCATCCTCTCATTTAGAGGGGATCCCTCTTTTATTGAGGTGGAGGTTGGGATGGTGTCTTGAGTTGGTTGGTGTTGTGAGAAGGATGGGGCTCTCTAGTATTTAATCTTGATCTTTAACTTCCCTATTGAGGTGGGGAGATTGTATTCCTTAGGTATTGTTGGTAAGTGTTATGCTACAATTTGGTTGTTGTTGGATGATGGTAGTCTGGTTGTCTTAGGTTGTTCTTATGTCATGTTTTGTTATATGACTGACTTAGGCATTACTTCTATTTTGTTTGGGCTCTAAGTCCCTATTCTTTCCCTGTTTCGGTTCAAGGTTCCCTATTAAACCTTGTGCTGCAGATTTGGAAAGTCTTAGTTTTTCTTTGTAGATTTGTTGTTCTTTGGTTGTTGGTTATCTATGTGTATCTTTTAGCCATGTTTTTTCTCTAGTTGGGTTTCAGGTCCCTATCAAAACCTTCTTGTTATTGGTTTCGGGTTCATTTAAAGCTTGTTGTAAATGGTTTTGGGTCCATTCAAAACTTGCTTTTCCCATATAATCAAAACATATGAAAGGTATGTTTGATACAAGAAGCATTCCATGACGTTGACTAAATCAGATTGTGAAATAGTATAAGAAAGTATTTTTATAATTACAATGAAAGGAATACATGATAAGAAATACAAATTATATATATATTAACATATGAAAGGTACATTTGATACAAGAAGCATTCCATGACGGTAACTAAATCAGCTTGTGAAATAGTTTAAGAAAGTATTTATACAATTATAATAAAAGGAATACATGATAAGCAATACAAATATAATATTTATATTAACATATGAAAGGTATGTTTGATACAAGAGACATTCCATGACTCTATAATGTTCATCATAGCTGTAATCTTGTTAGTAATTATAAAAATAGTTAATTTCTCAGAAGGTACATAGAGTTGTGGTATCGTACTTATTTATTACAAAATTCATAACTATGACTATTTGTATGCATTAAAGGCCATGATAGCAATCTCAAACTATATATATCATTCAAAATTTTATGGAATGTGCATTGTATAGAAGAAGCATTCCCCACTCCATAATATTCATCATAGCTCAACTCTCGTAAGAGATTACAAAAATTAACTAACGTCTTACATGTTAAGTGGAATTGATTTATAGTTTCCTGCATAACTTCAATCTCAAACTCTTACACAAGAAACCCATCTAGGCTCATTTCTCTTTCTTGTTCAATGACCTCATGACAACTTGTCAAAAACATTTTTTGCAAAAATTTAAATGTTAGTTTCATAAGTTCCATTCCATTCATAGATGTAGATGATTCATTTGGTGGTGAGGCAGTGTTTACTGTAATCGGTGGGGTTGTTATGGTTACTTCAAAATCAATGCTTGAAATGTTAATAATCTCTCGAGGTAGTTGAAGGTTTTCCATATATTGATAGAAAGGTATAAGTCAAAAAATTAAATAATGATATAGTGCAAACACTTAAATAAAGTACACATGGTAAAAAGAAAGTAAAATATTTGTTTGAATCCCATTTTTCCCTTTATATCAAGTAAAATAAATTCATATAAAATATCTATTTCAAATCAAACTCTATTATAGATGTTGGAAAGTAAGTAATTTCAATTTAGTATTATATATATAGTATTTCAAATCAAACTTAAATGAGTAATCTAATTTAAGACTTTCATATGTAATAGTAATAATCAACTAATTTTTAAGAAACATTCTTTTCTTTTTAAAAAACTAATAAGTAAATTTGATCCAATCCCTTCCTCATGACATTTGACTTTAAAATACAAGAACCAATTTTTTTACACAAAACTATGAAGAAACAAATAGGGATCTAACGTCGTATTCTAGAGTAATATCATATACGAAAATAGCCATAGATAAAACCAAAAAATCAATCTATTATCCATGTACCTTGTCCTCCTCTCGAGGGAGAGTACATAGTCCTCATTGGGGATTGGTACAAGACTAATCATTGAGTAAGACACACAACGGCCATGTAACTTGTAAAATTTATTGTATTTTAGATACGTTCTTATGCTCAATTAAATGGTAAGAAATTATTGGTATTGGGTATTTCCAGGTTCTAAGGAGAAGGCTTGACAAGGGAATACCTCTAGGCATGCCAAATGGAATTCACATAAATGGAATTGGTGGGAGGTATCACACTTACTTCAAAGTTGACCCAAGTATTTTTATTTCTTGAATGATGATGTTATTTCATTATTTGGACCATGGTATGTTGGTAGCACATAGTTTACATGTCACAAACACTACCAGGGGGAACATTGTTTGACCAATGACTACTATTGGAGTTTTTTTTTCATCCTCTATATAAAGGTGAAAGGTATTGGTTTATTTAGGGAATTCCTAGAGTCATCTAAGATAAACCATTTTCTTTTCCTCTCACACTTCTACACATCTCACCATCTTACAAAAACAGGCATAATCATCAATATTCATGAGATAGTAGGCAACAAACTATTGTAAAGTTTGGAGTGGTTAAAAAATTAAGGTCACCCAACCATATATTTCCCTATTTGTTAATTACAAAGTACAAATAATTTCAAAGTGGAATTAGAGAATAGGTATAGTGCACAAATAATTCCTATTAGCTCCATAATATATTCTTACTATGTTCAATTATTTATCTCAAGCATAAGAGATGGACCGTGTATGAAAATATATTTTGATGTAACAAATGATATAACCATGAATGATCATGTCTCATAGTAATAATTTTTCCAGGTTAATTGATGTGTGCATAACAAATAGTAATATCATATTTGAAATACATAGTGCTTAGATCTTCTAGGGGATTGAATAACTTCTGTCGTGGGAATTGTAGGTACCTAAGATACAATTTCTAGGGTGCAATATATCTCATTAGTTGAAAATAAAAATATATTTATCTAACAAAAATCAAATTGTAACTTGTATCATGTATATTGGTGCTCCTAGGAAAAAAAATGTTTTATATACAACAAGTTTGAATCTTCTAACCTAATAGAGAAATGAAGCTTTAAGGAAGAGCATACCTAATAAATCCCAAAATAAAGGAGAGATCTTCCAAGTGCACATGCAACTACTCCTAAATACATGGATGCAACCCGAGATGATTTTAAGGGCATTGACATATCCCTACATATGCTTCTCTATGCAACTATTACTATTGCCAGTTGTGCTAGTGCCCCCTACCACTCACCAGAACCACCTTGATTTGTCTGCCTCCCCCTTCATCATTCATACAACACACTATTATTGAGACATCGCTATTATGGAAAAATTGTTATAATGGTCTCCAAGATGTAAAACCATTTGGATTTATATCTAAACACAAATGTTGACAATGTAACATTGTGTTATAATGAATATTAGAATTTCTCTTTTTTAAGTGCAATAAAAGTTAAACTATTCAATTTAGCTATAATGGTTCAGACCAAAGGCTTTGAACCTTATTAGGTTGAGAGAAATTTGCAACAATTTAATTAAATAAACCAAAGTATTCACCTGAGCTTGGATGGAACAAAAACAAAACAAGTTTGTAATGCTTTATTATCTTTTTCATTCAAATATACAAATGAAATCTTAATATGCAACACTCAAATATATTCCCCTATCAATCATAATGTTTCCTAGCACTGTACTTGCCCGAAATCTTCACCAATCTACCTCGCCCTTGTATTTTTTATTTTCAACACAAAATTTATGCTAAGGAATGGGTCGATGCCTTTTCTCTACTCCAAATTCCCAACACCTTGGCTCTCTCATTAACCACGCCCTTGATAGTTTATTAATTGGTAGAATTTTTTAAGACCCAAAGAGGTTGATGCCCTTGCTTCTTGTCCCACACCTCTAATATTCTCTCAACTATAATTTTTTTAGTTTTTACCATGGGTCAAAGTCCTCCTTTTTCCACGTTTGTTGCTACTTTTTCCAAATGTTTAGGTGCCTAAGTTTTTCCCCATTTGTTGTGTTTGATCTCCCCCTCCTTTTCTCTCCTATGTAAGTCCAAGAGTCACTAATTTTTGTCTTGTTCTACCAATAAAATAAGGCATGTGACTACCCATTTCCCACACCTCTACAAGTTTAATCACCCCAATTTGGAGGGCCCAAATATTGGGTTCAAATTATATTTTTAATCTACCTTTGGCAATAATCTTTAGCATTGAATTTATTTGCATTAGGAATTTGATATAAATAGCTCTCAAATGGAAATGTCAGTTGAACAGATAAAGGATTTCACTCAGAACATAATACTTGCAAAATAACACACACACCCAAAACAAAATTTCAAATCAAACAAAACCAAATTTGTGAAAAAATAATGATGTAGATAAACAGAATACTCGAAAGATTTGGTATCAATCACACCAAGTACAAAAAATGTTTCATGAGTGAAATGCTCATGATCATTTGGGTAAGTCAAGAATTGAAATTCCAAACTTCTCCAAATTTGAAGCGCTAACCCATGAAGCCTCATTTTTTGTACGGTTCTTCCAATGAACCAAATACTCCCAATATTCTTTACTCATTCATTTAGCTATCCATGAATCAATGACTTGATCAATTATTGCATGAGCCAATATTCTTCCATTTTAATTTATTGTATATTCCCTATGGGAACCTCTCCTTCCTCAAATGTGCCATCACCAAATCACCAATTTGAAATTCTCACTCTTTTATGTGCATCAACATATTCTTTGTATTTATTAACACTTTTCTCTAATTTATCCTTCACCTCTTTATACAAATCATGTATGTACTCAAAAAAATCCTTTGCTATAAAACTTTTCCTACTCAAATCTACATTATCTCTCAACTCATCAACACCTCTTGGGTTGTACCCATGCACATTTTGGAATGAACTCTTTCTTGCACTTCGATTAACTGAATTATTATAAGAAAACTCAACTTGTGCCAATGTCAAATCCCACTGATTTGGTTTATCCCCAACCAAACACCTCAAAAAATTACCAGAAATTTGATTTACAACTTCATTTTGACCATTCATTTGAGGATGGAAGGTTGAGCTAAAACCCAATTGTGTTCCCATTCTCCTCCACAAAGTATGCCAAAAATGACTAACAAATTTTGTGTCTCGATCTAAAATAATACTTCTTAGAAATCCATGTAACCAAACTATTTCTTTGAAAAACAAATTAGCTATATGGGAAGCATCACTACACTTTTTGCATGGTATAAAATTGTTGGTAAGTGGCGATTGATCATGCAAATACTATAAACTCTTTATGTCAAGGGGTCGGTAGTTAATTTTTTGTTAACTAACAAATGAAAAATGACTTTGTAAAACCTTAATTCTAGAAGCTTCCAAAAAGCTTGTTATAAGCGGTTGGGACGTAAGTTGCGGTATGGTATTCATGAGATTGTAATCTATTTTGCACTGGATAATAAAATCATTGGATGGTTGAGTTTCTATGGATGTAGCCCATATTGGGTGAACCACATTAAAATTAGGTGTTGATCCTTTCTGTGTTTTTCTTCATTATTATTTCTGGGTTATTTAATTTGCATATAATTGTTATTTATTGCTCCAATTTGCCTGAACCCTAACAAAAATGAGCCATTTTTGAGAATCTATCAACTACAATAAAAATTGAATCATTACCTCTTTGTGTTGGTGAAAAACCCAAAATAAAATCCATTCTAATGCATTTCTACAGTCTCTCCAATATTGGCAATGGTTGGTACAATCTGGTGTTTTATCTCACTCCTTTTGCATATTGACATACTGCACACCCTTGCACCATTAGTTTTACATCTGCACTCATTCTGAGCCAATAATAACTCTCATTCAACTATGCCAATGTTTTTTCCACTCCAAAATTCCCACCCAAACCTCCACTATGTTTCTCTCAACAATTTTTCCCTCATGGAACCTTGAGGTATGCATAATATTTTCCCTTTAAACAACAAATTTTCTTGAATAAAATACTCCAACCATGGAGTTCTATCCACTCCCATTGGACTTTTACATGCTACCCAAGCTTCTTTAAAATCAACTTCTTCATACAACTCTCCCATTGAATCAAAACCAACAACACTTACCCTCATCTCATTTAACAACAAACACCTTCTACTCAATGCATCCACAACTCTATTTAATTTTTCGATTCTATATTTTAAAACAAATGAATAGCTTTGAATATATTCAGCTCATTTCACATGCTTTTGACTCAACTTACCTTGGATATTAATGAATTGTAATGCATTATTATTGGTGTATAATACAAACTCCTTTGATAGCAAATAGTATCTCCATATCTTGAGTGTCTACACAATTTCATAAAACTCTTGATTATACATGGAGTATTTTCTCTTTGCATCATTTAAATTTTTGTTGAAGTAAGTTATTGGTTTGCCCTCTTGACTTAGAAATCCCCCTATCTTTGTCCCACTTGCATCACAATAAAATTGGAAGACCTTTCCAAATTTAGGAAGTGTTAACATGGGCTGCTTTGTCACCTTTTCCTTTAAAATATTAAAACCCCTCTTTGTTGCAACTGTCCCAACAAATTCCTTTCTATTGCCTTTCATTGTCTCTATAATCAGTGCACATATCCCACTAAAATTTCTGATGAACTTACTATAAAAACTTGTTAATCCATGGAAGCTTCTTGCTTCAAACACACTCTTTGGTGAAGGCCACTCAACAATTATTTTTAATTAAATTACAAATCCATTTTCAAACCATTGCTGGAAATTACAAAACCCAAATACACCAATTCCTCTTTCATGAAACTACACTTTTTAAAATTCACCATTAATTTTTTTTCTTTCAGCCTTTGTAAAATAGCTCTAACATGTTGCAAGTGCTCTTCTTTTGTTTTGCTAAATATCAAAATATCATCTAAATACATAATCACAAACTTACCAAGATATGGCTTCAAAACTTTGTTCATCAATCTCATGAATGTTTTTGGAGTATTTGTCAACCCAAACAACCTTACCAACCATTTATACAATCCATCTTTGGTTTTGACAATGGTCTTTGTTACTCCTATTGTGTTATTGCTTATTTAATTTTACTTAGCTGGGTGAAAATGCTTTAGATGAGTGAATTTATGCTTTATGTGTTTTGAAAATATGAAGAATAAATGTTGATTCAAATTGATGTTATGAAATGTCTTGATTATGAAAATATATGAAGCAAGTGAATGTATTGTTTTCAACTAACTACTATTACAAAGTGTAAAGTTGGATGTAGGAAAAGTATCAAGCCTCCTGAAGAGAGGGGAAGTATCACTCAGGGAGAACATGGTCTGGTAACCTTTGATAAAAGACCTAAACTGATCTTTCACATACACACTTCTAGTTTGGTCAAGTTAGGATAATAGTTGGGGAATAGTAAGTTATCTTAATTATTGCTTGCATTTGTATTTGTGAATGTTCTTTCTTAGGAGTCTGAGTATTGAATATCTTTGGGATGTGTGAGATCTTATTTTCATGTTAACACTTGATTGATGGAATATATATACGTAATATGTATATTTCAACAGAAAACTCATACACATGAGTAAATACCTGCATAAGTATACATAGATAGACATATCTACACATGCTCATGTAAAAATACCCTTATGCACGGGAATATTATTCAGACAAGGGGACATACACACACACATATATATATACCATGTATACATCAATCAATATGACTATGATTATATGTGTTTTAATATAAGGTGTGATATATATAGTATATGAGTATATACATATATATATTAACTTACGAGTATGTATTGATGGAAAGGATACGTCCATACTAGTATATTAATATATATATATATACATATATATATATATATACATATATATATATATATATACATATATATGTATTGATGGAAAGGATACGTCCATACTAGTATATTAATATATATATATATACATATATATATATATATATACATATATATATATATATACATATATATATATATATACATATATATATATATATATACATATATATATATATATACATATATATACATATATATATATATATATATATACATATATACATATATACACATACATACATTAATATGTGAATGTGTATTCATATATCATATAATGTATTATATAAACTTGAGAATTGAAATATGATATATATATATATATATATATATATATATATATATATATATATATATAAATGTATAAATGTATATACATATATACATATATACATATATATATATATATATAATTATATATGACAATGTTTTCCTTGGCATGGAATTGTTTAACTAGCGCATGGCATTTTAAACATAGCTTATGCTATGTATTGCGTACAACTTAGTAATAACGGGAAAGGCGCTAAGATAAAGCAATGCATACATCATAAGTGATGCTTAAAACATTTAAAATGACGTATAATTTAAATGTAACAATACCATATATAAGCGCTTAAGTTTCTAAAGCTTTCCAACATGTAAATAAAGCTACCAAGACTTTGTCAACAATAAAATAATAGTAAATGCTCATATATAAGAAAGTATTGACCAAGTCAATTAAGCCCATAGAAACCCTTGGAATAAGGCACAAATAGCATAATGTGGCACCAACTAAGAATGTAATAAATCAATTAGAATTATATCTTTCAATATGATTTCCAGATTATGAAGTATTTTGAATATGTAGAAATGGTCAAGCACACAGTTGTGCCAAGTAAGTAGAAATTTAAGAGGAAAATGCATTGCATTAATGATCATCATTCTTACTATCTATTATGGTATCGACTCATTCACTTTGGCTACATATGTGTTTGCTATGCAATGAATTTTGTGCCCACCTTTTCTTTTAATTGTTGAGTCGAACCTCCTAAGTTGAGAAGTGTCATTCTTAATGCCCTATTTCTAGACTTTTGTTACTGGTCTTTATGTATAAATAGAGGTGCTCTCATCCTCAATAAGGACACACATTTTATGCATTCATGCTATGTTTTTCTGAGTGGTTATAATCTGAATTTCTAAGTGAGTGAGATTTGAGAGTTGTGAGAAGAATTTGAGAGTGAGATATTGGTGGAAAGTGAAGTGGTTTATTTGAAAAATTACATATCAAATTGAGAAGAAATTGATAAAGGAATCTAGTTCGATCAATTGGAGCATTGCATAAATAGGCATGTTGTTTTCTTCTCTATTATTCTTTTTATGATTGGAATGATTGTGTGTTATTGGTTGTTTCGAATTAGAGGATTGTATCATTTCTTTATAGGAAAATATTGTTATATTCTAAGTGAAATGGAAATATTGCTTGTTGTACTTAAAAAATATATACATTGCTTGAAGTGTTTGTACATATTCCATATTAAGGAAAGGGTGGATATAGTGGGAATAAATACTATATTGGGGATATAGCTTTCATAGCTAAATATTTAAACTAGTTGAGTCATAGAGTTACTATGAATTACTTAGTAGATGATTTAGTTAAACTTAGAGGTAATAGGTTATTCTTGGAGTTGGGATAATCTAGTGAAGAGGATAGCCTATGCATAGATTATGAATGGTCAATATAAATTGAGCTAGGAAGGTGGGTGAAGGGTAAACCCATAAAACTGGTTTACAATTCTAGTGAGGAAGGAAAATTGCAAAAAACACCCCCATGGAAAAAAAAAAATGGTTTTTGGGGGTTCGAACGAACATTTGGTTCGATCAAACCCCCCTTCGAGTGAACCTATTATATGCTAGGTCCCACCATAGTTCTCATTTCTCAGGAAAAAAATAAAGGAACTTTTTTGTGGAAAGGGGGTTCAAGCGAACCTCCAAGGGGGGTTCGCTCGAACTGCCCTTCTGCCCCCCTGACACCAAAAATCTCCAAAATTTTTCCCTTCAATGCTCGAGTTGAGGATGAAAATGGAGGAGACTTCACAAACCCAATTGGATGATGGTAGTCCTCAGAATGAGCTATCCAATGAATACAATTTTAATATGTTTTGGTTTTATTATGTATTTATTTTTATAGTTTGATTAAACATAGGGTTTTCATCGAAAATCAAGCTCTTTGTTCTGCACATGTGGAAAAATATCAGATTATAAAAAAAAATTGAAAAATATCAGTGCACTAGATATTGAAATCCTTGATCCAACAAAAAAAATTGAATTTCAATCTATACAAAAAAAGTTATGTTGTATATGGTTCGCCTATGTCTGAATTGTAATTGGTTTGACTTCGAAACTTGATTAAAGAAAAAATATTCAATAAAACACTATGAAACCAAATTAAAGTGCTAGATATCATAGTTACAAATCTAAATTTGAAAAAAATAGAATTTTATCCTTCATGGAAAAAAATTTATGTTGTATATGGTGAGCATCATTCCTTAAAAATGGTGTTTACTGAAAAAAAATAGTTTTCAAAGGAGATGGAAAACGAAGTGCAATCTGATTCCAAAATTTTTGAAAAAATATATTTAGAATCCACAGACAAAATTTCACAAATCACTAGTTTGCATCATCTTCAAATTCCTAACATTTTAGCTGCTATAGGTGCTCGAAAGTGAAGATTTAGTTAGAAAAAATCAGTTCAATGTCCAGTTTGGCCAAAATTGTAAACCAGTATTGTGGGATCACCTTGAAGTAGATGATGTCCACTTGAAGTACTAGGTGATGAATACTTTGGCCAAAGTAGTGTAAGTTGCCACTGTTTACACTGTTAGTCACTATGATCCAAGTTTACATACTAGGTAGAGGAATGGCATATATGTAGGTTGTCGCTGTTGTGTGACAGATCTAGATATGTAGGACACAACACCAAGCTCAAAAAAGGTCAACAATTATTATGAGGTTACCAAACCAATCTCTTCATCGAAGGGTAGGGCCATCTATCAGTTTGATATTTATGTGGGGGACTGTAGTTAGTCCAAGGTTGGTGAAAAAGTGCTTGAGTGATGATTCTCCTCATCAGTAGGTGACCAAGATTTGAATGGATGATTTCCAAGACTATTCGTACATATTTTTCTAGTAAACTCAATGGAGCCTTGTTATGTATTTTTTATCCATTGTGATGGAAAAATTCTAAAAGAGAAATGATATCATGTTATCGTGTACTATGTAATAATTACTTTGGAAAATTGTAATATTTTGATATAATGCAATGATTTTTTTTAGAAATATATTATTTCAAATGTGCAAGCTATCTTTATAGTTTTGAAAGAAAAAAAATTATTTCTCATAATGGTTAGATGCTTAAACTATTTACTTGAGGTTAAAATTTAGGAAAGCTACTATGTATAACAATGGGTCCATTACACGTGGTATTAGAGCTACCAGGTTCAAATCTGGAACCTATGTGCTCTCTATGTTTTTCCTTCCAACATTATGAGTCTAATGTTTGGAAAATTCTTGTGCTAGGATGGTGCATCTCAAGTTAATTACAAGTAAGTCAGTAATAAAAAATGAGCTCTACCTATGGGACAAGAAGGAAAAATAAGCCCTTGTTTGTACCATTGAGGGAACCAACTAGAAAACATCATCTGGCTAAGTGATACTAAGATAATTAGTCATGCTCTATCACAAACCAATCAAGAGAAAAGATGGATGAGAGATGAAGCCAATTTTAACAATTTACCATTTGTCTCTCCAATCAGAACAAACTCATTATCACTTTCTAGGGATATGCCCTTGAAATGTAGTGTTAGTCCAACATTGATATTTAGGAATCCTTGATAGTACCTTTGTTTGAAGTAATTGTTATAGCTGACTTTAATAGTGAATCAGAGGGATACATTCCCCAAATTTATTTATAAAAAGATAAGTTTGAAGGATACTACCCTTTTTGGGATAGAGAAGAGAAAATGAGAGATGATAAAAAATATGAGGGGTATACCCCATTGAGCTATGTATCTAAGAGTGAATCTGATGGATACTCTCCTCTTGACTATTTGAATATTCATTGTATGTAAAAGAAAGGATATTGAATTCCTTATGAATAAATGAAAGATTATTTTTTTATCAAAATTTGTGTATGAACCTCAATGAATTTTTTTACGTGACTTTATGCTCTTTTAAAATGTTTCCTATGCATTAAGTAAACCATTATAGGATCTAAATTAAGATGAACCTCTAGATATAACTATACATAAGACAATAGTTAGGACAAGAACTAATCCTGGAGGGAGCCAAGAGGTTGGACAAGGTCTAAAAATGTCGAAGAAAAGATGGATCAACTTTTGGAAATCATGAATGAAACTAATGTAAGGATAGGAAACCTTGAGCAAGAAGTAAGGGGAAAAGAAAGAGAAGAAGAATAAGTCCCACACAATGAAGATGAAGAAATTCCCAACAATGAGGAAGAAGGGGAAGATTCCATAAACCACACTGAATCTAGAGATCAAGAAAGTGTGAAAACTCAATCAAATTCTAAAGGAATCAAGAGAAAGTGTATGGCAACTGCATTATTTAGGGATATGAGAAATATTACTCCTCCTAAATTTGAAGGAAGCAATAATGGAAAGGAAGGCGAGGCATTGTTAATTCAAATGGAGAAGTATTTTGAAATAAGAAACTATTCAAAAGTCACTAAAGCTATGTGGGGAGCATTCTAGTTAGTAGGAGAAGCCTCTAACTAGTGGATGAACAAAAGATGGAACTTGGAATCAGTTGCCTAAAAAAATTGGAGTGAGTTTGTTGAGGTTTTTCAAAAGAGGTGGTTACCCCAACTCTTTTTCGATCAAAAACTCATTGATTTCAAAAATCTAAGACAAAGAGATATGTTAATGAATGAATACTAGGAGAAATTCACTCGTCCCTTGAGGTATGTTCCAATGTACCAAAAGGATGAACTATTTTGAATCAGAAAGTTCATTATGGGACTAAATAGACAAATAGGTGGAGAAGTGGATTTACATAGTCTGTCCACTATGAACCTAGTCTATGAAAAGGAAATCAAGCAAGAGAAAAAGCTCAAAGCCATCTTGAACTATTGGGAGAAGAAGAATCAAAAGAAGAATGGAGGAACTCAATTTTAAAAATCTCCCAAGAAGTTTGATGAGGGGGAGGAATTTCAAAGGAAAGGGGACAAAGGATATCACAATAATTGGAATGAGTTGAGGAAGGATCATTGAGGAAAAAACTACAACAGTGGTAATTATAGAAAATCTAGAGGGAACGGTGGTAATATTAATAGGCCATAAAAAAGAAGAGGTCCAGTGAAAGGATGCTATACATGTGGCGGGGATCATTTTGCTAGTCAATGTCCTGACAAACCATCAAGTTCACAACCACATGGTAATTCACTTCCTCCCCAATGAGCTACATTTCAACAAAGGATCCATGTAGCAGTGGACAATTAGCAAGCTAAATACTAGATCACCCCAGTGGAAACTCCAAGTAATTTGTTTGGTTTGCCTATTTCCATACTTATTGACACTGGAGCCACATAAAATTTTGTTTCACCTAGAGTAGCTAATCAGATTTCTAGGAAGGTTGGTTTTATGGAAAATATTGGGTTGTAGAATATTGAAACTAGGAAAGAGCAACAATGAACCAATGTTTATTTGAGGCAAGGGTTGAACTTCCAAGTTTCTCAATGGAAGTAAACTTGTACATAACACCCTTAGGTTCGTATGATGTTATCTTAGGTATGAATTGGCTATGGAAGCATATAGATAAAGTGGATTTCCATCCTAAAACCATAGAGTTTCTAGATGATCTAGGTAATCTAGTGTCTTTTCAAGGAAAACCTAGAGAAGTAAAATTGTGATAGATTTCAGCTGTGCAAATGCATAGGGCGAAAAAGAAAGGTTTCCAACTATTTGTAGTTAAAATGGATAAACTAGAAGAATTCAACGAAGTCACTCCTCAAGATAAAATTCATGTATGGTGATATGCGAGATTTTCAAGAAGCTAAAGAAGGAGAAGTGGTGGAGTCTGGAGAAATGAATATGGAGAAGTATCCAATCTTACAAATATTTGTGGATGTCTTTCCAAAAAAACTACATGGACTGCCTCCTAAGAGAGTATTTTGATTTCTCCGTTGATCGTGTACTAAGGTTGGAACCTATATCCAAAGTAACCTATAGGATGACTACAATAGAATTAATGGAGCTTAAGGCACAATTAGAAGAGTTATTGTCCAAAGGATTGATAAGACCCAGTGTTTCATCTTGGGAAGCGTAGGTGATCTTCATGAAGAAGAAGTATGGTACCCTGTGTTTGTGTGTAGATTATTGAATGCTTAACAAATCTATGATAAAGAACAAGTATCTATTTCCATGTATTGATGATCGTTTTGATCATATGCGAGGAGCAACAATATTTTCAAAGATTGATCTGCGATTCGGTTATCACCAACTAAGGGTCAAAGAGGAAGATAGTTTTAAAATTGCTTTCAAGACTAGATCTCGTTATTTTTAGTTCACAGTCCTACCCTTTGGACTTATGAATGCACCAAAAACATTCATGAACCTGATGAACAATATATTTAGAGATTGCTTGGATAACTTTGTATTAGTATTCCTTGATATCTTAATCTATTCCAAGAATGAAGAGGAGCATTATAAACATTTAGAGATAGTACTTCAATGGTTAAGAGAGCACAAGCTATATGGAAAACTCTTTAAGTGTTCATTATTTAAGAAGGAAGTGTAGTACCTAGGTCATGTAATTTCAAAGAAAGGGATTGTAGTAGATCCAACTAAGATTAAGGTGGTGCTTGAGTGGCTAGTGTCCAAAAGTGTACCAAAGATTATAATTTTTATGGGTATGGCTGGTTAATATAGGAAGTTTGTTGCAAAAATTTTCTAGGATAGCCTTTCCTATTACTTCATTATAAAGGAAGGGTAATAAGTTTAAGTGGTTAAAAAAGTGTAAAGAATTTTTTTGACTTACTCAAGGAGAATTTGACTATCGTACCAATGTTGAAGGTACTTGATTCAAAAGGAAAATTTACTGTCATAATAGACGCATCAGGAGAAGGATTAGGAGTTTTGATGCAAGAAGGGCAAGTCATTTCTTATGAATCTAGAAAGATAAAGCCCTATGAAAAAAATTATGCATCACATGATTTGGAGTTAGAGGCAGTTGTTAATGCATTGTAGATGTGGAGACATTATCTGATGGGAAATCCTTTTGAGTTGAAGATTGATCATCACGGTCTAAAGTATTTATTTACTCAACCTAATCTAAATGCACGATAAAGGAGGTGGTTGGATTTGATATCATATTATGACTTCAAAATCAACTACATCAAAGGAAAAGAGAATCAAGTTATCGATTCCCTAAGTTTTCAAAGGCATATCGCCTCAATGATAACAATTCAAACCGACTTTAAGGGACAAGTATTGCAAAAATCCATGGATGATAAATTCTACAAGAAAGCTACGAAAGAACTCATGGGTAATCCACAAGATGCAAGATATGAAGGTTATCACTTTGAACCAAATGGATTATTAAGGTTTAAAGGGAGAGTATATGTACCTAATTCAAAAGGGTTAAGGAACGTAGTGTGGAAGGAAATTCACAACGCACCATACTCTAGAAATCCTAGTGTGATGAAGATGTTGGCATTTGTGAAGCCAACACATTTTTAGAAGGGTATGAAGAGGGATGCTACAAGATTTGTTGCAAGATGCTTAGAGTGTCAAAGAGTAAAAGAAGAACATCATCACCCTGGAGGTCTTTTATATCCACATGATATACCTGAAAGCAAGTGGTGAGTTATTAGTATGGACTTTGTGAAAGGTCTACCTATGTCAAGGAATAAGCACAATGCCATTCTAGTGGTGGTGGATAAGTTAACTAAGGTGACACATTTCATACCGGGAAATATAAATAATGGAGCTCCTGTCATAGCTCATAAATTTATTCAGGAGGTGTTTAGATTGCATGGGATTCCTAAGAAGATCATTTCAGAAAGGGATTCTCATGTGACATCTAGGTTTTGGCAAACCTTGTTCTCATCACTTGGAACTAAGTTGAATGTAAGTTCAGCCTATCATCCAAAGATGGATGGAAAAACTGAGAGAGTTAACCAAGTGCTTGAAGATCTACTAAGGATGTATTGCATGTATCAACAATACAAGTGAGAAGATTACATGTCATTAGTAGAATTTGCATACAATAATTCTTATCATTCAGTAATAAAGATGGCTCCATTTGAAGCATTATATGGCATAAAATATCAAACTCCTATAAGCTAGGATAAGCTAGAGGATAGGATAAGTCTTGGGCTAGAGATGTTATAAAAAATGGAGGAGCAAGTAGGACTTATTATGCAAAGGCTAGTTGAAGCCAATGATAGGCAAAAAATCTATGCAGATGCTAAGTGGGTACCTAGAAATTTTATAATAGAGGAAAAGGTGTTGTTAGGGGTTAAACCTCATAAGATTTCCATCAAGTTTGGTAGGTCTTCCAAATTAGCTTCATTCCATGTAGGTCCTTTTGAAGTTCTTGAAGAAATAAACTCAATTGCTTAGCGAATTGCATTGCCACTAGCTCTTGGCAAGATGCACAATGTATTTCATGTCTCGTACCTTAAAAGGTATATACCAGGGGATAACCATGTCATCGATTGGAATTTTTTACAGGTACATGATCCATATGGTAACAATCGAGCCTCTCAAGGTGCTTAGAACACGTACGCTTTGTTTGCATAACAAAGAGGTTCTACAATGCAAAGTCCACTGGGACTAGTATGTAGAAGATTTTGCCACTTAGGAAGACTATGCTGAGATTAAAAAGAAGTCTCCTCATGTTTTAGATGCTTTTGAGAGTTCTTGAAAAATAATTATGATATGTTTTGCTTATAGTTTATGTCTATTCCTGCTACTAAAAATCATCGAGGATGATGATTCACAAGGGGGGGATATGTTACACCCTATTGTGTTACTACTTATTTACTTTTACCTAGTTGGGTGAAAATGCTTTAGATGAGTGAATTTATGCTTTATGTGTTTTGGAAATATAAATAATAAATTTTGATTCAAATTGATGTTATAAAATGTCTTGATTATGAAAATATATGATGGAAAGGATACGTCCATACTAGTATGCTAATATATATATATACATACATATATACACACATACATTAATATGTGAATGTGTATTCATATATCATATAATGTATTATATAAAATTGAGCATTGAAATATGAATATATATATATATATATATATATATATATATATATATATAAATGTATATACATATATATTATATATATGACAATGTTTTCCTTAGCACAAAATTGTTTATCCAATGCATGACATTTTAAACATAGCTTATGCTATGTATTGCGCGCAACTTAGTAATAAAGGGAAAGGTGCTAAGATAAAGCAACACATACATTATAAGTGATGCTTAAAACATTTAAAGTGCTCTATAATGTAAATGGAACAATTCCATATATAAGTGCTTAAGTTTCCAAAGCTTTCCAACATGTAAATAAAGCTACCAAGACTTTGTCAACAACAAAATAATAGTAAATGCCCATGTACAAGAAAGTATCGACCAAGTCAATTAAGCCCACAACGACCCTTGGAATAAGGAACAAATAGCATAATTTGGTGCCAATTGAGAATGGAATGAATCAATTAGAAGTCTATCCTTCAATATAAATTTGCGGATTATGAAGCATTTTGAATATGTAGAAATGGTCAAGCACACAGTTGCGCCAAGTAGGTCGACCTTTAGGAGGAAAATACCTTGCATTACTGATCATCATTCTTGTTGTCTATTATGGTATCGACTCATTCACTTTAGCTATATATTTGTTTGTTGTGCAATGAATTTTGTGGCCACCTTTTCTTTTAATTGCTGAGTCGAAGCTCCTAAGATGAGAAGTGTCATTCTTAATGCCTTGTTTCTATCCTTTTGTTACTAATCTTTATGTATAAATAGAGGTTCTCTCAACCTCAATAAGGACACATATTTTTTGCATTCATGCTATGTTTTTTTGAGTGGTTATAATATGAATTTCTATGTGAGTGATATTTGAGAGTTGTGAGAAGAATTTGAGAGTGAGATATTGGTGGAAAGTGAGGAGGTTTATTTGGAAAATTGTATACCGAATTGAGAAGAAGTTGAGAAGGGAATCCAGTTTGATCAATTGGAGCATTGCATTAACATGCATGTTTTTTTCTTCTCTATTATTCTTTTTATGATTGGAATGATTGTGTGTTATTAGTTGTTTTGAATTAAAGGATTGTATCATTTCTTTATAGAAAAATATTTTTATATTATAAGTGAAATGGAAAGATTGCTTGTTGTACTTAGTGAAAAGATACATTGCTTGAAGTATTTGTACATATTCCATATTAAGGAAAGGGTGGATATAGTGGGAATAAATACTATATTGGGGATATATATTTCATAGCTAAATGTTTAAACTAGTTGAGTCATAGAGATACTATGAATTACTTAGTAGATGATTTAGTTAAACTTAGAGGTAATATGTTATTCTTGGGGTTAGGATAATCCACTGAAGGGGATAGCCTATGCATAGATTATGAATGGTAAATATAATTTGAGCTAGGAAGGTGGGTGAAGTATATGATGTCCACTCAAAGTACTGAGTGATGAATACTTTGGCCAAAGTATTGTAAGTTGCCACTGTTTACACTGTCACTCACTGTGATCCAGGTTTACATACTAGGTAGAGGAATGCCATATATGTATGTTGTAGCCATTTTGTGACATATTTAGATATGTAGGACACAACACTAAGCTTAGGAAAGGTCGACAATTATTATGAGGTTACCAAACCAATCTCTTCATCGAAGGGTAGGGCCATCTATCAGTTTGATAGTTGTGCAGGGGACCACAATTAGTCCAAGGTTGGCGGAAAAGAACTTGAGTGATGCTTCTCCTCATTAGTAGGTGACCAAGATTTGAATGGAGGATTTCCATGACTATTTGTACATATTTTTCTAGTAAGCTCCGTGGAGCCTTATTTATGTATTTTGTATCCATTATGATGGAAATATTGTTAAAGAGAAATGATATCATGTTATCATACACTATGTAATAATTACTTTGGAAAGTTGTAATACTTTCATATAATGCAATGGAAAAGTTTGGAAAGATATTATTTCAAATGTGCAAACTATCTTTATAGTTTTGAAAGAAATTTTTTTATTGCTCATAATGGTTAGATGCTTAAACTATTTACTTGAGGTTAAAACTTAGGAAAATTATTGTGTAGAACAATGGGTCTGTTACAATATTCCATTCATCTCCCTTATTCTTATTTGATGGTAACCACTTTTCAAATAAATATTTGTGAAATATTTGGCTCCACTCAAGCAATCCATCATATTGTTTTTTCTTGGTAATGGGAATTTGTATTTGATGGTTATCTTATTTATTTCTCTTGAAATCATACACATTTGTTGATCCCCATCTTTCTTTGGTGCCAACATTGTTGGTACCGTACATAGAATCAAACTTTCTCTACTCAGCCCCTTATCAAGCAACTCTTGCACTTGCCTGATTATCTCTTCATTCTCTTTTGGAGACATTCGGTATGATACGTTGTTTGGAAAACTTGCATTGGGAATCAAATCCATGCAATGAATTATGCTTCTCTTGGGTGGAAATCTTTTGGGTAACTCCTTCATCAATATATCAACATAGTCTTTCAAAATTTCTTGAACTTCAATGGGTATTTCATCTCCTTTATTCGTTGTCCTAACTGTTGAAAAATTGGGAATTATTGCAAAACATGCCTTTTCACCTTTAAATTCTTTCAAAAATTACTTTATGGAAACCAAGCATACCTCTAGTTTATCATCATTTTCTACCTCTCCATTTGTCAATGGATTTAATGTATATTATTCTCCATCTTTCTTGATTGTATATGTATTTAATTGCCCATCATGAATAGCTTTCCTATCAAATTGCCATGATCTGCCCAAAAGAATATGACATGCATCCATTGGCATTATATCACACATGACTTCATCTTTGTAGTTACCAATCTGAAAATTAACCATACATTATTCATTCACCAACAAGTGATGTTCCTTTTGTAACCATGAAACTTTATATGGGCTAGGATGTTTGATTCTCTTCAATTTCAAATTGTTCACCATTTCTTCTAATACTATATTATCAGTGCTACCGCTATCCACAATAAATTTGCAATATTTTCCTCTTACCTTACACCTTGTTTGAAATAAATCTCTCCTCTAAACTAGTTTTGGTTTCTCTTTTTCAAGATTCAACAAAATTCTTTGCAACATCAATGACTCCTCATCTTCGGGGTCTTCTCCATGCTTTGTTGGAGTCTCTTTTTCATTTTCAGCTTGTGCAACATACACTCTTGACTCTTTTCCCTTTCCCACATCATACTGGATTTTTGGATATTCAAATTCTTCATGGCCAGTTTCCCCACATTGGAAACACATGAAGTTGAAGCCTCTTCCTCGACCTCTTCCAAATGACCCTCTTCCATGAGAGTAGTCTCCTCTTCCTCTAGGGAAATCTCCTCTTCCATTACTTTTTGGCATGCTTTCACTTGATGTGCTTCCTTCCTCTTGTTTGTTTTGGAAGCCTCCACCATTGTTCGGTGATCCTCTTCCACACAAAAAATTGCCTCTACCTTGAGAGTTATTTTGTTGCTTTCTATTGAGTTTTTCTTCCACTTTCAAGGCATTTTGATATGCCTCCTCCACACTATGCATATTAATTAGACTTATTTTATCTTGGATGGATATGCATAAACCCTTTAAGTACCTTGATACTTGCTCTACATCATCTTCTATGTAACCAACTCTTATGCTTAACTGATAAAACCCTTCAGTGTACTCCTCAACACTACTCTCCTTTTGCTTCAAATTTTGGAGTTTTATGAACAAATTTATTTGATAGTTTGTTGGTAAAAAAATGGATTTTATTTTCATCACCATTTGATCTAACAATTTTATTTTATCTTTTCCCTTTTGCTACATGTATTCTTGTAGGTGATCCCACCATAGGGATGCGTGCCCCTTTAACTTTGTGTGAGCATATTTCACCTTATGATCTTCTTCAATATTGTCATATTCAAAAAAATTATCCATTTCACCAATCCAATCTAGCAACACCCACCTTTGAAATTCAAAGGATCAAATCATGGCCTGGAGTTTATTTTTGTAATGGCTTTAATGAATCGTTCTTCTCTTGGATCAATACTCGGTTGGTTCACTTCCTCTCCACCTTCAACAATATTATCTTCATCATCAATTATATCCACTGTGGGGACTCCTCTTCTTTGTGCCATTTCCATTACCTCCATTCATGTTGTGAGACCTCTAACTACCTCCATTCTATAGTTTTTTTATCAATTCTGCAATCTCAAGCTCCATACCTCTAAGTACTCTACCTCTATGACCCTATCTTCTATATGACATTTTACTTCTTAATACGACCTAACCTTGCTCTGATACCAAGTGGTGTAGATGAAAGTATTTGAACCTTATCAAACTGAGAGCAATTTGTAACAATTTAATTAAATAAACCAAAATATTCACCTGAGCTTGAATGGAACAAGCACAAAACAAGTTTGCAATGCGTTATTATCCTTTTCATTCAAATATACAAATGAAATATTAATATGCGACACTCAAATATATCACCCTATCAATTGTAATGTTTCTTAGCACCGTACTTTCCCAACATCTTCACTAATCTACCACGCCCTTGTATGGTTTATTTTCAGCATAGAATTTATGCTAGGGAGTGGGTCGATTCCTTTTCTCTACTCCATTCCAAATTCCCTAGCTCTCTCATTAACCACGCCCCTGATAGTTTATTAATTGGCAAAAAAAATTCAGACCCAAAGAGTTCGATGCCCTTACTTCTTGTCTCACACCTCTACTATTCTCTCAATTGAAAAAAAATTTCAGTTCTCACTATGAGTCGAAGTCCTTCTTTTTCCATGTTTGCTACTACTTTTTTCCAGATGTTTGGGTGCCTAAGTTTTTCCCCATTTATTGTGTTTGATCTCCCCCTCCTTTTCTCTCCCACGCAAGTCTAAGAGTCACTGATTTCTGTCTTGTTCTTTCAAGAAAATAAGGTATGTGAATTGCCCATTCCCACACCTCAGCAAGTTTAATCACCCCAATTTGGAGGGCCCAAACATTGGGTTCAAATTATATTTTTAATCTGCCTTTGGAAATAATATTCAACATTGAATTTATTTGCATTAGGAATTTGATATAAACAGATCTCAAATGGAAATGCTGGTTGAACAGATAAAGGATGCCGCTTAGAATAAAATACTTGCAAAAGAACACACACACCCAAAATAAAATTTCAAATCAAACAAAACCAAAATTGTGAAAGAAAAATGATGCAGATAACCAAAGTACCTATATGCTCCAACATATATAATGATACATGGGTTGCATGGCTTAAATGAATTAAATTAAATTTTATTTAAATTGTATAATGCTACCATTCCTACAAATGGCATTGGCTACATGTAGGGGAACACATTGGCATCAAAACTATGCAAAACGTAATCGGTACCCAATTTTAATGTCGCATGCATGCCACCCACATAAATACCTACATGTTCTCTTGATAGTTTATTGAAAGTAAAAATGTTGCATCTACACTTGTACACTTGAAAAAGAAAAAAGCACATTGTTTCCCTTTGCCTTTATTATTTATATTATAAATTTTCTATTCCACATCATAGTAATTAACGAGACCCACAAGGAGGAGAAACCTCATAGGTGCATGAATCCCATATTTGGCTCAATAGTATGCTCCATGTTGGTTATTAATTTCTTGTTCTCATCGCCATGCAATATTTTGTCTACAAGCCCACATAAATCTTGCGTTCGGTTTTTTGTTCATTATGAATATATTGAAGTAGTAGTTGTAGGGAGATTGGTTTGGAAGGTGTTCATAATGAATAGATTGAAGCATCAGTTGATTTGACATGATCAATAGGAGGAGGAAAAACTGAAGCTGCAATGATATAAGATATGATATTGTTGGTTTAACTACAAAATGCAGACCAAAATGATACCATACCATGTTTGGGAAAATTAACTTATGTAGGTAAAATGAAGGATCAAGTGGTAGGTTGAAAAGGCAAGATCAAAAGATATCATCCTCAAGGTGCAAATTTGAGTGAGAGAATTTTATGAAAGCAAAGCATTGTTGAAAAATAATGTTTGGGTTGGTTGAATTAACCCCTTGTAAACAAAGTTGTGTGGAGAAGGCCCTGGGAGTGGGGTTGATGCACTCATAAGGAAAAATAATTTGGTGTAGGTTAAATAACCTACTACTAAGGAGCCTATTGGTGATGCTTGTTGATGGTGAAGATGACACAAACAACGTTAAAACATAATATTTCTACTCTATTTCTCCTGAAAAAGAAAGACAACATATAGTAGCCTAACTCCCAAGGTCCTGGTAGTTGGTTCTCAACTGTCTGGTGTCACTCAATCGGTTCATGCAACTGTAATATTCAAGGGGCCTATGCTGGTAACAAAAGATTCAAGCAATGACTCGTTTTATTGACTGCTTTAGTAAATCAATGGGGTTTTCAAATAAAAGAAAAAGATAGGACAAAGGGGTAAACCAATAAGTATGAATCAAATTTATCTAGTACTTGGACATATACCTTCAACAATGAATGTTTCCTAACAGATCATAAAACCAAAGCATGACACAATCTACAGCATAAACTATACCATTGCATGCATCTAAGGTGCTTAGTTCAATATCACTTTTTGCTTATCACAACTATCTCCCAAATTTCAAAACATACATCCATCCATTGCTAAGGTCATAGATCAATAGACTTTAATAACTTTAATTCAATGATAATCTAATAAGATAACCCTTAAATCTGATTCCTTCAAATGACTTTCATCATTCAAGAAACTCTTATGTTCAACACAATCACTGCATACAGATAGATTATAACTTATTAGCCTTATCAAACAAACAATTTAATTCTAAATACCATATTTCGAGAAAACCTGTAATTCTATTAACTGTAAAAGATCAAGTACAATGTATCTTTGTAAAATCACTACAAAATTCTATCTCCTAGCATTAGGTAAGCCAATCCAATTCTCAATTAGCCCACCTTTACAATATGATACCCATCTGGTATTTATAGATTATACAAAAAGTTCAAACTTCACTTCTATTTTAGGTTATCCACCCTTTTAGGAACCAAAATTCTCTTGGAAACTCAGATCAATTTGATCTTGAGTTCTTACATTAGATGTTCAGTTTAACTAGAGAATAGAAGATAGAAGAGAAAAGAAGTCATGCGCCCCCAAGACTCTCAGTGCTGCATGCATGCAACATGCAAGGAAGAGAAAAATCATGCATGCAAGGATTCATGCATGCGAAGCTGGATCTGCCATGAACTCATCATAGCTGGTGAAGACTTGCTGTAACGTATCTATTTCTGGCCCATCAATCCAGCTATCTTCAAATTTGATCCGATCCAATTCTGATGCAGCAAACTCCCTCATACCTTTTATCTTTATCATCTCTCTTCTAGCAGCTTTTATTTCTTCCTTAACATCCATTAACCGATCTATTATCAAATCTTCTCCATCATCCTCTTTCTGCATGAGTCCTTTGAATCTTTCATCCCACTTTTCCTTTATTTGATTCAAAGGCATGCCCTCTTTTGTAAATGCATTTACATCTACAATAATGGCAATAACTGCTTCTAGCTCTTCCAACTGCTCAGTCAAATTATTAACACCTTCTTGGATCTCATCCTTATGTTTACACAAGAAGTCAGTTCTAAAACGGAGTATACGAGAAATTTTCTCCACAAAATCCTTATTGTCTTCCTCAAGTATTGATTGTTCTAAAAGAGTAGCCAAAGGCAATACACTAACTCTTTCTAACTTTTGACTGTATTCTTTATACTCTTCTCCTTGTTTCTCTAATGCCTCAATGTATTGATACATTTCTTTTACTAACCCTTCTGTGTCCTTATAGGCTTCAAAACTTTCTACCAAAACTTCACCCACCTCCCGATTTAACTTGTCTACCCATCGGTCGACCATCTCCGCTTTTCCTTTTATCTACACCAAATCATCTACCTCCTTTTTTCTTAACAAAATAGGAGTCTCAATGGTTGCTACCTATTGTGATTTTGGAGAGGCGACACTCTTCAAGAATGAATGTAGTTGATCCAATTGAGCTTTAAGCTCATCCTTCTTTTGTTTATCCTTGATCATTCTTGACTTGGTTGTTGAAGCCACCGCATCAATCAAGTTCATCTGCTGATTCCTAGTGGGCCTTCCCAAGTTGACAGTACTTAATTGATAATCTATTAGCTGCATATCCCCTACCTCCTTTTCTGTCATTGGCATGGCACATTCAGCAACAATCTCTCCTTTATCTGTGAGTCGGGTAGAATGTAGAATCTTAGCCTTCTTTTTAGGCCTCTCCTATTCAATTCCTTTCATCATGTCCTCCCAATTGAGAGGTTGTGAAGGGGTTACTGCCCTCTTCTGCAGGTCCAATTTTAGCCATGTAGGAGCACTTGGAGCAGTAGTCATCATAGAGGAAGAGGGAGCAATAACTGTAGAAGGTGGCTGCATATTTACCTAGGATTGAGAGTCAACCCTTGCTTTCTCTTGTTGTTCTTGTAGTATATGCATTTGCACAAGTCTTTCAGCCTCTTCTCTATCCTTTTGTTCTTGTATTTTCTTATCTTTTTCTTCTTTTCTCAACCTCTCTTCTTCCAACTGATCCTTCTCCACTTTTTCCTTCTCCAACCTTTCTTTTTCTAATTCTTCCTTTTCTAGAGCTTCCCTTTCTAGAGCGTCCCTTTCCAATTTCTCTTTTTCTAAGGCCTCTAGCCTTTCTTTTTCTAATCTCTCTACCTCCAAAGCCTTAAGTTTTTCGGTTTCTGCTTCTTCTTCCTGTTGTTTCTTAACCAGCTCTGCAGCATCCCTTTTCTTTCTTAAACTTTCTTCTTCTTCTTCTGCAAGTTTCAACCTAGCAACCAAGATTTCCTTTTCCCTTCGATTTCTTGCTTTCTCCTCCTCAAGATCATGAATCTTTTGTATTAACTTTAACTTATCATTCTCTTCCTTCATCTTGAGCTCTTGTTCTTGTTGCCTTCTTTGTTTCTCCACTTCATCAATTGCTGCCTTTTCTTTAACTTGTTTGGCTTTCAATTGTTGCTGGTGCAGTATAACATCAACTTGTACCTTGGCTTTCATTTCCTTTTGTTTCTCCACTGTAGCCCTTGCATCAGAATCTCTTTTTGCATCCTCAAACAACTTCCATTGCTCTTCTTGTGTCAAAATTTGCTCAATATTCTCCTCTAAAGGCATGTTTTCTTGCAAATCCTTTTCTGATAGAGTCTCATCTAAATTTGTCTCAACTTCCAGAATTTCCTCCTCCACCTCTTTTCACTTGGCAGTTTCAGCCATGCTATGAAGGGATCCTTCTTGAATTTCTTTACTCTTCTTCCTTGTAAGTGGAACTTGTGCGGATGACTCACCTAATGTGGGTGTCGAAGCAGCAGATCCTACTGGAACATCCCCTTCTTGTGCTTCTTCTTCATCATCCACCGCCTCAAGTTCTATCTCTTCGATGTCCAGAGGAAGGAACTCCAATGGCTCTTTGGAAGGTGTCTTCCTTTTGATTCTTTTGTATCCCTTACCCTTTTTAGGGGCTGGTTCTTGAGGAGCTTGAGTTTTTAACATTAACCACTGCACACTCCTATCCAATATTGTCCTTCCAATCTTCTTAATATCAATTGTTTCTTCAGCATCCTAGTCAATTGGATCTAGGCTCTTGGTACCAATGTTCAACACTTCATAGGATGGATCCAATACAATTCCATCATCCACCAATGTGTCAGGAATGTTCTTTTTAACACCTATCTTAGACATGAGTGCGACAGGCAATCTTTCATAGTTCTTCTTTCTCAAATCATACTCATCCTGCCGATCACTCCAAAAGTTTTCTAACAAATTGAAATGTTTGGTAAATACTGAAGGCAACAAAGCATACATCTTACCCTTCATATCAAAACACTTACGAGCTGTGTATAATCCCAATTTCAATTGTATTAATTCATTATAGACCACCTTTGCTCCTACCAAGTGTTGACAACCATACTCACCCAACTTCATGGGAAACTTATGACATCCGATTTTATGTTTGATCCCAAACCGAGCATTAACTCCAATAGCTTGATATACAAACTCCATTAGCACTATCTTGTTATTGCAATATCTTGGAAGCAAATGTGGATGACCTTCAAAATCGGCCAACCTAAAGTATGTAAATTTGGGGTACTGGATGTACCAACATCCCCATTCAACAATGAATGCCATGGCTTCTTGACTCAATCGGTATCCTGCATCTCCACTCAATTGGTTGATGATCACATATAAAAATGCATCATTGACTCTTCTGAAATGAGTCTCAGCAACTTGAAGGGACAACTGATCATAGTGCTCTCATACCTTCTTCTGTCCATCCAAGGCTCCCATTATGCCCACTCTGTTCAAGCCTGGGAAAATTCCCAATCTTGCTGCTGCATACACCACATAAGAAGTCATAAAGAAACACTTAGTGTTTCTTATATTAGTTAGCTGATCATGGATAGCATTTGACACAATCATTGGCCAATCAAACTGATAGTCACCTTGTAAGATTATTTGGATGAAAGGAAACATCCATTCCTTGAAGTGGAACATATCCCTCTTCCCAAATACCTTGGACAACATTAGTATTAAATCCAATATTTGCTTCTTGAAATCTACCCTCTTAGGTTGGTGTGCAAGCTTGGATAGAGATTTCTTTTCTGTCTTTAGCCATTTTTTGTTCAAATGAGACCTATTAGAGTCCTTATATTTACCATATTTCTCCAAGGCCTCTACCTCACCCAACTGCACCAAACTCTTAGGATCCGGGACATTAAATATATTTTGAAACATCTGAGGAGTAAGATCAATGATCACCCTATTATGTGAATCCATGCATAGTCTTCTAGTAGGATTGTAGGCACTGGCTGCTGTTAAGATCAACTCCAGGCACTGGACTGATAAAGGGAACACAATAATATGTGCCAAGCTAGAATCAACAATCCTTTGTGTCCTTCCTGTTAGATTTGCTTGTTCTGCAAAGGTTTCTCCATGTAACTCCTCAAAGTTGTACTGGCCCAAGTTCGTATCAGTGATGTCTAACCAGTTTGATTCCACCTTGCTCACCTTCACAACCAGACTCCTATGATTATACCTCAAGGTATAAGGCAGTTGTTATGGCTTTAACTTCTTTGATGTTCCTGGTGCTGCCTTTGATGTTCCTGCAGGCTGGTTCCTTCGAGCAGCTTCCCCTGATGTTCCTGACATCTTTCAATTTTTCTGCAAGCAAAACCTCTAATTAGATCTTTAGATATTATCATAAAACATGCTTTAAAAACCATACCTTTCATATATGCACCGAAGGCGGAACCAGGCAGAAATACAACCTAAAACAATATCTTACAACACTACCGGACTTGGAGCCAAAACCGATATAGATATTTCACTAATAATAAACGGGCTTGGAGTCAGAATCAGGAAGGTTATCAGAATCGGGATCGGGATGGAAAACGGATTTGGTTTTCTTCAGATTTTCATTTTTCATATTCTATTTCCATTTCGCCTCCGCTTCCGACCTGGTCATCGTTATTTTGAAAGAAGACTTTCTCATTATACGCGGAGCCGGATACGGGCTGGAAATGGAATCGATACCTTTTGCAAAATAGAAGGTTTCAAGTTCAAGATCGATTTCGATCCCATCTCCACCTAGGTTGACCATGACGTCATCAAAGATTTTATCGATTTAACCTATAACTCCATGACTAAAACCAAGGTCGTATTAGATGAAAAGAGGCTTTAAAACACTATACTCATATGACCGTGGGGAACGACTGAATCCTAGGGTATTATATTTTAATCATTAAAAAGTGATCACAGAAACCAACAAAACCCTAATCTAATAAACATGATAAAAACTAGGGCACAGATTTTAAATCTTGCCGTTTTTACCAAACTGAACGCGATAAAACCCTAAGTAAAAATGATGAATCAATTAATCCTAACTCATTGTAAATCTCTAATCTACCTCACTGTAAATTTCAAAATAGCACGACGCAATCACAACTAAAGCGTGAAAGCGATCGTGCCCTAAAATAGAAAGAACTAAAAATAAAAGCAAAAGAAACAAAGAACATAACCAGACAAACAAAATAAAACAAGACCCGAACAAACAAGCACGCCAAGAAACATAAAATCATTTGAAAACGACATGATTCAAAGCACGGGCAAACATATATACAAAACATGCAACAGTAAATAAAATGAAGAACAACAATAAGAAAACCCACCTTGAATACACAAGAACCCAGCTAACCTTCTGAACTGATTCGCTCGCAACAATCTTCTCCTCCTTCAATCTTTTCGCTCAAATGAACTCTGTCGCTGCTCTTTCGTGCTCTTCAATCTCTTAATAATGATAATAATGACTCGTTTAATTCTTAAATGAAGGTAAAAATGAAGATTTCTACCTACACAAGCAGCTGTCATTAATGCATTAACACGCAGTTAAGGCGGAGTTGGAATTGAAAGAGAACCAACACTTCACAACAGTGCGACTTCAGTCAAAAAGTCAACGATCCAAAAACGACGGGGGCGGAACTAAAATGGAAACTGATTCGAAACCTTTTAAGAAATTTCCAAACTTCATTCCAATTCCGGTTTCGGGTCTGCCAACTAAACATAAAACAAAACCAAACTCAAAAAGTAAAACAAAAGACCGACATAATAAAACTAAACAAAAAGACAAAGACCCAAAACCAAAAGTCAAAATAGTGGAGGCAGGATTGGAATTGATTATGATTTTGCAACTTTCGATAAAAAACAACTTAACACCCACTCCGGCTTCGGTTCCGCTCAAGACAAAACAAAAGACATAAACAAAACAAAAGACATAAACAAAACAAAAAAGAAAAACAAAGTATTGGCAAAACAAGACTCCAAACTTTGTTTCAAAAACAACTAAGTACAAACATAACAAAGGGGGACCCATTTTGACCAAGGCAAAAGATGGGGTGGTTATGCAAGACATAACAATGCTATTAACTTATATTAAATTATTCAAATTCAAATATACTTGGCAATATTTTTTGAATTCTTTATTTTTTTGCTCTCCTACCAGTCTAGGATCCCCACTTTCTCCTTACTTTTTCTGTTTGGTTGGTAGAAGGCATTTCATTGATTATAGCATCAACTAATAAGTTGGGTATTGAATTGGATAAGCCATTTTCTTTTCTTTTTTTGTGAATTTTTCTCTTTGTATTTGTGTTTAAGTTATTGTAATTTGTCTACTATTATATCAGATTGAAAATACATATAGGGTTTGTGGGTTGTGCTTTTTCTACCCTAATATGAATTTGAGATGGTAATTTTTTCTTCATATTATTCATGATTTTCTCTCCCTAGGTTTTAGATCTACAAAATATGAATAAAAAATGGTTAGAACATGAAATGTAATGGACAACACAAAAGATTTTGGCAAAGTTGTAGGATGAACTGGAATAATTTTAGTGACTATTATTATTAATTTTCTCAAAATGAAAATCCTAATTATAATAATTTGGAGAAGATTGTTACCCTAAATTTTTAGTAAACAATGTTTCATTATAATATATGAGGTCAAGAAAATAGATTCTAATCATAAAATTTGCTTTTGATGAAGATTCAGTAGGATTTTTCAATTGGAAAATTGTTGGCCTCTAATAAATCTCTAGAGTAAATAATTACAGTATTTGTTACTCAGATAAAAAAATCTTGGGATTGGTTTTTAGTTTAACTATTAAAGTATTTCTAGGAAATGAAGTGAAGGGCTCCATTTCCTATTTCGTAGCCATGGATTTCTTTATTACCAAAAAAATATTAAAAAAAATCATGGAATCCGTTTTTTAGCTTGGGAAATCTTAGAGGAGGCTACAAATGACCTTTCACATGGTTTAGGAATTTCTTTATTACCAGTTCATCATGAACCCTCCTTTGTTGTTTGGTTCTTTCTTCATCAATGTAAAAGTTGTATAGATAAATGTTTTTTGTAGCAATAGTACATAAATATCCCAAAGGACCTCTCCTATACAAGTCACTATTTATAAAAATTATTTCCTCCTCTAGACAACTTAGCTATGTTTTGTATACAGTTTGTTTCTTGTACCATTAACATATTTAGTTTTGAGTGTACCACTTAATTGTTTTATTTGACTACGACAAAGCCAATAATATTATCAGTTCTATAGGGGCCTAGCTATCAGATCTTTAGTTTGCTATTACTTTCTAAAAAATATTACAAATTTGCTACCCTAATATTCAGATCAATCCAAATTTCTATAACATTTATGTAGAATAAAATTTTCTAAATTTGTGACTTGTATTTGACACCTAATTTTTTTGAAAATTTTGGATGAACTTTACAATAATGTTACTAGGATTTTTTAATTTGCACCTCAAGTTTCCTCTAGATGATTACTTAAACTCTGGCCTTTGCAGGTATATTTTACTATTTGAATAAGATGGCACAAAGAAGTCCAAGTGTGATTATGTAAGATGTTCAGAAGAAAAATTAGGTTCTCAATCATTCCAACCTACAAAATATGTCAAGAAATATAGAAATGACTATTAAAATCAACCAAATTTGTAAGATTGACAAAGGGTACCTAAATTTTAGTGATACTATTCTGCAACAATAGGGAAAGTTGGCAGCTTTAAATCTATGATAAATATGAATTTGGCTTTCAATCTGTGGTTATTTGAAAGTAATTTTAAGTAAGGAGACATGCATACTTATTGAGGATTTTTTATTGTGGAACAACTAGAGCGAAACATATTAATTACAATGTCATCTCCAGTTTCAATCTAATCTTACCTTTTGTCTGAATCAAAAAATTAATGCACTGAAGCAATACGCGGGGAAAGGAAATAAATGTTGCACAAGACATTGATGCAACATGTGGAGGATGAAATAAATTTTGTGTAGGTGTGCATCATTGAACAATAGTTCCAAAATATTTGGTACAGCTACTACCAAAATCTATTCACAATAAATAAAAACTAAATCTCCTTCTATTCACAATAAATGAAAACTAAATCTCCTACACTCTTTAGATCTGAGAGAATATTTTTCTAATGTATTAAATTATAATATTTCTAACCTTTTCAATGGATGAGTAATCTTTCAAGTGGTTGGTAAATTGTAAAGTTTCTTTTATTTTAATTTATAATAAGTTATAAATTGCTTTGATTTTTTTTATTAATAAAAAGAGGGTAAAAACTTTATTGAATCATGAAAGCATTACAAAGTCAGTAGAAAAAAACTCGCAAAGGGCCAAACAAAACCAATAATTAATTCACACCCAAGAAACACCTCATATCCTCCATAATCCACTCCTCCAGAGCAAGAGCCAAATCACCAGGAAGGTTTCCCCAATCATCCACTTACCAAGAACCCATCCTCTCAGTAGCCCACCTAGCCAAACCATCAGCCACCTTGTTCCATTCCCGAGGAACATGGTGAAATTCAATAAACTCCAAAGAATAACATAGAGAAACAGTCTGTTTAACCACCACAACCAACTTCCAATTCACATCCTTCAATTGACGTTATTCAACATATCAATAACAACCTGAGAATCAAATTCATAGACAATCCGATGCCACCCAAGACCAACCATCCGCTCAGCCGACAAAAGGATAGCAATAGACTCCATGAGATTATTAGAGTGCAGACCTCTATACATAGAGAAAAAAAAGATCACAACTCTTGAGCTATCTCTACCAATACCTCCTACGCTTGCATGCCCAAGATTTCCCCTAGAAGACCCATCCGTGTTAATTTTCAGCATCACTAGATCAGGAGGGCGCCGACAACCAACATGATCAACTCTCTCCCGAACACGACCATGATGCCTACTGCACAAGTTTTTCCTACCCATCTTAAAGAGGCCTTAGAGCATTAACCACTCCTAGGTCCCCATGAGCATTAAGAATAGACAAATCACATTTTGCAGCCATAGTCTCCTGAAGGGTCCCCAAAATTCACATCCACATTTGTCTAATAAGAAGCTTCTTATCCAAAACAATCCACCCGTTTCTTTCCAACCAAATATGCCAAACGATCAAACTAGGGCCAATTATCCAAAAAATACAAATAAAGGAGGTTTTAGCAAGAGGGGACCCCTGACTCCTCCAAAAGTCCTCTAAAGAAGACACATGGTTGCACGACCGACTCCAGAGATTCCAACAGATATTCCAAATATCCCTCACAAAATAACACTGAAAGAAAAGATGAGACAAATATTTGTCATGTTGATCACACATAACACACATGGAAGGGCCCTGAAACCCCCGCTTCCAAAGATTATCCCAAGTCAAACACTTGCCTTGAACAATTAGCCAAGAGAAGAAAATACATTTGGGCCAAGAAAACTCATTCCTAACATGCTTCCACCAAGAAACCTTATAGCTCCCAAAAATATCCTTATCTAGAACCTGGTAACCAGAGGCAATTGAAAATTTGCCTTTCAGATTAGGCCCCGAAGCCAACACATCTTTCCCAGGAAGAGAGTTGCAAACATGTTTCGAAAAAATATTAGCGAGCTCATGATGGTCCTCCGCCACCCCACCGGGGGGCCACTCCAGACACATGACAGTCCTTCCACTTAGAAATAATAATCTGACCCATGTTCTGTTGAGACTTAAAATCGGCCACACAACACTAACCTGCATCCATAAACACTTGGCACAAATTTTGCAAGTGAGGGTGAGAAGATGAAATGGGAGGATGTCCATCCCAAGAATCATGCCAGAATAAAGCATCACGACCACCATTACAAATCCAAAATAATCCTTGCTTAACAAGCTTGGCACCCCTTTTGAGGGTACCCCAAATCATAGAGCCCTTCCCTTCCAAGCTAAATCTAGCAACTTCAACACTCTCCACCCCACCCAAATATTTGAAGGTGAGGATTTTAGCCACAACAAATGCTATTGCGAGCATCAATGCCAATAAAATTTAGCAGCTAGAGCCTACCCATTCAAATCCATCTAACGTAGACCAAGACCACCTTCTTGCTTTGGTCTATAAAAAACATCCCACTTAACCAAAATCCACTTTCTATGAATAAAATTACCAGACCATAGGAACTGGTGAGACAATCTCTCAAAGTCTTTGATGAATCTAGAAGGAGCGGAGAGAACAAAACATCTGTAAAGAGGGAGAGCTTGAACCAATGACTTCAAAAGAGTCGCTCTACTCGCTGAAGAAATCCACCTGCAAGTCTAATAACTAACCAAACTTTGAAACTTATCAAGAATCTCTTGTCAAAACCGTTTTGGAAGTGAATGAATAGCAAGAGGGATGCCAAGATAAATAAAGGGGAGTGAACCAATCTAGAAATGGAGAATGCCAACAATTATCCTTTGAATAATCTTAGGAGTATGGAAAAAATAGATGAAAGACTTCCCCTCATTAATACACTACCCTGAAGTTGTCAAATAACTGTCCAACAAGCTACGCGATCTAATAGCCTCCTCACCCTTCACCCTACCCATCAAAGTAGTATCATCCACAAACTAAAGATGATATTGAGGAGGAATATCATTTCCCCAACTCCAACTCTGAATCTAGCCACTCACAACTTGAGAACGAATAAACCTCCCTAAACCTTTAGCAAGTAGGATGAATAAATAAGGAGACATGGGATCCCCTTGTCTGAGTCCCCTAGATGCACCAAACAACTCAGTGGGAATACCATTAATAAGCATTGAAAAGGAGGAGGAAGTAACACAACTCTTGACCCAGTCAATCTAGGTAGAAACAAAGCCAAAAGCTCCAAGAATCTTAAATAAGAAATCCCATTTGACTCGATCATATGCTTTAGCCATGTCCAACTTGATAAACATAGATTTTTCCTTGGAAGACTCCATAGAATGAATGGTCTCTAAAACAATAATAGCATCATCCATGATTTGTCTACCAACAACAAAACCCCCTTGCTCCTTAGAGATTAACCCGCTTAACCAAGGTTTGAGCCTTTTAGCAATGAACTTAGTAATAATCTTATAAACAACATTACAAAGAGAAAATTATTTGAAAAGATCCAAAGAGTTAGCCCCTTCCTTATTTGGAATGAGAGCTAAAAAGTTGTATTCATAGATTTCAACATTTGTTTACTTGTAAGTGATTCCTACACAACCTCCAAGAGATCCAACTTAACCACTTCCCAAAATTATTGAAAGAATTCAACTAGGAATCCATCAGGCCCAAGAGCTTTACCTTTCTTCATTTGAAACACCACATTTTCAAGCTCCAATAAGGTAATAGGATAAATTAAAGATTCATTCATTTCATTAGAAACTAGCCGCGGAATACAATCCATAATTCTAGCTTCATCCTGCACTGTAGGGGCAAATCCTCAGAGAATAAAGTATAAAAAATTGAGGAGAAATTCTCTCTATCCAATGATAAGAGAGAGGGAATAAAATTACCTTGCCTTCGATCCTTAACAGAGTTGTGAAAGAAAGAAGTATTCTGATCACTAGCTTGAAGCCATTCAATACGAGACTTCTGCTTCCAAAAAAATTCTTCTCTTAACTCCCATTCCTCAACATCCTTCACTTCAACAGCCTCTAAAAAACCAAGGTCCTCAGTGAGTCCCTGGTCATGAATCTACTTGGTGATCATATCCAAACTATCCAGAGCCTTATGTATTGCATGAAACAGATTACCAAAGTGATGTCTATTCCATCACTTCAACCTATATTTAACATACTAGAGCCTCTTAGAGAAAGAGTACATAGCAATGCCATAAGCCGATTTCCCAAGACACCACCATCTAGGAACCAAATCATGGAGAGACCTGTCCCTAAGCCACACAAGTGGAAACTTAAAAGACTGCTTAACATAGTGCTGAGGTAACTCAACCGTAAGCTTAATTGGCCAGTGATCAGAGCCCTGACTATCCAATATCTCTAAGATAGTCATCCACCTGTCCCCCATCCAAAATTTGGACACCAAAAACCTATCCAACCTTTTGTAAATAGCATCATCTCCACTTCTATTATTCCAAGTAAAGACCCTATTAGTTGGATTGATGTCAACCAACCTCAGAAGAGCGACATTATTCTGTAAAAGTCATGAGGAAGGCTCCAGGTGAGCATTACCTCCCCTCTTCTCCTCTAAATAAATAACAACATTAAAGTCCCCAGCCAAGGTCCAAGGAAAATAAGGGTCCAAAGACCTCACATGTCTAAAATGATCCCATAGTCGATCTTTACCTTGAAAATCAATCAGTGCACATATATTAGAGAACACAAGTAATCAAACCCCTACAGGAAAGCCACCAAATTGGACTGACTTTTTGAGGATCCCATAAATAGGCCATGCCACTAGAGCTACCAAGCACTCCCACATATTGACATTGACCACGACCCCAACTATTTGAAGCCACCCTCAGCATACTATCAACTAATAATTTAGTCTCCTGAAGGAAGATCACATCTAGAGAATGAACACAAACCAAATCCCGAATAGCCTTTTGTTGAGGGATGCTATTCATGCCCCTCAAATTCCAAGAAAGCACAATCATCATTGAGGTTGGGAGAAGTGAGCATCAATAGTCTTCACCGAACCAACCTCAACTAGTGTCTCACCAGCTAGCTTCACCTTTTCTTGGTCTTTCTTATGACCAACCTTAGAAGGTTTCTCGAGAACCCCCTTCTTGAGAGTTTTTGATGCAAACCCAAAACAAAGGGAGAAGCCTTATTTTTACCTATATCTGAACCACCTCGCTCCTTCATAATAACTCCACCAAAACTAGAGGAGCCCCCAGATTCAACAATCACTCCACCTGTCTCTCCTAAAACCAATGCCAAAGAAGTCAAAATGGAACCCAACTGAGGATCCTAAACACCAGATTGATCCATCTTGGAATCCACCAAAGGCTGCACAAGAGGAAATTCTAGAGAACCAGAGCCACCCTTCAAAAGCATGTCAACCGAGAACCCTTTCTCCTGGACTAACTCATCCAAAGCCTCAAATATATTGAAAGTGTCCCCCTCCTGCCTATCCTTAAGAGATCTCTTTTGACCCCGTCCTCGATTGCATGACTTGACCGGAACAAAACCATCTTTATCCACAGTCTCCCCCTGCATGGGAGCTTTACCCTTTTCCACCCATGGGTTAGATTGAGCATTCACATTACTTACACCACCAGTACCAGAAGCATGAGGGAACCTCTGTTGAAGATGACCATACTCCTAACACAACCGACACCAGAAAGGAAACGTCTTTTAATCCAAAGGCTGAGTCCAGGAGCTATAACCAACAATCAAATCAATGGAATCAGGAAAAGGTTGACTCAGATCAATCTCAACACATACCTACGCATAAGAGAAGATATTCTTATCCAGAGTTTACTGAGAAGGGCCAAAAGGTTTTCCCAACAAAAAAGCGATTGATTGTAATATATCACTCCTCCAACACTCAAGTGGCAGTCGAGGAAGACAAACCCAAATTGGGACCCGAGAAGGCAGCTCTTCTGCAAAATTAAAGCCTGTAGGCCATGGTTTTACGAATAGGCCAACTTGAATATGAAAGTAAGGTCCACCTTCAAATGCCCTATTTTGATTTGAAACACTTGAAAAATCCACCAAAAAGAAGTTATTTGCAACCAACAAAATCTCAAAGTCACCCTCTGGGTTCCACATCATTCAGATCCAGGTATTGAGGAATGGAAAAGAAACCTTCATCCCCATAAACTTGTAGATCAAGACATGCTTTTTGTGAAGATTATGGCTTGATCAGGGAATCATTCACCCTATGGTGAATGGGTCCTAGATGAGGTTTTTGAAAATTATTTTTACATATTTTTAGGTGTTTTCCAATGGTTTTCAGATTCCGGTGGGTTACAACAAGTTTCACTTTCATTTTTTTGTAAATGCAATGTGAAATGCAAGTTGAAAATGTGACAAAATGATGACCTAAAAGACCTAGTTTGATATGCAATTTTTGTTTCAATTTTCAAATGCAAGTTTATATGATGTAAATGATATGCAAGATGACTGATTTTTTTTTTGTTTTTTAGATATAAGAATGCAAACAATGCAATCCTAAAACCCTAGATGAGATGCAAATTTGAATGCAAACTAGACACCCTAAATGAGACCTAATTCAATGCAAATGAATGAAAATGAATGCAAGATCTAAATCTAGGATGAAAATGGATTCCAAAATAAAAAAAATAGAATACACAAAACATCAAGTTCACCAAAATGAAATGAAGGAAAAGAGGTTTACCATAATGAAACAAAATGATGAACCTAATTTCAGTATGATTTCATTCAATATGTGTGCTATAATGCATAAATGAGTAGCATAAATCAAACCTAACTGATATAAAAGTCAAAAGGTAGGTTTTAATAGGGTCAAATGTTGTGTACCTGTTGCAAAAAGAGATTTTTTGAACCTCATTGAGGACTCATTCACCCTATGGCGAATGGGTCTTTGCTAGGGCTCTAGAAAATCTATTTCTGGGTTTTGTTCCTCTCAGTCCACACTCCCAGTAGTCAGGCACTGTCAAAAAGCCGAAAATAAATCCTGTAGCTCAATTTCTATGATTTTGCAACTTTCTTGTCAACTTTGACAAATTTTGCAATTTTTCTCTCCAAATGATCTTCAACCTAAAACTTGCAATCACACATCAAAGAGGAGAAAATTTTGTTTGTTAGGGAATAGGGGTTTGCTTTGGTCAAACCCCATTTTGGTAATTAAACCTTGAAATTAAACAATGGATGAAAGGAATGATAAATGAACAAAATGCAATGTCACAACTCACCACACCTTAGTTGGAACCTTGGATTGTACATCTGCAACTTAGCATGAAGTGGCCTCAATGAATGTAGATCTTGATCATGAAACTTGATTAGAACAATGCCTTTGAATTTGCTTGATTGATCTTGAATGCTACATCAACACATTAGCTCAACAACATGCATGATGCATTATGCCTTTGAAATGATAAAATGGATCTTGATTGCTGCAATAATATTCAACAATCTACCCTTGAAATGCCTTAGAAATTATCTTGTGAACTCTCGATCTCATAAACTTGATATTAGGATGCTTGCATCAAAATTCTTCATTAAAAACATAGTGAAATAACCTTGTATTTATAAATATCTTAACATTAATTCTTGAAATTCAAATAACACAAGCCGACATCAAATCTAGGATTTAAAATCATTAAAATACCACCGAAAACATATCCCAAGGGGGGGTCCTAGGTCTAAGTGAGGACCCATTCGCCCTAGCTCACTTAACTAGGACACACTTCGGATAATGTGTAATTTTATGTGAAAATAGGGTCCTAGGACCTAGTGAGGACCCATTCACCAGGTGGCGAATGGGTCCTAGGTCAAACCTAGGACACACACCTTCTAAAATTAAGTGTTGTGTAATATCATTTATGAATGTCAGGCATTATCCCTTAGAATCTGCAATTAATTAGGCTTGGATTTGAATTAAAGGGGCCAATTAAGGAAAATTAAGCTCAATTAATTAATATAGCCCTAGATTAGTGTGAAAGTGTAAAGATACACTTTACAAAACCCTAAATAAGGCACCATTAAGTCCATTTAGTTTAAAAAGGGACCTAAACTTAATGTGAACGTGGAAAACACATTACAAAACTAAATCAAAGCAACGTTAAGTTCATTTTCATACTAATTATTCCCAAACTAAGGAAAAAGGGATACTTTTTCCGTTACTACATTTTGCTCCCACTTTAGTCAGAGTATGACCCCATGTCAAACTCACACTAAAGAAAATATTCAAGACACTTATGTATGTGACAATGACAATGATACAAAATCATGCAATATCAAAGACCAAGAAGATCAAGCCTAGATTGTCTAATGCGATGTGGAACACATCTAGACTATCGATTTTGCACTCACTCAGAGGTAGCGAAACTCTAGGCTATCCACTAGGTGAGTCTTCCAATAGGGTGGCTTAGTGAGAAAGTTATGCCTATGTGTCAGCTCTCACCATACAATGAGAAAGTCATGCCTATTTGTTGGCTCCCAACATACTAACCATACCAAAGCTATCCCCTTGATAACTTCAATAAGGTGTCACAAGGTGCAACAAAACTAAGGGGTGGAAAATGAGAGAATCATATTAAGCTCCCATACCATATCAAAGATATCCTCCTGACAACTTCAATAAGGCACCACAATGCAAGGCAAGGCTCCATAGACAATCAAGGTGTGTTGTGCTAGGTGGCCTTGAATTAGGGTTTTTGAGCTTCATAAGCTCAGGAAGCTATATTATGCCAAACACTTATGAACATTATATATAAGTTTTTGTTCAAAGGGATCTTGCTTCGTTCGTGTAAGGTCTTCTTCTTAGGGATCATTGTGCCTAATGTCTCCAAGAGAGGACAAGTCAAGAGTAAAAGTTTCACAACGTAGGGAATGCAGTGTGTCGCATCACCACTAAAAGGAAAGTTGTATGCTAAGAAATATCACACTCTTGGAGGACATCAAACCCAATGACACCACCAAGAAAAGGATGCATAACAAGAAAAAAGAAAATCGCACCATGAAACATGCAATTTTTTTAAAAGATATTATCAATGTGCCCCCACTTTAAAGCGGTTGCTAACACCATTGTTGTGACTAATTGATTTAAAGTAGCCAATGTTTACTTCTAAGACATAAGAGCTTTCCTCAGAAAACCCTATGCAAAGTCATATGTTTCTGAAATAAAGCTACGCAACAAAAAAGGAGGGAGGGGTTGCCCCCAAAAATACATAAGGGATTTATGGATTCATGGTTAGTATGTCTTTGCTACAATGTTGTCATAGAACATGAAAAATGCCATCATTCCCCAAATAATCATAGAACTGGAAGAATGACACATAAACAAAGAAAAATCCTTTCGATTCAACATGGAAGAGACCTAAATGTCTTGATGCCTTGCCTCATCCCCAAAAGGAAAACACAAGACAAGCAAAAAAGGATAAAATGCTTATGACATTTAGAAGAATTTAGATACAAATAGATGAATGCACAAAGAGAGAGAGAGAGATACACCAAATGGAAGAGAATGAGGGATCACATTACACACATGAAATCACATAAAGAACTTGAAAAACAAAGCAAAATACTAGTAAGACACATGCGAGTCAACCTATAGCAGGTCGTTTGCATCCCAATCTCGATCGGTATATACTGAAGGCAGATAACTAGCCAAAGGGAGAACATCGCATGCCAAAACTAGGACAAGGCTAACTAACCCCTTGCCCCCACTAAGTGTAGGACAAGGATGAGCTGAGATAGGTGATGAGAATGAGCTCCTTGGGATAAAGGTAATTATTTGCAATGAATGTATAACATGTAATAGTGAGAATGTTATGACCCTACAACTATTACATGGAAAAGAGAAAATTGCATGCTTTAAGGGATTACTTTTATGATATTAAACTTCTTAAATATTCTTTTTAAAGCACGACACTCATCAGTCTATGTCCAAGAACTCTATGATATCGACAATGAGACATGTTTGTGTTCTTAGGATTTGGATTTGGATTTTCTCTAATGGGTGGTAATGTTATGAGTCCTTGATTTAGAAGAATGTATAAGATTCTTTCATTTTCAAGCATAAGACACAAAAAATTGAGTTTCTTGAGCTTATAAGGCTTGCGTGTCTTGCTTGATTCACTGACTTGTATATGTTGAGGAGGAGGACCTAAGATGATCCTATCATCCTTGTGAGGCATTGGTTGTTATTTAGAAAGGACACTTATGCCAAGAGGAGGATCTTGATATCCTAATCCTTTAGTTTGTTTAATAGGAATTTTCTCTAAAAGTTTTTGAATTTCATGTTCATTAGTTATGTCACATCCTTGGTTGGTTAGAATATTAAAGCCTTGGCCATAAGTCTCTTCAAGGTTGATGGGAGTATTGGTCACTTTGTTAACATAAGATGGATAGTTATGCACTTGATTAGAGGAGCTAGGTTCACTCATTGTTAGAAGTTTAGGCTTAGTTTGTGACTCAATTTCAGGATGTAAAAGACCAAACATCTCAAATTGTGTTGGTTGTTTCATGGAAGGGTAAAAGGATGCATTATTCTCAAGATTGTTAGGGCAATCATCTATGAACTCATGCATGCTAGCATCATCTTCTCCAATAATGTCAACTTCGTGAGGACACTCATTAGGAGTTGGGTGAGCATGTGTAGGTTCAATTGCATCAGGATCATTTCCAAAAACACAACCTGAAACATCAACCAAGGAGAACAAAGACTTCCACACATTGCTAAAACACTTATCCATTTTTAGATTTTCAAACTTGAAACAATGTAATTTTCTGATTACACTAAGTAACAATCTAAAAATGAAATCTTGTAAATGCAATTTTGGAATCACACAATGTAATAAATGTACAAAATTAAGCTAGATATGATGAAATTAATGAAACACAAACTCAACAGGCTGAAACAAAAATCTGAAAGCAACAAATAGATAAACAAAAAGGAAGGTTTTAATTTCCAAAAATGTAGATTATGGTCTGATTAGGGAATCATTCACCCTATGGCGAATGGGTCCTAGATGAGGTTTTTGAAACTGATTTTTACAGATTTTTAGGTGTATGGTTTTCAGATTCAGGTGGGTTACAACAAATTTTAGTTTCAGTTTTTTGTAAATACAATGTGAAATGCAAGTTGAAAATGTGACAAAATGATGACCTAAAAGACCTAGCTTGATATGCAATTTTTGTTTAGATTTTCAAATGCAAGTTTATATGATGTAAATGATATGCAAGATGACTGATTTTTTTTGTTTTTCAGATTTAAAGAATGCAAACAATGCAATCCTAAAACCCTAGATGAGATGCAAATTTGAATGCAAACTAGACACCCTAAATGAGACCTAATTCAATGCAAATGAATGAAAATGAATGCAAGATCTAAATCTAGGATGAAAATGGATTCCAAAATAAAAAAGATACAATATACAAAACATCAAGTTCACCAAAATGAAATGAAGGAAAAGAGGTTTACCATAATGAGACAAAATGATGGATTTCATTCAATATGTGTGCTATAATGCATAAATGAGTAGCAAAAATCAATCCTAATTGATATAACAATCAAAAGGAAGGTTTTAAGAGGTTCAAATGCTGTGTACCTATTACAAAAAGAGATTTTTCGAACCTCACTAAGGACTCATTCACCCTATGGAGAATGGGTCTTGGCTAGGGCTCTAGAAAATTTGTTTCTAGGTTTTGTTCCTCTCAGTCTGCACTCCCAGATTCTAGTAAGGCAATGTTGAAAAGCTAAAAATAAATCTTGTAGCTCAATTTCTATGATTTTGCAACTTTCTTGACAAATTTGACAACTTTTGTAATTTTTCTCTCCAAATGATCTTCAACCTAAAACCTACAATCACATATCAAAGAGGAGAAAATGTTGTTTGTTAGGGGATAGGGGTTTACTTTGGTCAAATCCCGTTTTGGTAATTAAACCTTGAAATGGAACAATGCATGAAAGGAATGATGAATGAACAAAATGCAATGTCACAACTCACCATACCTTAGTTGGAACCTTGGATTGTAGATCTGTAACTTAGCATGAATTGGCCTCAATGAATGTAGATCTTGATCATGAAACTTGATTAGAACAATGCCTTTGAATATGCTTGTTTGACCTTGAATACTACATCAACACATTAGCTCAACAACATGCATGATGCATTATTCCTTTGACATGATGAAATGGATCTTGATTACTGCAATAATCTTCAATAATCTTCCCTTGAAATGCCTTAGAAATTCTCTTATGAACTCTTGATCTCATAAACTTGCTATTAGGATGCTTGCATCAAAATTCTTAGTTAAAAACATAGTGAAATAACCTTGTATTTATACATATCTTAACATTAGTTCCCAAAATTCAAATAACACAAGCAGGCATTGAATCTAGGATTTGAAATCATTAAAATACTGCCAAAAACATCCTAAGGGGGTTCCTAGGTCTAAGTGAGGACCCATTCACCCTATGGTGAATGGTTCCTAGCTCACTTAATTAGGACACACTTTGGACAAAGTGCAATTTTATGTGAAAATAGGGTCCTAGGTCACTAACCTAGGACACACACCTTCTAAAATTAAGTGTTTTGCAATATCATTTATGAATGTCAAGATTTATCCCTCAGAATCTATAATTAATTAGGCTTGGATTTGAATTAAAGGGGCCAATTAAGGAAAATTAACTTCAATTAATTAATAAAGCCCTAGATTAGTGTGAAAGTGTAAAGATACACTTTACAACACTCTAAATAAGGCACCATTAAGTCCATTTAGTTTTAAAAAGGGACCTAAACTTAATGTGAATGTGGAAAAAACATTACAACACTAAATAAAGGCAAAATTAAGTTCATTTTAGTATTAATTATTCCCAAACTAAGGAAAAAGGGATACTTTTTTTGTTACTACATCTTCTTCATTCAAAATGAATGTAATTTATTTTAACATCTCCTATATCATCTTTATATTACTTTCCTCAGCTTGTACTTTGTTAAAGGTTGAAATAAATGGGAGAAAATATTCACCATCTCTTCTTTTGAGTCCCTAATAACCCCTTCATCTATGGACATACTTGATATTGTGTTTATTTTTATATGTTTGAGAGTGGACTGGTGAAAGAATGTAGTGTTCCTATCCCCAACAATAAGCCAATTGTTTCTTGATTTTTGTTTCCAAAACATTTCCTTTTTTTATCACAACCCTTTTCCAATCTTCTCTCATAACAACATCCTCTTGGTGTGGATTTTGATCATTGCCTCCTTTTTTCTATTTTTTCTTGACTTTTTTAGTTTTTGAATCAAGAAATATTTATACTAAAAAGTATTCCCAAACAAGATTTATTCCATTTTTTAGCTTTGACACCAATCTAACACATGGTAATCTCATTTTGAGTTTGTTCCCACCAATCCACAATGCAATCTTTGAATTGTGGGTGAGAAGACAACATTATTTTATATTTAAAGGGGTAGGTCCCTTTTCTAATAGGGTTATTCTAGTTTAGAATCAAGGGGTTGTGATTTGAACCCATCCTAGGCAAGGTAGTTAGGGAGACATAAGCAACAATACCCTAGGTAGTTGAAATTAGGAACTTATCGAATTTGACTTGGATAGAGTGGTTTTAGGTTCTTATGTTAGACCAAGTGAACAAAAAACCTTGAGATTCAATATCTATTAGATAAGTGTTGTCCAAAAAATTTACTAGCCCAATCATGCTATCAAAATAGTTCACTATTCCACCTGATTTCTCTAAATAGACCAAAGGTGTGTTGAAGTAACCTTCCACAATCCAGGAGTCCCTTGAATTAGAAAGATTCTAGAAGAGAAAGTCCCAAAGAGAACTTCACTTAGATAGAATATTTGGGGTATACATATTTATTAGGTTCCATTTTTCTTTCTTATCCATTCTAAGAAAGCTAACTTGTAGATGATTTTTTGATTTCCTTTCCTTTAAGAATATGAGAGTTTCACAAAGTGACTAGACCACCAGAAGCACCAACAACATTAGACGATCAGTACTTGATGCTAGGCTAGATCAATTTAGCCACCAAAATTTAGGTTTATTTATTTATTTTCTATTGTTGAATTAGATCAATGTCCACTTTGTTTTCTTTTATGCAATTCTTTAAAATCATCTAATTTTTAGGGCTATTGAGCCTTGTGACATCCTAAGAGAGTACGATCATTTAATGTGTCTTCTAAAGGTGGACATCTCGAGAGTCTTTTGTTTTCCATAAGAAACTTACTTGTCCATTTCCTTTGACCTGGTTATTGTGGGTCTACTGACCTTTTGATATGAACCTACATCAACTATCTTCCTAAGTTCCTTCTTATTTTTTCTTGTTTTAAGAAGGGGAGATAAAACAATAAAATCCACTTGAGGGTTGATGCTAGGGTCAATTTTGACTTCAAAATTATCCTCTAAGGAGATCACAGTTATTCCTTCCTCCTTTTTATTTCTTTCTAAAATCCTTGTTTTCATCTCTAATTGGTTCTTAGCTTACTCTTTGCTCCACTTTATTTTCTTGAAATAGTTCTTTTAATGACATTCTATCTAGGGGAGTCAAGGATTCAAAATATGTGGTACTTCCATCCATACTTTGAAAATTATTCAAGAAAGATTCACCAAATTTTGGAGGGGAAGGTTATAAAGAATTGAAAAGGTTTAAGATATTCTTTTGGAAAGGGTAATGATATAATTCTTTCTCTAGTATGACCTCAAATGTTGAATTCTTCAAAGGGAAAGCCTCCTCTAAAATCCCCAAACTAGGGGAAGGATATGAAAATTCTTTCGACACCTACATTTTATTGTGTGTTCCTTTGGCCCAAAATTATAGACCACACATCAACTCACCAAATGTTCAAACTATAAGAAATTTTGGAAATAAAGCCTTGATTTTTCATAAAGAATTTTTGAGTTCACTTCCCAATTTAGATTAAAGAGTGTTTGAGTTCTAAAGGGACCTATTCACCTACACATTGACATAGATCCTAACTTATGAATATGTGATTTTATCTTCTAACACCAAGGTACCTTCGTCACAAATAGGAGAGGTATCAAAAGAAGGACAACTATGATTTTCATGATCATCTGTGATTGCATTCTCTTGCACCAAAACATTGTTACAAGTAGGAGAGATAGTAGGAAATGAGTGAAGGATAGGTAGATTTATATTAGGAAATGTGTCAATGATTTCACTCTCTTTCATCAAGGTACTCTCATAATTAGGAAATATATTGGGAGAATTACTAACATGTTTGTTAATGAACTCATTTATTTTCTCTAGATTTTACTCATAAGTACAATCTCCTTACTTGTAAGTAATTAAATGAGTAGGTGAATAGATCCCTATTAAACTACACATTGACATAGATCCTATCTTATAAGTACAATCTCCTTACTTATAAGTGAAATCTAGAGAAAATAAATGAGTTCATTAATGGGTTACACTTTTTGGCCAAACTTGACATTAAAATCAACATTTTTCACTAGATCTTCACTTTCTTACACCTATAGCAGCTAAACCATTAAGAATTTGAAGATGAAGAATACTAGTGATTTGTGAGATTTTGTGTGTAGATTCTAATTATATATTTTTTAAAAATTTAAAAATAAATTGTGAATCCTTTTATGTAATTTTTAATAACTTATTTTTTCTACTAAACATCATTTTAAAAAAGTGATGCTTACTTCATACCGCATAAATTTTTTTATACAAAGGATACAATTCTAATTTTTAAAATACATATTTGTCACAACAATATCTAGTGCATGGATATTTTTTCATATTTTTTTGTTGCATATATTTTTTAATAAATTTTTAGGTCAGAGTAATTATAATTTGGACAAAGGTGTACTTTGTACCACATAACTTTTTTTGTATGCGTTTGAATTAACTTATTCCCTTTTTATTGGAATAAGGACATTAATAGCTAGTGCACATGTATTTTTTAGGTTTTTTTTCTCTATTTTCCTATTTTTTTGTTCGTGTGAAACAAAGAACTTGATTTTCATTTAAAAACCTACATTCACAAGAAATAAAAAATAAATATAATAATCAAATTAAATATATTTAAAATTATAATTTTTGGGAAGCTTATAATAAGGGATACATACTTGCAAAACATAAATTTTAAATGAATTCATTTGATCCCCCAAAATGTAAATCAAAACTTGTTTTAATCAACATTTTGATAAGTGCAGAGGAGACTCCATTATAGGTATGGTTTAAAACTAACGGGGTTCTATCCAAGGGGGTTTTATCAAACCCTCTTTAATTAAAATCCTTTAAATGTAACCTTTAAAGGCTTATATCATTATATTTTCCAAAAATATGTGATTTCAGACATAAATCAAGATGTCCTAGAAAGTGTAACCCATTATTGTGGCAACACAAACATGTTAGTCATTCTCCCAATATCTTTCCTAATTATGAGAGTACCTTGATGCAAGAGAGTGAAATCATTGAAACATTTCCTAATATAACTCTACCTATCCTTCACTCATCTCCTACTATCTCTCCGACTTGTAAGAATGTTTTAGTGCAAGAGAACACAATCCCAGACGGTCATGATAATCATAGTTGTCCTTCTTCTGATACCTCTCCTATTTGTGATGAGGGTACCTTGGTGTTATAAGATAAAATTATTAAGCATCATGGGGATCTTGTTTGTACCTCTCCCAATGCTTTACCCATTTGGGAAGATATGGTAGCAAAATAAGATGATATCATTAATATATTTCTTTCGAAAGATAGTAAGATGGCTTGTTTAGATGCTAAGGAAAACCTAGACCCCTCCTCAATAGAAGATCATCAATAATAAGTCAAATCCATTGAGGTTATGAACACACAATTGGCCATTAGATATCCTCTAATTATTGGACCTCCTAAAACTCATTTTTTACCTCCTAAGAGTCCTCTAATTATTAGACCTCCTAAGTCACCTCCTAAGCCACTTCTCATTATAGGACCTTCTAAACCTCTAGGTGCTATCTTAAACTTTGCAAAACAACTTACTAGTAATAATGTGTCACAACAACCAAGTTATAATACTATAGCTCACACATATAACACTAGAAATAATAAGAAACCAAGATAAATGCAAGCCATTCCTTCATTGGTACCATTCCCACAACTTGTTTGACCTAGTGCCCCTCGTTTACCTCAAAATAATAGAAATGAGTATATGATCTTGTGGAACAACTACAACACTCCTACTAAGATCTTCCTTTAGGATTTGATTCAAACATCGCTTGTTTACCATGAGATGCTTCAAAATGGTTTTTAGAAAGTTGTTGTCCCTACTAGTGTCCAACTAAATGATATAGCAGATTTGATTGAGAATATGAATCAACCTAATTTAGACATTACCTTTCACCAAAGTGAATTACCTCCTTTAGAAATGCAGAAACAAAATGATGATTTGATGTCTATTTTCTGTTATCAACAAGGATAGGATCAGGTGTACCCTTGTTGACAATGGTTTAGGGCTTAATATTTGTAGTGTGAACCTTTTGGATATAATTGGGGTGGATAAGACTAAAATTCAACCAACTAAGTTATCTATTCATGGTTTTGATAATGTGGGAAAACAACCGTTTGGTGTATTAACATTACCTGTTAAAGTTGGCAAGGTTACATTACAAACCCCTATCCATGTCATGCCTCATGATGTTTCATATAATATTCTCTTGGGTAGACCATGGATTCATGAATTGAATGGAGTGCCTTCCATGCTACATTGTATAATGAAATACACTTAAAAAAGAAGGTTTACATGATAAGAGTTGATCCAAAATCTAAAAATCATTTACAAATTGGGGGAATGAAAATTCCTTTGACAACATTGATACCAACTATGAAAGTCGAACCTTTATAAATTGATCATGATCCCGATTGTCTTTCATTTGTGAAAAATTTATTTGATGATGTTTGGGGTTCATTAGATTTCACACCTAAATTTGATGAGGAATACAATATTATACAATTAAAGTCAAGGAGAGAGAAATAAGTGGCAATGGTATCAACACAATCTGAGTCATCAAAAGCATTTGAGTCTACAACTTTTAGCAAAGAAGAGAAAAACACAACTTATACATCCACATATGATGATCATGTAAAACCACCTTCCCCACAATAAATGGAACAACTTTATGGAAGAGGTTATCAAATTTTGAAACAATGTGGCTATAAGGGAAAAGGGTGTGGTGTAAGAGAACAAGGTATTTGTGTCCCCAAAGAGCCTAATACACAAGAAACAACAAGAGGTCTTAGCTATTATCATTAAAAAACATCAAAAAATCTTTCACTTAATCAATAGCATTAGTTGTTGCTCCTTGTCATGTGGTAGTTGTAGTATCATAACATATTCACTACCATTCACGTGGGTATACACTTGGCTTTATGCAATCATATTTCATTTTTCATGGATAAATATATCATCATACAATCTTGGCTCACCTTTTGTCTCTACACTTGGGGACAAGGGTTAGGTAGCCTTGTCTTAGGTGTATTCCTTATTGGGATCCCTTCATTTCTCCTTAAAATGTTAGTGTAGCAAGTACACTAACAATTTAAGAGGGGGGATATAGTCCCCCGCTTGTTGTTTATATAATAAATAGTCCCTTCTTAGTGATGATATAATACATCTCCTAGGGAGTGTGACATTTTCAACCAAAGTTTTCCCTTATTAAACTATGTGACATATCTCCTTTGTGGTGATATTAGACTTCATGGCCCACAAGAGTGTGACCTTTCTTGACATATAATTTTCTCCTTAGTGGTAATGCTATGAATAGTGTTCCCTAAGGTGTGATCTTTTATTCCTCGACTAGTCCTCTCTTGGTGGTGATGTCAAGTGTGATGTTCCCTAAGGTGTGACCTTTCATAAATTAAGCAATGCCCCTTTGATGTTGTTGGATTTTTAATTTATCCTGATGTCATTTATGCACCCCATGAGGTGATTTTTTTTTGCACCCCTAAGGTGAGTTTTGTTGCAACCCCATGAGGTGAGTTTTTGAAAAATAGTTTACGGACCATGAACTTGAAAATCCCTTCTTGATAGGATCATTGAGCATAACACATCTTGCTTGATAGTGGATCTATGTGTTTTATGAGTGTTTAACATAACGTGGCTTGTTAGCCTTATGAAACCCATCATATTACATGGCCACCTAGCATAATACACTATGCTTTCTAGTAGATCCATGTGTTTCATAAGTGATGTGTATGACTTCAGTCCTCATGGAGCATTGTTCTTTATTTGATGGATGACATTTGATATTTGAGGCAATTTAAGACTAAGGTCTCTTTGCCTTACCAACTCGAATCTTTAGTACTAACCTTATGTTTTGTTTATGGTTATGCATTTTCATTGTCTTCTTCATGTTTGCATTATGTTTTCTCCATGTTTTTTTTCATTTTATCATCCTCCATATATTATATCATGTCATATGTTTTCATTGTGTTTTCTTTGTGTTTTCCAACATGTTTGTTTGTGTATCTGGTATTGTTGCATATCATGCATGTGTGTGTGTTCCTTTGTGCTTATGTTGGTTTTCCATAGGATCTTAATCCTGGGGGCTTAAGCTCTCCCCCTAGATCCTTACTCATCCTATCTCTTCAAAATTTGGACAATCGAACCCCTCTTGACATATTTCTCTACTTTAGTGTGAGTTTGAGCATAAGTTCATACTCTCACTAAAGTGGGGGCTAAATGTTGCATAAAAAATTGTATACACTTATAATTTCACATTATGTTTTGGCCCCCTAATTTATTGGACTTAGTTAAGCTTCTAATTTGCCAAATTCTGTATTCCAAAGCCTAATTTTTACCATTTTTTAAGGGGAACCAATATTAAACAAATGCATTCAATCATTATATTGCCTTAGATCAAGTGTTTCCTAGAAATTTGGGTCAAGTACCATTCACCCACGAGTGACTGGGTCCCCCTCCTTAGCCAGGACCCATTTTTAAATATGTTTTTGGCGGCAATTTAACATTTAGAATTCAAATTTCAAATGTCGGCTTCTAGGATCTAATTTTTAAAATTAAATAAGTTCCTATAAATACCTAGTCATTTTACCATTTGAAAGCTAAGTAAAAGAATCTAACAAGAGGTGAAATTCAAGATCATTCAAGAGAAAGTCAATGACAATATTTCAAAGATTTATTGCAACAATTCAAGATCCAAGCATCATGCCAAAGTGTTTTTTAGTTTATGTTATCATGTTGTAATTATTTTTGAAGGCTAACATATTTTTATAGGTCTCAAAAACATCCAAGCATTCAAACAATCAAGATCCAAATTCTCGAGGTAATGTGTATGTCTTCAATCGTTCAAGGTAGCCATTGAAGGATGGTGAGTTGCAACACATTGTGATTTCATCATTCCTTTCTTCCAATTATCATTTATCCATTAAAATTTTCTATTGTGGAACTCAAAACACTTACAAGGGGTTTGATTAAGGCAATCCCCTAAAATTTCCCAACATTTCTCCTCTTTGTGAATGCGTAGGTTACAAGTTCAAGAAGGATTGAGAAGAGTTTGAAGATCAATTTTACATTGTTGCATTTGTTGTCATCGACCTTGTTAAGAGATAGAAACTCACCTACAAAATTTATTTACAAAATTTTGACAGTGGGATAGGCAGCAAATAGAAGCTTGGATCCAACACCAAAGGACCCCAAAAATTGATCAAAACCTCTTACAAAGACTGAATTTCCATTGGGAAACCTAGTCCTTGTAGTCATAGCCAAACCAATTTTTTTGGGTAGGTACATATCAGTTTGCACCTTTCGGATCTATCGAAACTTGACTATTTTTGTTTATCAATTATCATGATCTTGTATTTTTCATTTTAGGGAATAAAGGATCATTAAGTTGTTCATTCCAAAATATTTCCAATCCACTCCCATCCCCCTTTAGATGTGGATCCATGTCTGATTGGCTCACCATTGAGGCTGAAAGTCAATCTTTTCACCTTGTTAATCTACATCTCAATGTAACTTGGAAAAAGGCCTCTTCCATCCTAGGTTCTTTGCATTTAGGACTTAGGACCCCTTTTTTTATGTTACATTAACAAACAAAGCAATAAGAGAGAAAAAATAAAATAGGCTTGTTGACAAGTGTCTTTGCACATCACAACATAGACAAAATATGAAGTATTTTGTCTCTCTTGAAAGGAAATATAAATTCTAAAAATTCAGAAGTATTACCCCAAGTATTCAATAATTAGGTCTTGACTTTGCAAAAATGACTCAATGGTTTAATGTTTTATTATTTTAACAAGGGGCCTTACAATTGTTGAGATGGAAATTGATAATAGTGATTTGTAAAATTTGAACTTGATATAAAATCCCTAATGGATTTCTAGATCTAAGATCTAAAAATAAACAAATTAACATCTGATTTTGGTAATATGAGCGATTCTTTTCTTTCTAAGCTAACTCAACTTTCAAATAAAATTCAAAAGATAGGGTGAGAAGAAACTAAGTTGAGAAAACCTAAGGATAATGATAATGATAATTTAGTGTTGCAGATAGACATATCCCTCATAAAACAATTCTCATTTTGTGAGATATTAACTCACAATGCCACAAGAACATGCAATCTTCAAAGGAAATAAAAGATTTTCAGATTATGAAAACTCATGTAAATACCCAATTTTGGCACAATTTAAACAAATATTCATAATTAAACTAATAATAGAATAAGGGCTCAAACTAACCATACAAAGTAACTTATAATTAACATGCTACAAATGGTATGAACCAGATATCTACCAAATATATTCACACTTCATTATCATCATAACTAAAATTTATCTAAAGAAAGGAACCATGCAAAACACAAGAAACCACAAGTGTGACACCAGAATCAATACTTTGCTTATATTGATTTCAAAATGTTTGGATTACAAAAACTCATGTTTAACCCCCTTTACAATGAGAGAGGACTTCCCCTTTATAGGTAAGGCCAACAAAACCCAAGGAAAAATCAATGGTAGAGATTACTTCAACACCAAGGGCCATGACTACATTTGCATTTAATATTTGGAGCGCACTAAATATTTGTTACATATTTATCATCTATCTCTAACTAAATTAGTTATAAATGTACCTAGGTATATTTAAAAGTACAACATACATATCTTTGCATTAAATTATATTTATAACATCCAAAAAAATTTAGGGCACAAAATCCCCAAAAAAGGAATTGGAAAGTATCTAAAATATCTAGTTGGCATATCACAAAAACTAGTAATCAATTATATTTCGACCTTCAACCTTTTCCTTCATGGAAAACTTTACAAAATCTATTATAGATGAAGTAACCTCATCATTTGATGGACTTGCAACAACATGGATTTTATAACATTGATTTTCATATTTATCAATCAACTGATGGTGTAGAGCCATCCATGGAGGTTTTTGGTTAATAAAGTTCTGTGATTTCACCAAAAGTTGGGAAACCTCATCCATAAAATCTACTGCTAATTTATCTATGGGCTCTTTATGAATCAATAGCTTCCACTATGTTGGAAGAATGAAGAAGATCATATCTCTTGTTAACAGTTTTGTTGTCATGATGTCACCATGATATATGAGTTGCAACTACAAGACTCAAAGTCACATTAATCCGATATTCTAAACTGGTAATACAGAATCAGCCTTCGATATTTTTCTCCGGAATCCCTTCCGATAAATAGATACTACTTCAATTTTTGGGAAATGGTCTGTGACTGAGAAATGCATACATGGACAAGAACTCATGGTTATCATCGGTATCAGTTTGTTGTTTACAATTTTGCCATTAGGTCTATTGCTGACCGACCTATCAAGTGGTTGAAGATATAATGGATTAAATTTTATTTGTGTAATCCATGCCGACAAGTTGTCGTGTGCCATACATTTGAATTATTATTGAGAAGACCTGTGAAGCCGACTTGATTGTTATTCATGCACAACCAGATATATATACAAGATATTTTTGAAGATGTAAGTATAAGAGTTGGTGTGAGTGACTATTAGTAGATTATATGTGGAAGTGAAAAGGGTGAAGTGTGATCTATTGGTATGCAAATTTACTAAGCTACAAAGGAATTGAATTTGTACTTGAGGTGTACTTTCATCAGTTCAATTCTGGCGGTTAGCCATTTTGTTACTTCATTTTTGTAGGCAGTGAGCCTCCCATTTTTGGATAGTGAGTCCTAGCAGTGAGCCACCCCTCTGTAATATCTTATAACCGGTTATACTATATTGTGAGTTAATCCTCACCGTGGTTTTTCCCACTCTGGGTTTTCCACGTAAAAACTCTGGTGTCGCTTGTGTTTTGTGTTTCATGTTCTGTTGACGATTTTGCTTATCTTAATTATCATATGCTTTGGATTGAATGTATGGTATTTGTTCAATAAGTTTAAGAATATACTAATTCACCCCCCCTCTCAGTATATTGGATATTTAACACATTGATACTTCAAAATATACTCATTTATTCTTGTGGAAGCATCCACCTCAGTCCTTGTAAGCTCTTTCAAAAATTATCTGCGGGAGGCCAAAACTTCTTTCATTTGAGCATCAATTTTGTTTATTCCCTGATCAACTTGTATCACTATTTCCTTGTGGAAATTGAGAGCATGCATCCAGTAATGAGGCTATTTGACTAGTTCTTTCTTTAGGGTACCCTCTCTTACTAGTACCTCATTTATAATTTTCTTAATGGCCTCTAGTTTAGGAAATACCAGGCCCTGATATTTCTCGTTATTGCTGCAATATTTAACCAATTTATCCACTTCTTCTTTTAGGATAAGAAAATTGTTATGTACATGTATAACAATGTCAATTTATTTATTTACACTGTCAAAAATGTGTTTTATCTAGGCTTGAGTAGATTGGGCCCATGAAATCATTCTCTAAATTTTATCAACTTTGTCTTTTGATAACACTAGAGTTATTGCCTTGCCCAATGTACTCTAAGTGGGAGTCATTAAATGTTGGATAAAAGTGGTGAGTTTAGCCACTTGAGACTTAAACTCAACATTGGTTGCTTCATCCTTATTCATCATTTTCAGAATGTTGGAGACAAATCCCTATAAACTCTTCTATCTCTTGCACATGATTTATGGGCCCCAAATTAATGGTTGAGATATTAAAATCTTTAGGAAAAATGGTTTTATTATCTTTGTTTGCAATTGGGGTAGCCACATGTAGGATCCTAGATCCAAAGGCACCCTTGGTCATATGTGACCTTATTTTTTCCTTTTTCTTCTCCTCGGGTTTCTCTATCCTACTCAAAATTGTTTCTAAGCTTAGCTTAGTAACCTTAATAATTGACCTTTTATTCTTCAACTATTGATCTAACCATGCAGAGGTTGCAACCTTAGCTAAAGATTTTGATTATTGAAAAGGAGGAGAAGTATCCTTTTGAATATCCTCTATATGGACCTCTTCTTCCTATTCCATTAGTTGATCCACCTCAAGCTCGAGGCTAAAAATGTCCTTTGTAATGTTCACTTCCTCCTGACCTATTGATTTATTGGGCTCTTATTTAGAAGTACCTTTTGCAATTTTCTCCGCTTTCAAGGGCTTGCCTTGTACATGTGAAATTGATGTATCTTCCAATAAATCTAAACCAACCATGCCATCACTCTCTTTCTTCTGCAAGTCTTCCAATATTTTTTCTATGCTCTCCATAGAGGGAGGCTCTAATGTATTGGGAGTGATGGAAGGAGGAATAAACGTGGTGATATCTAATGAGATATCAATGGGAGGTGATGACGAAAAAATGGAAGGAGGAATAGTGGATGTGGGAGAAGATGTGGAAATAGGAGAATATGATTGATGATGGTGGTGGAAGAAGTAGGAAAATGAGAAGAATCCTTCTGCTCTTCAACAACTGGATCTACCAAAATTGCTCCAATATTTTTAGCTTGTTTTTGTTGGGTCTTACTCCCCTTTGATATGCTAGATTTTATCATGTAAATCCAAGGCTTTGTTGTGGGCTGCCTCTCTTCTTTTTCCTTCTTAGACTTACCCTATGCCTTAGAAGGAGTCCTTGCTTCCTTCTCAGTGGGTTCCTCACTAGGGCTAGTTTCCTCATCAATTTTTTCCTCTTCATCAGAAGAACCTTTCTCTTCTTCTACTTTATCATAAGTCAATTCCACCCCTTTTGCAATGGGTGTAGAGGTTTGGGCTTCTACCCACCTCTTATTTCTTCTCAACACTGGCCTTATTATGATATATTAAGGTCAATGATTTCCTCCTCAGTCTAGTTTAGAAATGGGATGGGCTTGTGACCTGACTGATTCCTGATATTTTTTATGCATAAAATTTAAGATAATATTTAATTCCTAGATTCAATAGATTGAAATTAAATTAAATATAATAAATAAATCAACATTTGCATTCAATTACAGTGAATTATGTAGTGAATAAATCATTAATTGCACTTCAATACATAGTAATACAAAAGGATTTAAAACAACTCTATTTCTCAGATAATTTATCATGCATTAATAAATACTTATCTTTTGAAGTGTGCAGATAATCCCAAAAATTATTGGAATGGACCCTAGTTCAACCTCTTTCATCTGTGTGCAATCTAGGAGGAATAAATGTACTTTTCCACTCTACATGAGTGTTGGTTCCTCTGGAACAATGCTCCACTTGTGAAAAAAACTATGCCTTGGCCAGGACTGTCCTGAGTGCACCTTTTGTACCCCAAGTTGGACACACACATAAGATGTGCCCCCTTCTCCATTTGCTCATAACCTGCTAACCTGGAATCCTATTCTTGCAATACACAATGCTTGATTGTTTCCTCTTTCCTATGTGTCCAAATTATTTAGTTTTCATGGGTTTTATACAATTCAAAGGGTAGTTCCAACCGACACACCCTTTTGAAAATAATTAAATTACAAAATCCTGTGAAAACTCAAATAATTGTTTTATTACATTTATCTCTTGAACTACTACATTAGTTCTATTTTACTTTTATTCTTTTTTTTTTCTTCCATGGGGAAAAAGTCTCATAACAATTCCCCCCCTATTGTTTAGTTGCTACCCTAAGTAGCTTGATGATTTTTTGCATCACATATAAATAGAACAACCTTTAGTTAAACAAATGTGGATATTGGTCTTTAGTAGAATCAACTTTTTCCCAGGTAGCACTATCATTATCACAATGACTCCATTTAATTTTTACATCATTTATAACCTTATTTCTCAATGTTCTAGATCCTCTTTCAAATATCTATTCTGGCTCAATCTTAAATTCACAAGAAGGTTCAATAGAAATACTTTTCTAATCAATAACATGATTTGCATTATATACATATTTCTTAAGTAAACTCACATGAAATACATTATGGATTTGTAATTGAGGGGATAAAGCAAGTTTATAATCAACATCACCTAATCTTTCTAGTATTTCAAAAGGTCCACAAAAATGAGGAGCTATTTTAGAACATTTTCCAAGTTTTAACGAACTCCTTTTTGTTTTGACTCTAAGAAAAACATGTTCACCAACCTCAGAATGTTAAGTAGACCTCTTAGAATCAACCCAACTCTTATACCTATGTTGGGCATATTTAATTTTTGTTTGGATTTATTAATAATGGCTTCCATTTCTAATAGGTTTTCATTCTCATACCAAACCTTATGGACAAGATCAGACTACGAGATGGGTGTATTAGAATTTCAACCATAAATAGCTTCAAAAGGTGACATCTTGATAGTGGAATGATATCCCTGATTGTATGCAAACTGTACTAAGTGCAAATAATCTTCCCATGAATCAGGTTTATCCATGGTATACATTTGTAACATGTCTTCTAATATTCTATTAATCCTTTCTATTTGGCCATTAGACTTGAGATGATAGTACTAAAATTTAAATGGGTACCAAGTTCCATAAATAGAGATTTCAAAAAAGAGGAGGTAAACCTAGGATCTCAGTCTAAAATAATGTTCTTTGGAATATGATGTAGCCTAAAAATTTCTTTAACAAAAATCTAGGCAATATAAAAAGAAGAGGATTTTGTTTTGATAGGTAGGAAATGTGTCATCTTGGTTAATCTATCTACCACCACGAAAATAGAATCATGTCCTTTATGTGTTTGAGTTAATCTAGTAATGAAGTCCATACTAATTGACTCCCATTTCCAAGTTGGAACAAACAAGGGTTGCAAGAGACCTAAATATTTGCATTGCTTCGATTTTGCCTTTTGACAAATTAAACATTGTTGAACATAGGTACATATTTTAGTCTTCATTTGAGGCCAAAAGTAGTTTCTCTTGATTGAGAGATAGGTTTTCTAGAATCCAGGGTGTCTTGCTATTGGGATATCATGAGAGTCTTTCAATATTTGTGATTTAAGGTTAGGTATATTGGGAATGCACAACCTTCCTTTGTAATAAAGGAGACCATTTCTACTTAACAAATAAGGTTCTAATCGATCTTTCAAATGGACATTAGAGGAGGGGTTTTGGAGATCTTCATAAATGGGTTGAAAATAGTCATCAATAGGTAACTTAGATTTTATATCTTGTTCAAATTGGCTTCTCTCAAGGGTCAACGAATTAATGCATAGTCATTTTCAAATTAAGGCATTTGCCACTACATTTTCTTTTTCAATAACACACTGGATGGTGAAATCATATTCAGTTAAAATTTATATCCATCTTCTTTGTCTCATATTAAGGCGAGGTTGAGTAAATATGTGTTTAAGACTATGATGGTCAGTTTTTAATATAAAATTATTCCCTAATGAATAATGGGACCAAACCTTTAAAGCATGGACAATGCCTAGTAATTCAAGATCATGGATCTGATAATTTCTTTCAGCAGGTAACAAATTTCTAGATTCATAACATACCACTTGGTTATCTTGCATTATAACACCACCGATACCTATACTACATGCATTGGTGATCACACAAAAGGCTTACTAAAATTTGGAATACAAAGAATAGGTGTAGATGTTAATAAAGTCTTTAGTGTGTGGAAAGATTTATCACATTCTAAGGTCCAATTATAGCTTTGTTCTTTCTTAGTTAGATGGGTCAAAGGTGTAGCTATTTTAGAATAATTCTTAACAAAACAATGATAAAAACCAAACAATCCTAGGAAACTTTTGTCTTTATGAGCATCCTTTGGAATAGGCCAATCTTGAATTGCCTTAATTTTAGCAGGGTCTAGTGAAATACCTTTTTTAGAAACATGTCCTAGGTAAGATACATCTATTTTGAAGAATTCATGCTTGCTAAGTTTGGCATATAACTTATTCTTTCACAAGGTTTATAGTACCATTCTAAGATGTTCTTCATGCTCTTTTTCATTTTTTGAGTATATTAAGATATTATCTAGGAAAATGATTACAAACACATCCAAAAATGGATGAAAAATATCATGCATCAAGGTCATAAAAGTTGTAGGTGTGTTGGTTAAACCAAAAGGCAAAACTACAAATTCATAATGAATATATCACATTCGAAAGGCAGCTTTGGAAATGTTATATTTTTTAATACGAGTTTGATGGTATCCTGATTGTAAATCAATTTTGAAAAAAACATTTAGCACCATGTAATTGATCTAGGATATCATCAATTCGAGGTAAGGGGTATTTATTTTTGTATGGTTAATTTATTAAGTTTTCGGTAATCTATGCATAACCTTATGGTGTCATCTTTCTTTTTGATGAATAACTTGGTGCACCCTAAGGAGAGACACTTGGTCTTATTTTTCCTTCCTTAAGTAACTATGTTAATTGAATTTTTAGTTCTGTTAATTTAGGGATAGATTGATGATAGGGGATCTAGAGATTGGTTCTACCCTAGGAACTATATCAATTGCATGTTCTACAAATCTCTTTGGGGATAAACTATTCAAATCCTTAGTAAAAACATGTTTGAATTCTTGTACTACGAGTTTGATATTGATGTCTAACTTAAACCTGTCACTTGTTTGGAAAAGCATAGCACAAAATATCTTGTAATTTTTCCTAGCACTACGCTTGACTTGCATGGCTGAAATGGTCTTAATGTGAAGAGGTCTTTTCTCCCCCCTTTAAAATTTGACATGTCGCCATATTAGAGTTTATGATAACTTGTTTATTTTCACAACCAAGGAGGTCATTATTTCTCTCCAACCAACTCATACCTAGAATAGCATCATATTTACCAAGATTCAATACATGAAAATGATCACGTGTTATGAAGTTATCTAAGTCAAATTCTAAGTTTTCAATAAGTGTACCTATTTGTCTTACTATTCTACCATCTTCCATTTCCACAACTAAAGGTTCAATTAACTTCGATGCAATTTTTAGTTTAGAGACAACTTTAGGAGAAAGAAATTATGACTACTACTAGAATCAACAAGAAAAAAAATAGGATGATCATGTATAAATCCTTTTATTTCAATTAAGGAGGGCTTATAATATACCATACTTGTATCAATGGCTACATAAATCTTCATGTTGGGTTGTGGAGTAGTGGTAGTTGTGTCCTTGTTTTTGGGTCTATATTCTTCTTGTTTGTGAGGGAAAAATCAATGGTATGGTTCTCATAAGTCCAATATTTTATTTTAGGAGGTGTTTGTTTACTTTAGTTGGATCTAACCATCTTGGTGAATAGACAAGGGACATTTTTTTGACCAAATTCATTGTGCTTTCTTTTACGCTTTTCCCTAACTTGCCTTGTAATTTGATTAAGTGTTTCAAAATTTTCTACAATTTGGGTTGCTTCATCTACTAAGGCGTGTTTACCAAACCACACATTGACTTGGTATGCATGTCTTAAACCATTTATGAATCAAACCACTCGATCATGTCCTTCAATAAATGGTACAAATCGATTAAGCCTTTCAAAATATTTTTTGTATCCATTTACTAATTGGCCTCTTTGTTTCAATTCAAAGAATTCAATTCTCTTTTCTTGTATAAAAAAATCGGAAAGGTATTTTTGTGAAAATAATTGTTTAAATTGTGACCATTTCACTTTGTTGGATTTTAGTTTCAGAGATCGAATAATATCTTGCCACCAATTCAAGGCACTATTTTTTAATTTATACATGACAATCCGGTTCCTACTATAACTACTAGTGTCTTGCAATTCAAAGTATATTTCTAAGTTGGTTAGCCATTGTATTGGTATGTGGCGACTGATCATGCTATACTGTACACTCTTTAGTATGGTACACTCTTCATGTCATGTACTGAAAAAGAAAAAAACCAACTTTGTAAACCCTAATTTCTGGAAGCTTCTAAAAGCTTGTCATAAGCAGTTGGGATGGGGAGTTGTAGCATGGCATTATTCACAATATTGTAATATGTTTTGCACTGGATAATAAAATCATTGGATGGTTGCGGTTTTGTGGATGTAGCCCAAATTGGGCGAACCATGTTAAATTCTCTGTGTTGTCTTGTTTCTAATATAATTTTCTGTGTGTTTTATTTCTCTTTTTTATTGTTCAAATATGCATTTAACTTGTTAGATATCTGCCTTCTAACCCTAACACACTGTTATAATTCCTCTCTAGTACTAGTATTACCATTACACTCCGGTAAATTAATCTTTTGAGAAAAGTTGTCTAATTCCTTTTGTGTTTATTTACTGTTATTATCTTCAAAGGATTCTAATTTAGAGGTGTGAGAAGTTCTATCACTAGAAGTTGAGTTTTCCTCTGATGATGTTGGTCATTTCTTAGTATTTTTTGATTTAATTTTTCTCCTTTTCCTACTTGTCTTTGAAATCTTCTTGTTTTTTGATAGTTCTATGTTGTTGGGTCTCTTTTGTTCTAGTGCTTCTTGCCTAAATTGTTGTACTTGGGTGGCTAATGCGGTGACTTCCTGTATTAATGCTTGGTTGGTTTTCTCTAAGTTATCATAAGCATTTTAATTGCTCTCTGACGACATTGTGATAGTTCAACCTATTTGAATGAAGGTTTTAATCAATATTGATTGTTTCAAAAGTTACCCTAATTAAGAAAACAAAAGTTAAAAGGGTAAGACTTATTAAAATAGATCTTAACACTTAGGTGCACTATCACTTATTAGTTTTCCTCCTTCATTAATTACTATTTTCCTTTGTTTATCTCTTTCAATTATTTATGTATACTTCAGAATAAGGTATGCCTTAGCATTAAGAGGGAAACTTTAAATGGATATCCGTTATGAAAAAAATTCTTTACAGGCACGACCGGCTATCAAATTTAGGCCTGTTTGCAATATGAAACTACCTAAAGCAGCACAATTTTCAATCAAAATATTGTACATAATAGTGTACGTGCACTCTGAGCTTTATGTAATGCACTCCAAGCTCTGTTGATTGAAACTACACCTTTCACATTTAAGAAATTTATGCAATTTTAAAGAACGCCTTTGGATATATGTGTGATTAAAATGATTAACTTCTGTTCATCAGTTTTCTAAACTCAATGATTATTCCTTCCTATAGGAGGATACTATGTTTGCATTGAAATTATGTCAACATATAACTTAAATTAACCACTTAATATTTTTACTTTAGTTATCACTATATAATTTTGTCATTGGCTCAAAAATCTTGGCACATAACAAACAAGTGTACAAGATATGAATGCAACAAAATAATAGTTGTGGGATGCCAATAAACAAGATTACAATATTTTTTTAGGTTTAAAATATTGTAGAGTCTCTATTATTTACAAAATGAAGATGATGTTATATGGACTTTAAAGAACCTTTCCAACTAGGAAGGAATACGAAGCAAGAGTAGTTTTAAAATCCATAGAAGAAATTTGTAGAATTAAGGCTCAAGTCTCTACCCACACAATAGATGCAATACCTTAACACTACTATGCCACTGATTCTCCAGCCACTGTGATTTGCATGTTTCGATTCAAAAAAACAATTGGTCCTTCACCAAGCTACTAATAAAATAATTGTGTGGTTTCGGTTTCTTGTAGGCTTTTATTTTATTATATTTTATAGATAATGCTCTTATCTATAAAGACAACACAACTATTTATTATTGTTTTTGTAAAATATTCTTGAATGTAACAAAATTTGGAGTAGATGAATAGTCATGCCCCTAATTGGTGCTACATAAGATTCCTAAAGCTCTATAATCTCAAAATGGATTTGAAATATTGGTATCACTGTAATTTCAATGTCAAGAAGGATTAACTAAGATTCGATCTTACTAAAGGATAATTGATTGTTTATAAATTGTTATCAAATCTAGTAGCATTAAAATAAAATCACAAAAGATGGTTAATTGGATTTAAACTATTTCCTAATCAAATGTCATGGGAAATTAAAGATCATTATGTATAGTGTAGTAAAATGCATATCCTTGCATTTTCACACTTGTTTGGGCCCATCTTGCTTTATTTATCCCTATTTATGTCTTAACTGGTCCTATTTTGCATCTACAAGCCTATGAATTATATCTTTTTCTAGCTAATCCCAACATTCTCCAATAGATAAATGATAATTTAATGATTCTAGCTAAGTGTCCTTGATTTTTGGGTTGAGACTAAAACACCACCTAGGGCATCTTTGTCCCCCAAAGGTCTTGGGACCCTAATTTTGAGGCATCTTAATTGGGCCCCTTTTTGGTGTTTGTGCCCAAAGTTTTATGCCTTGGGACTAAGACGCCACCCAGGGCATCTTAGTCCCCCTTAAGGTATTTTCAAGGTTTAATTTCAAATCTTGACAGGATTTAGCCTCCTTTATTTAATGAATTCATATGTCGGCTTGGTGTGATGTAATTTTGAGATATTAAGGATAGATAAGTATAAATACAAGGTTCCTTCTCTCATTTTCTCCTAATAAGATATCTAAGCATTCAAGTATACATTCCTGAGGAAAGTTTATGAAATCAAGAGCAATTCTTTAAGCATTTTGAACCATCATCAAGATTCAAGTATCATATCAAATATCTTCTTGCATCATGTGTGTTGTGCTAGAATTTGTGATGTAGGGTTTGTGATTCAAGCAAGTGTTTCTATCAAGATCAACAACATTCAAGCAAGAGTGAAGAACCACATCCATTGCAGCCATTTCACACAACTTTTTAAAATTTACACCAAGGGTTTGGTGAGTTGTAGCATTGCATGTTGTTCATTCATCATTTCCTTCCATTATTCTATTTCATTTCAAGGTTTAATTACCAACAAGGGTTTTGACCAAGGCAAACCCCCATTCACTAACAATCAATTTTTTTTTCCCTCTTGCATGTTTGTGATTGCAGATTTAGGTTGAAGAATTGAAGATCATTTGAAGTGCAAAGTTGCAAAGTTGCCTTGCAAAGTTGTCATCTTCACGAAAATGCACCTATAGGCTAGATTCAAAACTTTCAGAACTTGAGATCAGAGAAGAAGGAAGTGCAGACCCTAGACCTTAGGACTACATTCAAAGATTTTAGAAATTATAGATGGGACTAAGTCACCACCTAGGGTGTCTTAGTCCTCCTGAACATATTTTTTAGAAATTCTTTCAGATTCGGTTCCAACATTCGAAGATTTCGCCTCTACCCTGAAAAACAGCAACGAGACTAAGACAACAGTAAGGGCGTCTTTGTCCTCCATAGCATATTTTGATGGCTTCTTTGCATTTCCAAAATCTTTGTTACATCTCCAGACTTCCCAAGTACATACATCATAACTCCCTGTTGCATAATTTCATCATTTGCATCTCTCATTTGGCTTGTATAACTAGGTTTTGTGAGTTGAATGTTCGTTTGTATTTTACAAGCATTTGCTTGGTGGTGAACCCCTACAAGCTTAGAGAACCCCTTCCTAGGTCCTCCTTATTGAGAATTGACTCACCTTGCGAGGTTGTTAGTCAATCCAATTGGGATTCCTAGGTCATTATTGAGTTATTTAGTGGAGAAAAGGGTGACATAGTACATCACCATTTTTCACCTTTAATCATTGTACAACAGTTGTAACTACTTCTTGTGTTATAAATCTAGGAATTTGTATGTTAAATGTGAAAGGTTGAAAAAAAACTAATTAAATTTCCAAGACAATTAATTTTTACCATGCATTGAAGTTTTGATGTAAATTAAAAAAAACTTAATTTACTTTAAATATGATTTTGCATTGGTTTTTGTTTTGAATGCGTTAAAATAATTTTGTTCTTTCTATGAAGTGAATCTTAAATTAATTTTAGGGGAAAATAAATTTACGAACACAATAATTGAAGGGTAAAAGCAAAAGAGGGATAATTTATGGAAAAGTCGAATGGGTAACTTTTTACTGTCTATTATTAAATTTGATTCATCTAAAGTAATTTTTCCAACATATTTTTCTTATTTAGCCTTTGCATGTAATATTTAAAAAAAAAAATCAATTGATATGCAATTTATATGATTACAATTCATGAAATTAAATAATTTAGTATATATATATATATATATATATGAAACAAAACAAGACTAAATTATTATGATCTTACAGGCTCTGATACCAAATTGTGTCCTAGATGATTCCCAATAATTTTTATGCATAACATTCAAGATAATATTTAATTCCCAGATTCAATAGTTTGAAATTAAATTGAATATAATAAATAAATCAACATTTACATTCAATTACAGTGAATTAATTTTATTTATTACTATTAATTGCACTTCAATACATAGTAAATATAAAAGGATTTAAAACAAATCTATTTATTAGATAATTTATCATGCATTAATAAATACTTATCTTTTGAAATGTGTAGATAATCCCAATGATTGTTAGAATGGACCCTGGTTCAACCTCTTACGTCTACATGCAATCTAGGAGGAATAAGCGTAATTTTCCACTCTACACGAGTGTTGGTTCCTCTGGAACAATGCTCAACACTCATGAAAGAAATCATGCCCTGGCTAGGATTGTCGTGAATGCACCTTTTCTACCGCAGGTTGGACACACACATAAGATGTGCCCCCTTTTCTGTCTTTCTCACATCCTGCTAACCTGGAATCCTATTCCCACAATGCACAATGCTTGATTATTTCCTCTTTCCTATGTGTCCAAATTATTTAGTTTTCATGGGTTTTATACAACACAAAGGGTGGTTATGTTGTAAGTTTGATGGTGTTGTCATTGATGTCAACATGAAGTCTACTAATTGGTGTTGTCATTGCTATCAACTATGGGATGAAGATGTTGAGGACATTAAGGAAATTGTGGAAAAAAGGAAAACATGTTGTGCATGTGTAGTTGAGACCTTGAGGAAGTTTTGTGAGTACATGGAGCTATTATTGTATTGCAGAGTTTGAAGATGAGTTGGAATGAAGTAATGGGCTGAGATGATGTCTCTAGTACTTGGTTTCCAAGTGCTTTTGAGAAAATTTAATAAATAGAGTAAACTATGTTGTGAATTTTTTCATAATGTGCTCTAACATTGTGCTTTGTGTTCTTTCAGTGGATGCTATGGTTGTGTAGATCTTACAGGTTATTCAAGGTTGACAGAAGGTGTTATATTCAAAATTTGGGTTTTTGAATTGTTGTACAGTGTGAGATATTTTCACTAGTGTGTGAACCAGTTGTTCAGTGATGTTTTCTATGGTCTAGAAGAAATTTATTTACTCCACGTTTCTCCGCTATTTGGATTCAGGCTATGCAGATTTGGGAAGTTGCTTACAATGATTTTATATTTCTATGTTCAATTTTTTACTTAATTTGGTGTAGTACAATGAGAGTTTCATTTATCAGTATGCAATTAAGGGTTATCAGTTGTTCTGAGTTGAATTATTTGTTGATGCAAGTTTGGATGAAGTGTTTGATGAATCTTAAGTAGTTCATGGATTGTTTTGGATTGAGTTCAAGTAAATTATGTTATCTAGAACTTTCAGCTTGATCTAAGGAAGTGTGTACTTAATGTCTATGGTGTTTTGCATGGGTGTTGGCTGACCTTGTGTTTAACACTATATGTGAGGCTTGTGGAAGTGTGTTGAAGAATGTTTGGATCTATTTGGGTCCTAATTAAGGAATTATGTAGGTTACCTTTTGTTCCTGTCCACCACGAGAATGTTTAGGTTCTGACCTATTTTGAATTTGAATGTATAACGACTAGTGGCCGACATTGGAGAAAGATTTTAAGGTAGAGCTTGATATATACATGTATGGTGTTGATGCAAGAGAAGGTGGAAAGAGTAAGAAACAAGATAGATGTGATATTATTGCAAGTGATGTGTGTAATGCGAAATTGAGCATAGCAGTGCGAACTTCATGTTAGGGTTCCTGAAGGAAGTGAACTGAAGGCATTTGATATCTTTCATGTGAGACTACAAAAGTGAGTGAGCAATTGTGGTGGACTTCTTGTTGCATTGAGAAGTGTTTTCTTTGTCTAAATTTCTTCTTCTATCTTCTTGTTTTCTTTTCATGGTAATGAGCTCCGGTTGTGAGCCTTTTTGGGTAGTGTGTACTATTTTGGAAATGATCCCCTTTGTATTGGTTTTGCTATTACTTATTTTGTGAGATAATCCTCACCGTGGTTTTTCCCTCATTGGGTTTTCCACGTAAATCTGGTGTTCTCATGTGTATGGTTTTGTGATTTTAGTTTCTATTATTTGTATTTCATGTTTAATCAATTTAATAGAATAAGGGTTTAATGAATGCTTGTGGATCTGTTTACTATTGAGGGTTTTGAAGGTTTAATTTTTTAGAACTGATTCACCTCCCCTCTCAGTTGTCTTGTTCATTTCAACAAGTTCGAATCAACACACCCTTTTGAAAATAATTATATTACATCTCGTGAAAACTCAAATAATCATTTTATTACATTTATCTTTGGAACTATTACATTAATTCTATTTTACTTTTATTCTTTTTTCCTCCCATAAGGAAAAAGTCTCATAACAGGGATGACTTTCCACTTCACTATATTCATCTTCATATAACACTCTGTTATCTTCTTGTACCTGATCTAGGATGAAAAAAGCATAAAGACCTGATACACTCAATGGTTACTCTTGAGTAAGTTCTATTTTGGACATCCAAGTCATCTTGGCAATTGGCCCAAAATTATTCAATATCCAACCTATACCCATATTTCTTACCCATTTGCTTCCTCATTTTTCCAAAGGGTTCAAAATGTTTTCTCTAACTGTAGAAGTTGAAGCCAAAATTTTGCATCTCCACATTTGAGTATTTAGCTGACTAAATTGAGGGATAGGCATATAATCCTCTTCTAAGTGCCAAAGTATATGTAACTCTTTCTCTATGTTTTCTCTTTAATAATTGATTGGAGGCACAAAGCTGCCTAGTCATCTTCAACATTACTATCTTGTCAGTGGGGTAGCTCAGTAACCTATAAGGGGATCTTGAGAATCCCTCCATTTTGAAGTAGGTGAACTTAGGGAATTTGATAAACTAATACTTGAAACTCTTAAAAATTTCCATGGTTGAAGAAGAGAGCATTATATTTAAATCTCCTTACATAGTTCAAACTATAAATATTATGAATACATCATTAACCCTTTTGTAGTGGTTTTTTAACATTCTACATTTGGACCTAAGGATAGAAATTATATAGCTTGTGTTGATTGGGGCCAATACCAATGGGGTCCAAGCAAGTTAGCTCTATATATCTAAAATTTGTAGCAAACATATATACTATATATGAAGTCATGTGAAATATACTTGTCTTATTTAGAATTAAAAATTGGTGATAGATGTTATCACTGATAATTTGGGTCCATGGGAACTTTGTGGGTCCCCTCAAGATCTCTTCCACATAATAGAACATCTAATTTTAAAAGGTGGAAGTTGAGCTAAGTTCCATCACTCTACTCAAGAGAGTGACCAAGTTATTGAATTCAGTAATGAAGTCACTTCTTTATAAGTGCTTAGGCAACTTATTGACATACCCCTTGGAATGTTTCATCTACATCTCATTTACAAATTTCATACAAGCCTTTGGGTCTTGATAAAATATTCTTGTGGATTTCTCTTTGGTGGTTAAGGTCATAGTGGAAAAGGATGAGATCCCAAAGGTTTGGGCAATGGAGGAAGCAAAAAGGTCTGCTAACACTCTCCCATCAACAACTACTATCTTATGAGATTCCTTATGGTAGTGCTCCTTGATTTCCATTACTAATTTTAGAGATAACACTATAGAAAGAAAACCAACAACTTGGGCTATCCCACTCTAGAATATCTTCTTCGCCAACTTTAAAGATCCTTTCTCTAAATTATTCCATTTCTACATGGCCCAGGTTAGTATCCCCGATCATACTCCAACTATATGTAATTATAGTAGGAGGGTCCATGCCTTTGAATTTGTAGTTCATCCTAGTTGTTCTATCCAAAAAACCTAAAAAATATACCATGAATGATCCACTTAACAGTTCTTAATTGTATTAATTAAAACAAGTCCTTAAACGACCCAAAATTTTACCCTTACGATATTCACTTAATTACTTGAAAATATATCTACAATAAACATCATATAAGAATATCAAATTTTAATACTTGATAGTTCATTACAAAATTTTAAAGCAGGGAAATCTTTGCGAGAAAACTCAAAGCAGACGACCTTTACAGAAAAATAGGGCCTCCTATGCTTTGTAGAATTTTATCATATACCCATCATCATAAGGTGAAATATTATTTTACAAAAATTTGGGACTCACCATCTTGCATAGATATGACTAGGGAGAACTAAGTGAAAAAGTGAAGGAGAAATAAATTTTATGTACCCAAATTTTTATAAACCAAGAGTTTGAATAAAATTGACCAGGAATAAATTTTAGGGGAAATTCGTTCCCTTAAAACTATATATAAAATCTCCTTTTTGGAATATACAAACATGGGAAACCTTTGTGGAGAATTAAAATATACCCAACTTTGTGGAAAAATGATCCTCTCGCTTTGGTAAGCACCTTGTGGAAAATGGGTGTGGGGAAACTTGGCGGAGAAACCAAGAGGAGAGGGATGAATTTGAGTATCCCTCTCAACTTCACAAACCACAAGCTTGGGAAAATATAACCATGCTTGAACCTTGTGGGAGTTTGAATGAACCCCACCTTTGCAGAAAAATGATCATGATTGAAATTTCCACAAGCACGTAAAAACAAGAAGACTAAAATTTCAAATCAACCATGAAAATCTAAAGGGTGTAGATAAGGTCTTAAGACCACTAAATTTGTGCATCAAAAAAATCCCCACAAACCCACAAAATGAGAAAATTTATCCTTTTTAGGAAAATGATGACCACAAAAGACCTCAAATTCCAACCTTATTCACCATGAAAAGGAGAAACCCTAGCTTAGTTAATCCTTCAATTGATTGTGAGTGGGTGAAAACCACACAAAATTACACAAACCTAGGTTTAATATGCATGACATTTGAAATTCCCTAACTTTTTAGAAGTTCTAAACCCTAGGAAACCAATGCATCTAAATACTAAACCCTAGCTCATAGAAAACTCAAGGTAAAACAACTACCAACCAACTTGCAATGCAAAATATAACCCTAACGCCTAACAATTCGAGTAGACTAATTATATACTTTTTCAAAACATAATTTCAAGGAGGCCAAAATGCCCAAGAATAATTCCCAACTACTAACATTAAATGCTAATGGGTAAAAGCACAAACCTGTGTCACACTTCGGTCAAATAAATAGTTCTGAGCGAACTAGTTTCTACTAGAAATGTTTCGGTTGAAACCATGTGGCGTATACGTGGCACACATGGTTTTGCCGAATAGGTTTCGGTCAAACCAAAACAATAAAATTTTCCCTTTCAACTTCCAAACCAACTTTCAATTTGGCTTATTATATGTGTGGGGTTTTTATCAAAAGGGTTTCGATCGAAACCCTTCCGAGCCGAAACTGTCTAGTTGACATCCTAGTTGGCAGCCAACTCAACATTTTTTAGAATTTTCTAGGACTTTCAACTTTAACTAAGTATTTCTCCAGTCAGAATGATTTTTCTGCAAAAAAGAAAAATACCCTTTTGTACAGCTTGGAGTGGGGAATCCAAATATATATATTTTTAATATTTTGATTAGTTTTAATATATGCTATTTTTAAAATAATGCAAGTAGGTTGTTAAAATTAAAAAAAAGGCTGATTAGAAATTAAAAAAAGGTTAGTAAAACATATATATATTTTAAAAAACTTATATGGGCCAGTAGAGGAGAGAGTCTTCTTCAAAAGGGTATAATTTGTTTTTTGAAAATGATTAAAAAAATTGAAAATAGTTGACGACCTGTGAAAACTAAATTTTGACATGTTTGACTTTAGAATGTTATTACGAGAAAAATATACATCAAAATTTGATTTTTTTCCATGCAGTGGATATTGAAGTTACCTATTTGGAGAAATTTTTCTTAGGGAGAAATGAAGTTTTTTTTCAATTTGTTTCTTGATGGCTCGTGAAGTCACTCTTTTCTGAAAATTTTCAGCATTCCAAAATTTGTCCTTAAATTGAAAAAAACATTTTTTAAATTTTTTAAAAAAATTACAGGAATAAACTTCATCAAAAGTTCTACATTTCATTAGTTTACACCATTTTGAAATTCAAAACATAAAGACCACTTTTATGTGGTTGAAGTTCAAATATTTTTTTGCTGTTGGCCGATTCTTTTATAAAGTGTGACACAGGTTTGTGCTTTTACCCTAATGAACCCCAACTCCATCTATTCAAATGACTTGTAAATTAATATAAGGCAAATAAAATAGGTTAAGATGACCTACCTTAAATTTGATGAAAAATTTCTGAAATGAGGAGCATTATAGTTGCAACAAACATGATGAAGGAAGAATTTGGTTGCAAGAAGCTCCACAACAATAGGTTTTAGTTTTCAATAATTGAAAAATGATCTTAATGCCACTCAAATTGCTTAAATACTCCCTGAAACCAACCCCCATTAACATGCTTCAAAATTACAGGGTGGCAAGCACTCAGATGCAAAAATTTGAGGTATGCTCTGTTAGAATTGGCTATGGCTGCCAAGATCTTGAGACCAAATGGAAAGCACAAGAAGAAAGAATATTAATGTGACAAGAATAAACTGTATTCTTATCAATTGATTTAATGATATGATTGTGATTATTGATTGTACAAATGAGAGAGACCCCTTGGTTATATAGCCAAGGTGAGTACATAGGGAGGCATAAGATTATGACAAGTGTCGTAATCTTATGACATGAGACAACTATGAAAAGCTATCACTCCATCTAAAGTGGAAAAGTGATAATGTGATAATGACCACAAATGGTGGATCACACACAAAAGGTGGAGAGGTAATCACATGATATATCCACCAAAGGTGGAAGTGATAAAGTAATAACATGATAAGTCCACCAAAGGTGGAAAAACTCCAACTACCTCCTATGTGGTCCCTAAGAAAACTTAACTAAGGTGTAATCATGACCTAGGACAAGGTACAACACATTTAATTACACCAACACCCCCCTTAAGTGCAACTTAGGGAGAATGTACACAAAAGAAAACAATGCAAGATGGGTCCCGACAACAAGACCATGCTAGGTACCCATGTACAAATGTAATGCAATCTCTCACAAACGGAGAAAAAGAGAAAACCTAGTGGGACAAAAATCCTCTCTAAAAAAGAGATGAAATATGATAATGATATCCATCACAAATCCAATCAATCTCCATCCACACAAAGGATGACAAGAGAGACCATTCAGTCCCCCATAATGAGATAAACCGTTGCAAGAGAAGCACTAGAAGTACACTGTGGAGTAACACTAGAATCCTTAATCTGACAAGCAAGGAAAGATAGTTCTATTTGCTACTGAAACCATATGTGATTCACTAATTGACTCAAGGTGGAATCATGATAAAGCAACAACATACCTGATGCCAAGGAACACTGGAAAACTCACAAACTAGCACAACTCTGGAATCTATGAAGCAACAATCGATTGAGAAATGATCTAGAATTGAAATGAAGTGTAGAGAAAATGCAAACCTAATGCATACAAAAAAGGAAATAGTGCATGCATTGATGAATGTTCACGTCTGCCTCCATGATGAAAAATAACCTCAAATTTGTATAGATGATAAAATCTGAAAAAATGGTCTACACCACTATGAAGTGCTCAAAACTAGCTTTCCGTTGATATTTCATTTGCCAAAAATGGACACCGTGGCCAAAAGTTATGAATTTTTCAAAAAATCTGAATTTAGTTTGCAGGAAAACGGATTTTCTAGCAAAAAAATTTACTTCTGATTTGATTTATGAAAAATATACTCATTGTTTGTAAACAAAAATAGAAACCCAAAAATATTTTGATGCTAAAAACAAAACCTAGAAATCGTTTTTTGATCCAACAAGTAGAAGATGAGAAATTGATTTTTTTAAAAACTTTCAGCTAGGAGAAAAATGACGCGCGATGCTTTTTGGACAACGATTTTCTCCAGATCTGTGCAAGATATGCAAAATCTAAAAGATATGCATGTCAGATTTTGACCCTGGCTACAAAACCCAGAAATCGTTTTTCCTGCAAATGAGTGAAAGCTGGATTTTTGAAGCAAAAATGATGACGATTCTAATAAAAAATAGCTTGCAACAAACCCTTGTTTGCCAAAAATGAAAATGGTGATAAAATTGAGTGAAACAAAAGCCAAATCTGGCTTTCTCGAGCCTCCTGGATGCAATGGTGAGCTCAATTTTGCACCAACAAGCTTCAATATGAACCTGCAATAAAGAGTCAAAAATGGAACCTCCCCAAATCTGGCATCTCTCTTTAGAAAAAGACTCTCCAATGGCACCCAATCCGCTCTGATACCATGTTAGAATTGGCTATGGCTGCCAAGATCTTGAGACCAAATGGAAAGCACAAGAAGAGAGAATATGAATGTGACAAGAATAAATTGTATTCTTATCAATTGATTCAATGATATGATTGTGATTATTGATTGTACAAATGAGAGAGACCCCTTGGTTATATAGCCAAGGTGAGTACATAGGAGGGCATAAGATTATGACAAGTGTCATAATCTTATGACATGAGATAACTATGAAAAGCTATCACTCCACCTAAAGTGGAAAAGGGATAATGTGATAATCACCACAAATGGTGGATCACCCACAAAAGGTAGAAAGGTAATCACATGGTATGTCCACGAAAGGTGGAAGTGATAAAGTAATAACATGATAAGTCCACCAAAGGTGGAAAAACTCCAACCACCTCCTATGCGGTCCCTAAGTAAACTTAACTAAGGTGTAATCATGACCTAGGACAAGGTACAATACATTTAATTACACCAACATGCTCAACTCTGCAGGAAATTAGAAGTCACCTACTTTGCAGAAAATCGATGTCCACAATTATTGTAGAAAAATTTCCACTCCTTGACCAAAACCTAACCAAGGTCGAATCCTTGTAATTTTGAGTTTGGAAAAAAACGTAGCTTCCTATGGTTTGGGGGTGAATCAAGGACCTCTCGTCCTTGTGGGAATTTAAGGGGGACTTCACCTACCAAATCTCCACAACCCTTAAACATCAAACCCAAAATACAACCAGGGCTTGAAATCAAACAAGAAAGCACCCAAAAGGGAGAACTAACTAGAAATGCCTAATCTAAAACCCTAAAAGAAATAAAATCAAGATAACGAAAAGAGAGGGTCCTTGCTTTCAGCGGGACATGTGTTCAAGGCAAAATAAGACTAACTATTTTTTTTCAAAATCTCAAAATTACATTATCTAGCATTCTATTAGATAATAGCATGAACAGGCATATTAATTTGAAGTAAGATTTTGGATTCATAATTAATCGTACATTTGTTTATTCAATTCATTATTTCATTTTATAATGGAATTATTTTGTATGCACACTTATAATTAATGTAAACCTTATTTTCTACTAGAGATTAGACATTGACATTGTCATTTTTTAATAATGCGTCCATTCAATCTAAATGGAAGGTCCTTTTTATAAGTTTCAATATAAGAGGTATATATGTTTTGGCTACTACTTTACCTTTGTAGTATTATCGTGGGAACTTGATAATAATATTGATGTAATGAATTTACTTTTCCCTACTTTATTACATGCTTGTAGTCAATGGAAATATTATTTTCTACTAGATATTAGATTGGTATTTTTAAAATTTTAATAATATATTTGTATAGTACACTTTTAATAATATATTTGTATGGTCTATTCATTTTGATTATTACACATTAAATAATAGTTCTATAATAGTCAACATTTATAAAAACATAAAATTCATGGAAATCTTATAGCTTGAGTTAGCCTAATATAAAATATTATAGAAAATAACTTTTTTATTATAGTTGCATGTATTTACTTTAAACTAAAATTTAGAAATAATATCCAAATTTTCAACTCTATTGATTTTAATTTTTACCATACACGTGAGAATTTTCAAACACATAATGATTTTCCTAAAAAAACATTTGATATGAAGAATATATGATAAGATTTCCCTCAATGTTTGTGTATGTTATTCAAGTGCATCCTATGCATATTGCAAACACATCCCTAATTGCTTGTTAAAATTTAACCTTATGTGATCTTTGAAATGTATGATGTACCTTCACATCTATGGTGTAAATTATGATAGCTAATCTCTAAATTTTTTATCTTCTATGAGATTTTCCACTACAAGATCTTGATCTTCATTTGAGGATTAGCATATGCTATTAAAGATCTAGCCTTCAAAAAGTTTTGGCATCACAAGGTTTTCAATGTCAATAAGATACAGCTTTATCATTTCTATAATGGGTATATTTGATGTATTTTTATCATGGGATCTTTCAATTTAGTTTATTAATATTTACAAAGTTAGTATTATTATTATAAACCATTAGATAAATAAATATATGCTAAAACCCACACATGTGTGTTGATATATGCACATCTTAGTTAGTTTTGGAAGCTTTATTCCTTAGTGTAATTATGTAGCTCTTTCTATATCATTTGAGTTCAAGTAGTCTTTATCCAAGATTAAGTGCATTTTATAGATGGATGCAATTATTTTTTTGTACATTTAGTGAAGTTGGTTTTTGTAATATGCTTATCTTTTCCTATATTTTTTTGTGCATACTAGAGTAATATTTTGAATATAGTTTTTCTTTTTTTAGGTAAAATCCACAAGACATAAACATAATATTATAGTTTTTCTTTTTTTTAGGTAAAAGCCACAAGGCATAAACTAATATTATATTAGTTTAGGTTCTATAGCATTTGGGACACCTGATCGACCGATCCTTGATGATTTTTAGTGTCAAAGTCTTTGTTTCATAAAAAGGGCCCCATCCTTTGTATTATCAAAAAGTCACATTAGTCAGTGTTTTAGCCCCTAATTTCTTGTGGGATCCGAACCTATTTTTAACTCGATTCCCCAATCACCCAATAGTCCAAACTCCGATACTAGTCAATCCTTTGGAGTCCGTCAAAGGGGGTCCTCACAAGTCCATATTATTGGTCGATCACACTTTTAGGATATTATTGCACACACCTAAATGGTTCCATCCTTCAAAATTTTTGATCACCTGATCTTTCGATAGGAAAGCGGGGTCTTCTCCAAAGCACACATTCTGATGATGGCAACAATTGTACCACTTTATGAGGACTTGGCTTATTGGCAAGATGTTCTTTCATGTTCTAGTGATGGAACAATGGGTTGGCAACAATTGGTGTATTGAGCTTTTGGTTGTCGATACATTAGGTGTACACAACATATTGTACCTGATAATTCCTATCGCCTGATATGCCTTTGTGAGGTCAGAAATATCAACATCTAAGCCTACGTCTCTAAGGATATCAGAGATGATAGAGGCAAAAAGGGCACCATAATCTCCAATTCCCCGATACCTCTGATATAACATGCTCGTGCGATTCTCTAATCATCTAATCAATATCGAGGTGACTTCATGCTCTCAACGGGACATGGTTGGTCATCCCTACGATGGTCCGATGTGCATGTGTTTGATGTTCTTGATCGACGGGAGTATGTTTGCTACACTAGTTACTATATGGATCTTGGAATGACAACAGATCATGTGGTAGTGCACACAACTATCCAATATGGCAATGTAGAAGCTGCTATTGAGAAGGTCAATGATTTGAATCCAAATATTTTGTTCATGAATCCCAAGTTGTATTTCCATCTATAACAACAAACATTAATTGAACTCATACACAATGGTAAGCTACAAGAGGCTCTTAAATTTGTACAGGAAGAGTTGGCACCAAGAGGAGAAGAAAGTCATGATTTCCTAGAAGAAGTTGAGTGTACTATTGTAGTGCTAGCCTTTGAAGATCCATCATCTTGCCTTGTTGGAGAAAGTATAATTATGGGAAACACCATTTTTAAGGGGTTAAAAATCTTATCTACTGAAGAAGTTGGTTTGTCCAGATGCCATAAGATTTCTCTACCATATAGCTGAAAAGCTCTATGTAATTACATATTATATGATATTAATATAACTACAGGCTCTTACCTTTTGCTGAAAAAATATTATATTAAAATAAAAAAGGAGATATACATATTAAAGTTCATAACCAAACTAATTGAAACAATGTCCTATCAAACCAAAGATAAAAACAAAGGCTGCAAGAAAAATATACGAGCCATCTAGTCATTGAAATTTCCAAGGAACAAAAAAGATAATTTACATAATCCCACCCAAAACTACAATACTAACCAAAACAATAATTAAAAGTTCATAGAATGGACATATTATTCCATTAGGTCCAATTTTGCAAGAACTAGAGGGGGATGTGCCACATGAGTGACCAGAACAATCATATCTCTGTAGACCTCCATAATTCTCCCACACAAGCAAAAGCCCAATTCCTTTTTATGCGTATTAAAAGCAATATTGAGATTAGATTCGTCACACTCTTGCAATGCCTATTTCAAAGCAACATAAATGCATAAAAAACCTAAATATTCTTCAAATATTTGTGTCAAAACAAACCTTCCACAAGTACTTTCCCATTGTGGAGATCATAATCACATATGGCATTTTTCAAATAATAGTCTAGAAAAAACCTATCTTGTACATAGTCCAATACAAATTGGGAAACCAAAGAATAATGCTGTAGGAGATCCATATAATTAGAAAGGAAAATAGATGCTACCTGAGAAGCATACAATATATGTAGGGAACCATGTAGAATTTGATCTCCAAGGATCGCCTGAGTCACCATTTCCACCTGTGAGAAATCTATCTTGAAAATATTCTTTATTATTTTAGAGGAAAAACTCTTGGACTCAGAGTACTCCCATTTGGAGATGGGGATAAATAATTGCTTGTTTAATAGCTCCATCTCCGTGACAACTCAAGAAAAGAACATTCAACCAAATTCAATACAAAATATGAAAGCAGACTTAGGTGGTTACTGATTAAAAAGGAGATGACATGCTAATTTTTTTTTCCATAATGAGAGGATATAATACCACCACCTTAGCAAATAATCATTAAAAATGCATCATAGCTAGCAAAGGATATGCCAAGAGTTAATGTTTCAGATAAAAAATATGCCACCCACATGCTTTGAAAAGCCAGTAGTCTTTGAAAAAAACATTTCCCACAAACCAAGGTATTGACATGTATTTAAAGCACTTCAAGGGAAGCATGCTAGCCAATTGGTCCAAGTAAGCCCCTATACATGCCACCTTTGTTGGAAACATGAGCATGACAGTATATTGTGTTGTCATAATGAAAACCAATTGTAGAAATGATGGTATATCAATATGTATGTAGTCCGTGTGAATGGCTGGTCTAGACCTGCTCAAACATCATCAAACAACCCTAAGTTAGTCATCAAACAAGTCTAAAACAAACATTCCCCATGCAATTCATTCAAATGCAAAGAACAAGAAATAAGGTGAAATTAATCAAATGGAAACTATTAAATCTTGCTCAAAAACATCCAAAACAACATCCCATGGGGGAATTGGTGCTTCTTTGATGTGGAAAGAAGCCCTTTCCCAATTACTTGCAAAGCTTTGATGAAGATTGTTGATTATTTGTGCTCCTTGATAAAAAATTGACCATAGCCTAGCTAGGATTGATGAAATGCTATGAAAACCTTGATGAACAATGGATGAACTTGCATAAAATCTGAAGATTATGACTTTACATAAAGTTGTGGATCCTAAATCAATAGAGAAGCTCTCTATTTATAAGAAAGAAGGATGGAGAAATGAGAAACATGAAGGATGTGGGATTAAACTTGACCCAATGGCATTGTGCCACTTGTCAACATGCTATTGAAGAGAGGTGGAGCTCATTTTGATCAATGTGCAAATAAATGCAATTAGTTGGAAATTTGAAATTTGAAAGATGGCTTGTGGAGGAAGATGTGGAAGAGGAGTTAATGCCACTTGGCACAAGAAAAAGGACTTGTAAGAGACTTAAATGCCATGTTGGAGGACAAATCCTTTTGGAGGGAGATTTCAAATTGGGGGAATATTCCAATGAGATCCCCTTTTGAATGAAAATAGAAGAATTTATAAATCAATTAAATTAATTTACATATGCAAGTTGCAAAATCTAGAGGATTTGATGGATTAGAGTTAGAGTTAATTAACTTATGTGGAGATTAGTTGATTTGACATTTGATTTAGATTTTTGGATTGATTTAAATCAAATGAGAGGAATAATTTAATTAAATAAAGTTTGATTTATTTAATTAAAAGGGATGATAGATTTAATCAAATAAGGGTGGTTTATTTAATCAAAAAAGGGAATATGATTTAATCAAATAAAATGATTTATTTAATTAAAAGATGGACATTAGGATTGATTAAATAAAATGATTTATTTAATTGAAAGAAGATAATTATTTAATAAAATAACATGATTTATTTAATTAAAAGAGGAATTATGATGAATTAATTAAATAAGGATTATTTAATTAATTGGTTAGTAAAGACGTGATTCAAGAAGAAATGATGTTAGTGAATCAGGACCAGGTGTATGATATCAATCAGGATAATTCAGACGTCTATAGTCCAAAATTAGACCAAGTGTGTTTGATGAAATCGGCTAAGTCCTTGTGAATTTTTAGTATAACCGAGGAATAGTTTTATGGAATGTATTGCTTCAATTTGCATCATCCTATCATGTAGTTTACAAGTAATAATGGTACATGTTGAAGCATTCTATATCCAAAGTTTTAGGGTTGTATGTCTTCCACAATTAAAGATATTAATGATAATGTATCGGGCTTAGTAATGGCAAAGTTACAGGTGCATAGTGCATATTAGAATGCTCCAAATTCCACCACAGATAATTATGCTGTGCATTTTTGAGGAAATGTTTGAGGATGTTAGAAGTGTATGCACTCTAGGTGGCAAGTGATTTGGTGGTCCGTGTTTTGAGTTGTGGATGAGCAATTTATTCATTTAGTTGTTGCTTCATCAATTTTATTATGAGGTACCAACCTAAGGGTTTTGGGGTCATGCGGAGTTGAATTATGAAAGGATTGGAATCATGGGAGTAATTATATGTCATGATGACCTATTTTAGTGAAGAACACATTTTGGTTTCTTCCGTAAGGTATGTGGGTTGGAGTTTTGAGCTAATAGGTTATGGTGTTACACAGTTCATGCAATTAGGCTAACCTAATTGATGCTGTGGGTGTTTTGGGTATATATAGAAGGTTGATTTAGTGTGTGAAGAATGAATGTAGAGATTGTGAGAGATATGTGATGTAGAGTGAAGTGCAAAAGGTGATAGTGGTGAAGTATGAAGTGCATAAATTTATTTTTTTGAGCTTAATTGTAATTGTATCTTGAGCATGTTGTAGATGCATTGTTAGCAGTTCAAAATATGGAAGTGAGCCATTCTTCTACTCTCTTTTCTATTCTGGACAGTGAGCCCTTATTAGTGAGCCATTCTTTTTGGATAGTGAGCCCTTGGACAATGAGTCCTCCATTTTGTAATCCATTGTAACCGATTATAATATATTGTGAGCTAATCCTCACCGTGGTTTTTCCCTTCCAAGGGTTTTCCACATAAATCTAGTGTTCTTGAGTTTATTGATGTGATGCATGCTCCAATGTTCTTTTCCAATTCTACAAGTTTTATGAGATGCTTTAGATACATGTTTAAGTTGATAAAGTTAATAAATTTCAGTGAAAACTGATTCACCTCCCTCTGAGTATTCTTGGTTTTCAACAATTGGTATCAGAGCTTGGTTCCTTCAATTGGCTTAATCATTGAGGTAGATCTTGGAGGTTGAACACATGACAACTAGGAGGTATCCTCTCTCTCCAAAAGAAATTATCATGGAAGGATTTACTGAAGAAGACTTTGAAGTTGATATGGAAGGAGAACTTAGATCTACTCTAGATGATTTGGATAAAACAAAATGTGAAAATAGAGATATGAAATAAAATACTAAGTAGATGAGTGCATCAAGAAGTTGAGAGATAAAATCAAGAAAGTTAAAGAAAGACTCAAGGAAACAAATGAGCAAATCAAGCAATCAAATGAGACAATCACTAGTCTGAAAGTGCAGGTTGAAGAAGGAAAAAAGTTGAAGATTGCTTGAATGCCAATTTGAAAGATAAGTCTACAAAATGTTCAAGAATTGAAGAAGAAATTGTGTCTCTAAGGAAAGATCTTGAGAAAGCAAAGAGTGAAGAGGAAAAATTCAAGAAGATCTCCACCTTGCTTGATGATATGCTTGCTAGTAGAAAAGCTTCAAAGGACAAAGAAGGATTAGGGTTTGAAAAAGGAGAAAGCTCAAAGGAGAATTAGACTCCAAACAATGTTGAAAAGAAGAATCATGAACAAAGGAAGACTGGAGAAGAGAAGAGAAATACCAAACATGTCCAAAACCAAAAGAAAGATTTCAAAAGACCACCCATTAGACAACCAACTACACAAAGGTATTCATTTTTTAATGGTTACTGCTATTCTTGCAATAAATTTAGACATAAAGCTGAAGAGTATAGAAGAAAAATGAATTAGAACTTTCAATCATTTTTTGGTTAGTGCTATACATGCAATAGATTTGGTCATAATGCTAGTGATTGTAGAAGTCAGATGATGAATGGTTACAATAATGGTATGATGTTCTAATATTTTGATGGTTATTTTCATACATGCAGTGGGTTTGGGCATAGGGATTTTGAATGCAGATCTAAAATGGCAAGAAGTAAGATTTTTTAGCAAAAAGGTGTCATATGTCATAAATGTAATAAAACAACACATAGCTAATTTTTGTAGAAGTAAGAATGTGAAACCCTCTGGTTCACAAAAGAAGGTCGATCCAATTGAGATGAAGAAGGAGATGAACAAGATATGGAAAAAAAAGGGAGAGAATGAGGTGAAGAATGAGTCTATGCCAAATCGTGGTGTAAATGTTTCCTTCATAAACTAGATAGAGAACATTGGCTTAGGGGGAGCTTTAATAGAAAACTCTTCAGCCCCCTACCAAGGATGAGATGCTGATGTCTTCAACATACTGGTATATGTGTAGGTTGATATGATTGATTTGTTGGTGAAATATCTAGTAAGAAATCTCTTATTGTAAATATTTGCAGAATGTTTTGAGGTTCCCGTGATGATACAATAAGGGTTTGATAACTTTTTGACCTAACTTTCTCTACTACAATTAATGCACATATTAGGTCAACGAAAAAGGGTTTATATTTCATTCTATATATTTTAAAAGTCATTTGTGTTTGAGAATTTGAAGAGAGAAGAGCAGAGCAAAAGAGATTTGGAGCATTTGTGAGGTGCTCACAAGGCTTTTTACTATTTCTTGCAAAACCCTAGTTACAGAGAAGTGCAAGATTTTTAATCCATAAGTTATTGATGTGCTTGAGAGGCCGAGAGATGTTCATATATACATTCATACAAAGATGGATGAGTATGACCACTTGAAGCTGGCAAAATTTAGGGAAAATGTTTTAATTGGAGATAATTTTGAGCTAAAACTAGAGTACCCCAACTTGACGAAGAAGAAATTGGATGTGTGGAGTGAGTTTCCAAATTTATGTTATGAATATGAGTGGGTGAAGTATGTACTAAGAAAAATACATGAAAATTCATATGGTTGTACATACCACATATGATCACTAAAGATGCAATTAGGGTTATCACTAGTTTGTGCTCCATTGGATCAGTTCTGGCATTGAAGGCAGTGAAGAATGAGGTAGTGATGAAGCTCATTGGTGTGAAGTTTGAAAAGCGTTCCCTAATGATGAATGGCATTGAAGATCTAATAGTCAAGTATGCTTCTATGTTGATTGGTTACAAGATATTCTTCACAAACAAAGAGAATTATGTCTCAACCACCACAATACATACAACTCACCAGATGGTGAAGGAAGGGATAGACAATGATTTGTGTGAGCTCCTAAGATTGTAATTGTTGGAAAATCTACAAAATACAAAAGAGTTAAGGTACCCTTTTCGGTATGGTACCCTAATTATTTTCTTGTTGTTTTACTTTCTAAATGAAGAGCTTGGAGTAAATAATGTTGCATGGAATGATAGTATTCCAATAGCTATGCAAATTAGAGATCACCTAAGGATATTTTTAGATTTTGAGTCCTGAAATTGAGCTTTGTGAGGATTTTTCAAAACATTTTAAGATTGAATGCAAGAAAGATATAGGATTCTGACAAGTCTTGTGAATAAATATAAGAATGACATAACATTTATGGTTAGCATAGACTACTACTCTATGGAAGCAGTTGAACCTAGAACAGTTTGGGTTCCGTAGCTTGGTTATGAGGTAATAGAAGTTGAACTTACTAGCCTTGTAGAGGTTGTATTGAGTAAACCTAGAGATCTAGTAGTAGATAGGTTTGGTACCTATGAAGAAAAATCTAGCAAAGAAAACCTAGAGAAGAAAAAGAAAGATATTGCAGAAAAGGTTGAGAAGATGAAGGATGATTTGGAGAGAGAGTTGGGTGCCCTTGAAGCCTCTGCAGAGAAACCTATAGGTACATCTGCCCCTTCGAAGACTCCTTAGAAATCAAGAAGGTCAGGAAGGACCTCAGTTCCCACACAACCTATTATTACAAAGCCTTCTAGAACTCATCCTTTTGGAACAAAGTCTACAATGGGTTCAAAAAGAAAGATACATATAACACCACTATGCAACAAAATTCTCCCAAGAGGAGAAGGAAAGAAAAAGCAACAAGAGAAAATAATATTAGTGTTGAAGAAGAAGAAGAGGAAGAACATTGGTTGATTTGGAAAAGAAAGTCTCAAGTCTCTTAAGAAGAGACCGGTACAAAGAGAAATGAAATTAATGTGGTGGATACAAAAAGTGAAGAGGAAGTAGAAAAGGAAAAGAAAGATTTCATTTTTTAAAGAAGAGAAAAGAGTTCTAGGTTAGGAGAAGAAAATAGAGAAGGAAAAAGGAAAGGGGATAGCTAAGAAATTTGAGAAGACCCCTTTGGTCCATAGTCTTATGAAGTTAGATGCATTGTTCAGTGGTATTGTAGAGTTTGGTATGCTAAAGGAAACTGCTGCAATGTATCTAGATGCAAATGATGAAGAAACAACAACAATTGAAGAGAATATAGTCAAATACATGGTGACATTTGATACTAGCCTAGGTGAGATAAATGATCAATTTACAGATGAACTAAAATGTGTGTTGAATGCAAGAAGACAAGAGGTTATTGTAGAGGATGAAAAGATGAAGACATCTGCCTTGTAGAAGATTGGTTTCTCATTGTCTTATGAGGATAGACTCAAGTTGTCTTAGTTGTATAGCAAGAAATTTAGGATAAAAAAAGAGTGAGCACTCTTATGAGAAGAGATAAGAATGATATAGAAAGGTTAAGGAAAGAGATATTGCAAACCGTTGAAACACTTGCTAAAGAGTTGGGAGTTATTTCAGGTGATGAAGATTAGATGAAACAAGACACACCCCTCCCAAAAATAAATGAGCCTATTAATGATCAACATGAGAAAGAGCATGAGCAAGATAATATACTGATAGAAAAAACTCCTCTAGATGTGGAAGTAATTGCCGAGTAGAATAAAGAAGATAAGCAAGATGCCCAGAGAAGACTGAAGCACAAAAAGAAGAAACCTTGACTCCTCCGAAAGTTGAGAAGAATGTAGAAGAAAGCCCTGGTAATTGTGAGGAGAGTAATGATAAAAATGAAGAAGAAAGCAATAAAATAGGTGGTGAATCCTCTAGGACCTCTGGAGATTCATTAAGATATCTTTTGGATATGCAGTTACAGTTTCAACCGGTAGTGTGTGCACAACTGCTATAGATTCCTATGCAACAAGGTCAAGTGCACTTGGATAAGATTTTCCCCCTACATAAGCTACACCTTGGTGATGTTTTTCATGCCTCTGTATGGAAGTAGATTCTTCAAACTCACCAAGAAATTACTAAGTTGGTTGATGAAGCTGCGAAGGTTTTGCATGAAGGAATTCCTAGAATAACTATTGATAATTCTTTATCCGGTGTTCAATAATTGAGGTTATTGCTTGGTTCTTTTAAGGAGTATTCTCCTAGTTTAGAAGAGAAGATAGAGAAGGAAATGGAAAAGAAAGTAAATGATAAAATGTTACCTGATATTTTTGATAAGTGTGGTATTGCACATGCCAAGTTGCAAGTCAACTTGGAGGATGTTAAGAAGTGTTTGGATGAAGCCAAACCATTATTTCAATTCTATTTGAAGTGGCCAGTCTCTAGAAGGAGCATTAAGGATCAGATGGATTCAATTGAGTCTCAAATTTCTCAGGCTTTAGGTGTTTATGATTTGGTGAGTGATACAAATGGAGCTACAAGAGCTATCATTGAAAAAATACATGGTCAATTCTTTCTACTACAAGAAAAAAAGGAGAAAATAATAATGCAGTAAAGTCAGCTCAAAGATATGGTAAGTGCATGGCTTACTCCTTTAACTGAAGTTTTAGCCGATGCTAAGAATATTGTGCAAAATATTCTAATGCCTAGTTCTTTGGAAGAAGGAGAAGACCTCGATGTTCAGTTTGAAAATTAGTGCCATATGCTTTCCTTTTCCAAGAAGGATTGGGAGGTTGTAAAGAAGGATTGGGAGGTTGTAAAGAAGGATTGGGAGGCACACCTTGCAAAATTGAAGGTATCTTATAAAGGTAATTTACCCTCATCTAGTTAAGGTGTACATTTTTTCTTTGTATATGCAATTTTTTGATTTGAATGTACACATGTGGAATTAGTAGATGGAGTTGTGGCACATTTTTGATGATGGATAATATAGAAAGTAGGAGTAAAGAAGATAGGGGAAGCTACTCTAATGTAAATATATTAGTAAGGGGGAGTAAACAAGAAAATATCTCTCTGGTACCCTTTTCCCTTGATTTCAAAGGGGGAAAATGGTTTGGAGAGTGTTTTGGAGAAGCGTGTTTCCATCAATGAAAAGGGGGATATTGTTGGAAAAATAAGCATGACAGCATATGGTGTTGTCATTGATGGCAACCCATTGTAGAAATGATGGTATATTAGTATGTATATAGTCTAGAAGTAGACCAAGTGTGTTTGATGAAATTGACTAAGTCCTAGTGCATTTTTAATATAATAGAGGAAGAATTTTGTGGTCTGCATTGCTTTGCTTTAAATCATCCTATCATGCGGATTATAGGTAATAATAGTACATTTTTAAGCATTCTATATACAAAGTTTTAGGGTTTTATATCTTTTGTAACCGAAGATATTGATGATAGTGTATCAGCTTAGTAATGGAAAAGTTACATTTGCAAAGTACATATTAGAATGATCCACATTCCATCATAGATAATTATTATGCTATGCAATTTTGACGAAGTGTTTGAGGATGTCAAAAGTGTATGCACTCGAAGTGGCAAGTGATTTGGTGGTCCGTGTTTCGAGTTGTGGATGAACAATTTATTCATTCAATTATTGCTTCATCAATTTTGGTATGAGGTGCTGACCTAAGGGATTTGGGGTCGTGCGGAGTTGAATTGTGAAAGGAGCAAAATCATGGGAGTAATTATAGGTCATTTCAAAATATTTTGGTGAAGAACACATTTTGGTTTCTTCCACAAGGTATGTCAATTGGAGTTTTGAGCTGAAAGGTTATGGTGTTACATAGTTCATGTAATTAGTTTGACCTAATTGATGTTGTGGGTGTTTGCGATATATATAGAAGGTTTATTTAGTGTGTGAAGCATGAATGTAGAGATTGTGAGAGAGATGTGATGTAGAGTGAAGTGTGAAAGGTGATAGTGCTGAAGTATGAAGTGTGCAAAGTCAGTTTTTTGAGCTTAATTGGAACTGTATCTTCAATGTGTTGCAAATGCATTGTTAGCAGGTCAAAATATGGTAGTGATGCATTCTTCTACTCTCCTTTCTATTCTAGATAGTGAGCCCTTAGAAGTAATCCATTCTTTCTGGACAATGAATCATCCATTTTGTAATCCATTGTAATCGATTACAACATATTGTGAGCTAATCCTCATTGTGGTTTTCTCTTCCAAGGGTTTTCCATGTAAATCTAGTGTTCTTGTGTTTATTAATGTGATGCATGCTTCAATTGCTCTTTTCCAATTCTACAAGTTTGATGAGATGTCTTGGATACATGTTTAAGTTGTTAAAGTTAATAAATTTTAGTGAATACTGATTCACTCACCCTCTCAGTATTCTGGGTGTTCAGCAACATTGGCCAAACCAAAAAGTCGTATTACACTATAAAACCTGCCAATATAACCAAACATAATATTAGAAGGAACCCATATTTTTGGGCCTACATTCATTAGAGGCAATCATCATAATTAAATGAAAATTGGATATATCTTTTACCTTAAGAAAAAGGAACTCCTCTCATGAGTCATACACCAAATTAGCAAGGTTATTAGCTAATTGATTTACTTCTGTACAATAGTGGCATATTTGATATGACTAAAATGCTTGAAGGGAGACCAAAATTTGTTACAAAATATAATTTAGATTCCAAGTAGGAGTCTTTTTTATAGGCATTTATCAGGTTCATTGAATTACCCTCTATCCAAATTTTCTTAACACTACATTTCTTGGCTAGTGTTAAACCTACAAGGACGACTTGAGCTTATGCTCTATTATTAAAGCCATCCAATAGATTTAGGGATAGAGTTCCTATCACCACACCCTAATAGCCACCCTCAATACACAACCTACACCTGACCTACCAAGATTCCCTTGAGAGGCACCATCAAAATTCAATTTCACTTCTTTCTTTTGTGGGGGGCACCATCTTATTATTCTCTTGTTCACAACTTTACCCTTAGAAAATACAAAAGAACTTAGGTTTGGAAAATAAATAGATTTCCATGCAGTTAGAATTTGATATTACCAAGATGAAAAGGCTTATTATTATTAATTGATTGCAACTTTAACACCCAAGCCATGATTGCTTCTAAAATTGAAGATCCCAAATTTTGTAATATTGATGTTATTTTCTGATTTCTTTTCTAAATATCCTTCTATTTCTTTCCTACCAAATGTTCCAAATCAATAGAGAGAGATACAAGTCATAACAAGGATAAGACTAAAGTAGAATAGGGCATAGGCTAGCTATTGAAGACTTGCAAGAGAGTATTAACAAGAGGTGCTTGCCAATTGAGTTTATTTTTAAGCCATTTCTAGCAACTTTGAGTGAAATCACACTGAAGGAGAATATAGTTTTTCTTTTTGTTTTGAGTTGTTTTTAAAGTATCTTTTGTGCATTGAACATTATTTATAGTGGAATATTTTTCTAGTCTTTAAACTCCATTTCATTGTAAACTCAAATTTATTTGCTTAAATCTTAATGTACATTCAATAATGGCTTGAATGTTCTATATTTTTGCTTCTTCTTTTGTAATGGAGTTTTTTTAATACTTCAGGGCTTATTATTTTAGTTTTTATTGAATCATGTAGTTAGAGCCAATACTAAATTTACATCTATACAAGAGCTTGATAATAATATATTCTTCTTTTCTACTCCATTTTTTAATATTTTGAGCTCTAGTATATCTAGGTTCTTTTTTATATGATTAATTATATAGCATGTGAGAATATGGTATTCTTTAATCCCCACATCAATTCTTTTCAAACTAATTTATGTTGGGTTTATATCTAAATGTATGGATTAATATCTACTTGAAGGTGTTGAGAATTATAATTAGTAGGGTCTATATTACCAAGATATAGACATGGTTATGCATACATATATACTATAATTTTTGGGGACCTCTTGGATATAGAGTTTCTCGATACTTCCCCTTCCATACTAAAATATGTGTATCCATGTATTATGCTACCTTGCAACTGTCTCTTCAATGCATTTGACACTTTTTTCAATTTGAAAAAACTTATCCCCACAGCCAAATGGATTGGAGATATGAAAAGCTAAGAGATGTTATTATAGAGGGACCCTACATAACTTTGTACCTTCAAAAAATATATTTGTAGATGCCATAGTTTTTGAGAAATAGCTTGTTAAAGTTCACCACTTTTGGCACTTAGGGCTCTTAAGAGAAAGCATTGAAACAATGTAGTATGGAATGATCGGGCATGTACGGGTGAAAAATAGGACCTTTCCTAGCATAAAACCACCCAATCAGACATATTATCCCTGTTGATTTGGCCCCATGATGAACATAACAAAACTTATGCTACCTTGCAACTTTCTCTTCAATATATTTGACACTTTTTGCAACGTGCAAAAACTTGTCACCATGACCAAATGGATTGGAGATATGAAAAATTGAGAGAGGTTATTGTAGAGGAACCATACACAAACTTGTAACTTTAGATGAAACATTTTTAGGTGCCACGATTTTTGAGAAACAACTCATTGAAGTTTGCCACTTTTTGACACTTAGGGATCTTAAGAGAAAGCATCAAAATAATGTAGTCTGGAATAATCAGGCATGTTGGGGTGTAAAATGGGACCTTTCCTAGCTTAAAATAACCCACTTAGATGTGTTGGCACTATTGGTTTGGCCCCATAATGAATAAAACTAAAATTATTCTACCTTACAACTTTCTCTTCAATGCATTTGATGCTTTTTGCAGTGTGTGAAAACTTGTTGCTACCGCCAAATGGATTGGAGATATAAAAAATTGAGAGAGGTTATTGTAGAGGGACGCTACATGCCCTTGTTCCTTTAAATGGAACATTTATAGGTGCCATAGTTTCTAAGAAAAACTTGTCAAAGTTCACCACTTTTTGGCACTTAGGGCTCTTGAGAGAAAGTAATGACACAAAGTAGTTTGGAATGATTAGGCATGCTAGGGTGTGAAATACGAAATTTCCTATTATAAAAACACCAAACTAGATGTTTTGGCACTATTGGTTTGGTCCCTCAATGAACAAAAGGAAAAGTATGCTACCTTGCAACTTTTTCTTCAATGCATTTGATGCTTTTTGTAATGTGCGAAAACTTGTCACCATGACCAAATGGATAGGAGATATGAAAAATTGAGAGAGGTTATTGTAGAGGGACCCTGTATGACCTTGTAACTTTAGACAAAATATTTGTTAGTGCCATAGTTTCTGAGAAAAATCTTGTCAAAGTTCACCACTTTTTGGCACTTAGGGCTCTTAAGTGAAAGCGCTAACACAATGTAGTCTAGAACGATCAGGCATGTCGAGGTGTGAAATGGGACCTTTCCTAGCATAAAACCACCCACCCAAACATGTTGGCACTGTCATTTTGGCCCCATGATGAACATAACAAAAATTATGGCTCTTGACAAGTTTTTACTAAACACATTTGATGCTTTTTGCAACATTTAATTTTTTTTTCCATGGTCAAGTGGATTGGAGATTTCAAAAACTAAGAGAGATTATTGTGGAGGGACCCTACATGACCTTGTACCTTCAGATGAAACATTTTTAGGTTCTATGGTTTCTAAGAAATATTCTACCAAATTTTGCCACTTTTTGGCACTTAGGGCTCTTATGAGAAAGTGTCGACACAATGTAGCCCACAATGTTTAGGCAAGATGGGGTGTGAAATAGGACCTTATATATCATAAAACCACCCATCTAGATGTGTTGGCATTGTTGGTTTGGCCCCATGATGCACTAAATGAAAAGTATGAATCCTCACAAGTTTTCCTTGAGTCAAGCAACTAAGGACAAGGTCTAAAAGTCTACATAAGAGTATTCGAGCACAGTAATGAGGAGCTAGGGAAAAATATAGTGGAGTAGGCTGTAAAATTCAAGAATATTAGGTACACCCTAATTTGATTGAGCTTAACATTAACGAATTTTGACCTAATATTTTGCACTTATTCTCTACAAGGCAGGTGTGGATATGTAAATAAGAATAAATAATGACATGTGATAGTGTTTCAATAGTTTGAGAGCATAAAATCATGATCAAATTGCTTTACCAATGGTGGTCTCTTCAAATTCTTACTTTAAACCCTCATGGTATTTGAGTAAAAACAACATAGGGAAGATATGAAAGTCACAATGCATTAAGGAAGTTGCAACAATTTGAGCATATTAGGAGATAGTCCTAATGAAGTTATGACTACACTAATGAATTTATGATAGTCCTATCAAAGTTATGATTGTCCTAATAAATTTATGACATTCCTAATGAAGTAATTATAGTCCTAATGAAGTTATGACTATCATAATGAACCTTAGAGCATTCTAATGACGTTATGACAATCCTATTGAACCTAGAACTATCAAAATGTCAAGTTATGACCACCCTAATGAATTTATGATAGTCCTAATGAATTCATGGCTATTCTAATGACCCTATGACTATCCTAATGAACCTATGACTATCCTAATGAACCTTTGATTGTCCTAAATACCTTATAAATTGCTAAAACATGTCATTTATCCTTTTTAATAAGTCGAAAGTACTCCCAAGTCATGTATGCACATAAAACCTTCTATTTTTGTACAAATAAAGTAAAAATAATATTTTATATCATGCTAAAGTTCACCAAAATAAATCTAAATGACACCCTTGATATTTCAAGTTCACTTTTATCATTTCGTAAGGCCTTAATGCACTTAAAATTCATAGCAAACATAAATGCATGATACAAACATAGGGAAGATATGAAAGTCACAATGCATTAAGGAAGTTGTAGCAGTTTGAGCATATTAGGAGATAGTCCTAATGAAGTTATGACTACACTAATGAATTTATGACAGTCCTATCGAAGTTATGACTATCATAATGAACCCTCGAACATTCTAATGAAGTTATGACAGTCCTAATGAACCTAGAACTATCATAATGTCAAGTTATGACTACCCTAATGAGTTTATGATAGTCCTAATGAATTCATGGCTGTTCTAATGAACCTATGACTATCCTAATGAACCTATGACTATCCTAATGAACCTATGGCTGTCCCAAATACCTTATGAATTACTAAAACATGTCATTTATCCTTTTTAATAAGTCAAAAGTACTCCCAAGTCATGTATGCACATAAACCCTTCTATTTTTGTACAGATAAAGTAAAAATAATATTTTATATCATGCTAAATTTCACCAAAATAAATCTTAATGACACCCTTTATATTTCAAGTTCACTTTTATCATTCCCTAAGGACTTAATGCATTAAAAATTCACAGAAAACATAAATGCATGATACAAACTAATTAAAAAAAAAATGAATATAGGCACTTACTATTTTTTCATAGATAGGGATCTTGAATCATGAATGATTCAAATAGAAAAAAATGGTTAAATAAATATTATGTCTTATTACCTTGGACATGGATCACAATGAGTTACAAAACTAGGAAAATCATGTGTCTTTGAAATAACCACCATTAGTTTCCTAAAGTTGTAGCCTCAATTAACACCGAAAGTGTACTTGCACGATTTGATTAGATCAAGAACAACATATAAAAACCAATATGAATACAAATCAAACAAGGAATATCCCTCTTGTGATTAAATCATATACATCCAACAATATTATTTTAATTTAGCATTATAAGGTTAATACAAGATGCACAACTATACTAAAGATCATCAAATCATTGAGTGATAAACACTGAAATTAATCAATTAACATCACATAATATTAATCAATTAATCTCTTGCAATGGTGAAGTCACAACAAAAGCTAGGTGGGGAGAAAGATTAAGAGATACAAGTGAAAAAACTAGATAAATGGGTAAAAATAGAAGTCCAAAGAGGGTTGAGATATGGGATTGAAAATATAAGTTTAGGGTAAAAAAGTGTGGTTTTTGAATTAAATTGGGAGAGAAAACTTAAACTCGACATTTAAGGGTTTTCAAAAGGAGAGAGAAGAGCTAGGAGTGGGAGACGATAATAAAATGGAAACCAAAGATAATCTTTTTGAAGAAAAATTGGATATGATTGATGTGACAAGGGTGTGAAAAGGATTTGATAAGTGGGTTAGGAGTTTTAAAAGAAAATAGAAGCCAAAGCTAAGGAGAATCTTTAAGAATCGCAAAGGGGAAAATGAGATGATTGATAAAGAAGCAACAAAAATGATATTTAAGTTTCACAAATATAATTAAAAATGAGGATGACTAATATAATAGTTAATTGACAAGGTTTTAAAAATGAATAAAATAAATCTAAAAGGAATATGACAAAAATACCTAAAGAGAATATCTCTATAGTGGAAATTATTGTAAACTTGTATGTGATTTAATTTATTGTAAAAATATAGAAAACATTGACATGGAATTACTCTTTCAAAAAATGTTGCTAAACCAAATTTCTCAAGTGAGAACTTATTATCTATTATAAAGAGATGAGGAAAAGGAGGTCCATTTTATCAAATTTAGGGGGAAATTTAGGGAGGGGAACTATATCACTTTGAGATACCTTAACTAATGCATATCCTATCAAAATTTGAGTTTAATTGGAGAAAGTGATTATGTCAACTAGTAATCACCCCTCATTGGGGATTTGTTCTTGAGCACAAGGAGGTCTATTTTTCAATGAAAGATCAAGGGTAAAGGGGGCCATCTAAAGATAGTATTTTATAATCAATATTAGTTTTATGATACATGTTTTAATAACCAAAATAAAGTGATATAACACCTAATAAATCAAACATGATCCATCAATAGCATGGCTTTACAAATCCAATGAACATATTTATAAATTAGAATGACTTTACAAATCCAATGCACATATTTATAAATTAGCATAACTACAAATTTTTCATTTACAATCAATCTAAGGAACCATATGGGTCTACTCTAATCTTTATTTTGTCAAGTATTACCTCATGGTTAGACTCAAAAACCTTCCACAAGTTCTTGTTCAATGGTCTACCCCCATATTTGATCAAATGAACATTTGATGCCACAACAAGGTTTGAGTAATAAAGAATATTTCAATGCGTGTCAAAGTCCTGAAATGGAAAAACATCAAACTTCTTAATTAGGTACCTTCTAAGCCATGTTCTAGTAACAACCACTAATATTGTAGGATACTCGATGTTTTCTCCATCTATAACAGGGGCCTCCAATTTATTTTTTGCCTCAACACGGTGACACAAGTAATAATTTGTTCCCTCTACATTTTTTCATCTGCAATAACTACATAAACATGTCATACATTGATATGTGCATCCAATTAGATGAATTTAGTCAAGATTACAAAAAAACTACAAAGATAAAATTAGGAATTTCTGAAACTATGCAAGTAGATATATTACCTAGTTGAACTAGTTCTAATACATGATCAAAGTCAACTGATGATTCCATCTCTGTGATTTTTAGTGCCACCAAGAGTCGATACATCTCAAGTGGGCTTAGAATTTTTAAGCACAATTCATCAACCCACTCATTTGAATCACTCATTCCATGCTTGATATGCACATGAAGAACAAAAGCATACCATCTTCTACGTATGAATACTCATTGAACCTACATTAGAGCTTCTAAGAGAGTGTAGCTCACTTGATCCTATCAATGTACAATAATCCTCATATTTTGCAATGTTAGTATCATCTACCAACCAAAAAAATATACGAATTATAGACTTACCTTCATTACCTGGACCCATTGTAGAATTACACAATTTAATGATAGATTTTGAATCTATCAAATTTGCATTGTCTTTGTACTTCATCTCTTCTCATGCTAAGGCTATTTTAATACATGCTCCTGCACCATTATGCTCCCCCTTTCCATGCCAACCTTCATATAGATTCCACATACATTGAACACTTTTAATCTTATGCATCCTTCTCAACCAATAGAACATCCACAAGTTTTTGAATTGTGATGCATAATTTTTTGGATGTTGTTGTTGTGTTTCTGATATGTGGTTGTCATTGATGTTAACACTATTAGCATTGATGATTTTGAAGGCTGTATATGTCGAGGATATTGAGAAAATTAGAATAAATATGTTGCAAGCAGTCTATGAAGTTGTGAAGATCTGAATGGTGGTAAGTTGTGTACGTTGATAATCAAAAGTCACACATCAAAGGGTTTGTTGCTGAGCCTATCTAGTATGTTCTCTAAAAGTTTCAGTGGTATGCATCAAGATTGGAGAAAGTTATGAGTTTCTGAGTTCCTACAATTATTCTGTTACTATAGCAGGTGTTTTTGGAAGAAGAGAATGCAATTTTCGTAAATTGAGTTGTTGCGTATGCTACTGTGATGCTTAGTGATGTTTTATATCATGCTATATCATTGTGGTACATCCACGTTGATTTGTGTGCTCGTGATCGAAGATTTTCCTTTGTGTGTTCGAAGGTTTTTATGTTCTTGACCGGCATGATGGTGGTAGCGTGTTGTAGATCCTTATGGATTAATATTTTATTGTTTGGTGTGTTTAAGGATGTTGATTTAGGTCTTCATTATGATGTGACCGACTTAGGTTAGTGCACATTGAGATTTATTCATAAATTAGGCCGATAGTTGTAATTTATTCTTTATTTGTGGCCAACAAAGTTGATGTAAATTCATGTAGTGGATATATAAGAGTGACCGTTTCTTCATTTTGAAGTGTGTGTGTGTGTGGTGTATTCTCAGTGAATGTATGTGAAATGTGCGAATAAAGATCAGATCATTTGATTTCAGAGCAGAGTGTGAAGAAGTATTTTTGTGCCTAATCGAAATTGTCATCAGGCTTTTGTAGAAGCTAATTTATTAGTTCACCCTCATCAGATGGATTTAATCTGATTGTTCTATGTAAGGTAGTGAGCCTTCCCTTTGAGCAGTGAGCTCTAGGCAGTGTTCCTGAATGTATGTGAGTTCCCTATTCATTTTTCATTATACTTCTAACAAGGTATAATCTTGTGGACTAACATCCACCATGGTTTTTCCCCTAACAGGGTTTCCATGTATAAAATCTTGGTGTTCATGTGTTTTTGATGTGTTGTTGATTTATGCTTTCACTGTTAATTATCAGATTTGAGATTAAAAGTTGATTAAGGTTGAATAAGTTTAAATTCTGTAACAACTGATTCACCCCCCTCTTAGTTGTCTATCCTTGTTTTTCCAACAATTGGTATCAGAGCTGGTTCCTCTGAAGAAGTTTTATAGCTTGAGGTGATCCGAGATGGCATCATACAAGAAGGATAGTCCCATATTTGATGGTACAAATTACTCTCTGTGGAAGGTCAAAATGGAGTGTCATTTGAAGTGCATTGGTGAACCCTTCTGGAAGATTACAAAGAACATATATAATATTCCTTAGAATGGTTCCACTACTCTTGATGAGATCAAAGAAGCTGAAAATAATATTAGGGCTATAGAAGCATTGCTAAGTGCTTTGATAGATTTAGAGATGACAAATGTGATAGGTCTGAAGACAACACATGAGATCTAGAAGAATTTGGAGACATTGTATGAAGGAGATGCACAAGTGAAGATTGCTAAGCTAACAAGTCTGAAAGGCAAGTGGGAGAACTTGAAGATGAGTGAAGATGAAAACATTGCTGCTTTCATGCAAAAGGTAAATGAACTAGTGATGGGTATCGGGTGTGCCAATGGAGCTATGGAAGAAGATGAGATTGTGGCTAAAGTGCTCAGATCAGTGCATGCTTCTTACAAAACAAAAGCTCATGTTATTGAAGAGATCAGGACAGTAAAAAATGTGACAAGAGGCATGCTGATTGGTAAACTTGTTGCCTTTGAGTTGAGTGAATTTGGTGAGTCTACTCCTAAAACAAAATCTGCATTTAAAGCTACTGTATCTTGAAAAAGCCAACAAAGATATGATCCGGGAGAAAGTTCTAGAAAGACATTCAAGTATGAAGATGAGATGAGATAGATTGAAGATGAAGAAAGAGAGCCAGAAGAGCTGGAAGCATTGATTGTGAAAAGAGAATCCAAAAGACATGGTAAGTATAAAGGAAAGCTGCCTATTAAATGTTTCTCTTGCAGTAAGATAGGTCATTTTGCATCAAGGTGTCCTGAAAGAGTTTCTAAGTATAAACCTAACAAGTCTAGATTTCAAAAGAAATGTTATTATGCTGAAGAAGGTGTTATTGATGATGAATCTGATAAAGAAACTGGAAATGAAGATGGATGGGTATTTATTGCTATCAAGGAAAATGGTATGGTGTCCACTGAATCTGCTAACAATTAGAATATTGAGAAAGCTCTTGCAGCCAAAATTGATGAAAATGATGAATGGGTGACTGACAATGAATGCTCACATCATATAACTGGTGACAAAAACAAGTTTCTAAACTTGGAAAAGTATGATGGTGGTGTTGTAAGATTTGGAGATAACAATGCTGGTGTGATTTGTGGTAGAGGCACTATTTCTCTTGGTGGTAAATGTAATACTGATGATGTTCTTTATTTTGAAGGATTGAAGCATAACTTGTTGAGTATTGGAAAAATGGTAGACAAGGGATACAATATTCAGTTTAAAGATGGAAAGTGCAAGATATTGGGAAGCTCTGGAAATGTAATTGCTTCAGATACAAAGACAGGAGATGGGAAATCATACAAGAACTTCTTTTCAGAGCAAACAACATCATTCAAATGGAGTATTGGAGTTGGTTCATACCGATCTATGTGGTCCATCCAGAATCAGAAGTCTACAAGGAGAAAGGTACTTTATGTTGATTATTGATGATTACTCTAGGATGATATGGGTTGCTTTCTTGAGAGAAAAACATGAAGCACTAGAAAAGTTCAAATGTTTCAAGGCTTTGGCAGAAAATGAGACAGGTTTGAAGGTCAAATGCTTAATGTTAGACAAAGGTGGTGAATTCACTTACCGGGAGTTCAATACATTTTGTGAAGAGCATGGAATCAAAAAACAGTTATCTGCTCCCCAAACCCCTCAATAGAACAAAGTTGTTGAAAGAAAGAACAAAACAATTCTAGATGCTTCTAGAACTATGTTGTTGGAAGGTAATGTTCCTCATATCTACTGGAGAGAAGCTGTAAGCACTGCTGTATACACTATCAACCAGGTAAATGTTAATGGTAAATCTGGTAAGACTCCTTTTGAACTGTGGTTTGGTTATAAGCCTACTGTTAAATATTTCAAAATCTTTGGAAGTAGATGTTATATTAAGGGAGATGAAGATATTGGCAAGTTTGATGCTAGAAGTGATGAAGGAATCCTTTTGGGTTACTCTGATAAGAGCAAGGCATACTGGTGCTACAATAGAAGATTGAAGAAAATGGTTGAAAGTGCAAATGTCAGAGTTGATGAAGACACTGTTAGATCATCCAGATACTGTGGATATGATTCAGATGACCAACAAGATAGTACTAATAATAGAAAGAATGCGCAGACACAAAATCAAATTCAAATTGTTCCGGTGAATCAAAAGAATCATGAAGAAGAAGTTAGTGGAAGTGTAGAAGAGAGAACAAAAGAACCAAAATTTAGAGAGAATCAAAAATTTCCAAGGTATGTAAAGCTAAATCACTCTAAGAATCAGATTATAGGAGACAAGAACAAAGGTGTGCAGACTAGAAGAAGAATTGTAGAAGAATATTGCCTGATTTCCAAGACTGAGCCTAGTAATGTCAATGAAGAATGTAAAGATGAATATTGGATGGAAGCAATGAAGGAAGAACTGATGCAGATAGAGAAAAATGATACATGGACTCTTGTTCCCAGACTTCAGGATAAAAATGTGATTGGAGCCAAATGGGTCTTTTGGAATAAGCTGCATGAACAAGGTGAAGTTAGAAATAAAGAAAGACTAGTATGTAAAGGATACTCACAAATGGAAGGTAGTTATTTTGAAGAAACCTTTGCCCTTGTTGCCAAAATTGAAGCTGTAAGATTATTTCTTGCTTATGCTACTTTCAAAAATTACAAAGTCTATCAAATGGATGTGAAGTCAACATTTCTTAATGGTGAATTAGAAGAAGAAGTTTATGTTGAGCAACCAGATGGATTTCAACTGATTAATGAAAAAGACATGGTCTGTCAATTGAAGGAAGCACTATATGGACTCAAACAAGCCCCTAGAGCTTGGTATGCAAGACTGGATAAATACATGTTGAATCTTGGATAAAACAAAGGTACTACTGACAACAATCTATATTTCAAGATGGATCAGGACAAAGAGTTGATAATTGAAGTCTTTGTTGATGACATTATTTTTGAAAGTGATGATGACTTATGCATGAAGTTTGCTGATGAAATGAAAAGTGAATTTGAGATGTCAATGATAGGAGAGCTGAAATTATTTTTAGGATTGCAAATAACTCAGTTAGATGATGAAATTTTCATATCTCAGTCCAAATATGTAAAAGAGTTACTGAAAAAGTTTGACATGGAAGACTCAAAACCAGTTGGTACATCCAAGGTAACTGGATGCAAGTTAACACAAAATGATGATTCTCCTAAAGCTAATCAAACAAGGTATAGGTCAATGATTGGTGGATTTCTATATTTGACTTAGGCCATACCAAACATTATGAATGTTGTGTGCATGGTTGCTAGATATCAAGTTGATCCAAATGAATCACATGTGACTGCAATAAAGAGGATTTTTAGATACTTGAAAGGAACAACAAATTTTGGTCTTTGGTATCCTAAGGATGATGATCTTACTCTGAATGCCTTTACAAATGTAGATTGGGCAGGAGATGTAGATGACAAGAAAAGTACAAGTGGTGGTGCATTCTTCTTAGGGAAGATGTTGGTGTCTTGGCTAAGTAAAAAACAGAATTCCATTTCCTTATCTACTGCTGAAGGATAATATATTGCTGCTGCAAACAATTGCACTCAAGTATTATGGATGAAACAAATGCTGAGATATATCAAAATTAAATATAATGAGCCTATTGCTATATTTTGTGATAATTCAAGTGCAATAAATATTTCTAAGAATCCAATGTAACACTCAAAGACAAAACATATATCTATCAAGTATCACTTTTTGAGAGACAAAGTGAGTGACAAAGAAGTCATATTGGAATATGTGCCCACTAAGGAACAAATTGCAGAAATATTCACTAAACCATTGCCTAAGGATAGTTTTGAGTATCTCAGAGGCAAGTTAGGGGTGATTTCCCCTCCTAATCTGAACTAAGATGCAAGTCTTTGCATCAATCTGTGCACTCACAATTAGATCTTGTTTTGGATTGATGTTGTGGTGGCTGTTACTCAGGGGGAGTAGTCAGATGATTTAGATGATATGTGGTTCATAGATTGTGTACCTTTGCCATTGATGTCAAAGGGGGAGAATTATAATGTGAAAAACCTTGTACTGTAAGGGGGAGAAGTGTAGAACAAAGAGGGAGAAGATTACTGTGTGAAGAGTTAGTTGTGTTGATGCTATTTTTCACATCATGTGTTGCCATCAATGCCAAATGGGGAGATTGTTGGATGTTGTGGTTGTGTTTCTGATATGTGGTTGTCATTGATGTTAACACTATTAACATTGATGATTCTGAAGGCTGTATATGTCGAGGATATTGAGAAAATTAGAATAAATATGTTGCAAACAATCTGTGAAGATCTGAATGGTGGTAAGTTGTGTACATTTATAATCATAAGTCACGCATCAAAGGGTTTTTTGCTTAGCCTATGTAGTATGTTTTTCGAAAGTTTTAGTGGTACGCATCAAGATTAGAGAAAGTTATGAGTTTTTGAGTTCCTACAGTTATTCTATTACTGCAACAGGTGTTTTTGGAAGAAGAGAATGCAATTTTGGTAAATTGAGTTGTTGCGTATGCTACTGTGATGTTCAGTGATGTTTCTAGATCATGATCTATCATTGTGGTACGTCTGCGTTGGTTGGTGTGCTTGTGATTGAAGATTTTCTTTTGTGTGTTCGAAGGTTTTTATGTTCTTGGCCGACTTGATGGTGGTAGCGTGTTGCGGATCCTTATGGATTAATATTTTATTTAGCATGTTCAAGGATGTTGATTTAGGTCTTCATTATGATGTGACCGACTTAGGTTGGTGCACATTGAGATTTGTTCATAAATTGGGCCGACGTTTGTAATTTATTCTTTATTTGTGGCTGACAGAGTTGTTGATGTAAATTCATGTAGCGGATATATAAGAGCGATTGTTTCTTCATTTTGAAGTGTGTGTGTGTGGTGTATGCTCAGTGAATGTATGTGAAATGTGCGAATAAAGATAAGATTATTTGATTTCAGAGTAGAGTGTGAAGAAGATTGAGAGAAGTGTGAATAAATATTTTGTGCCTAATCGGAACTATCATCAGGCTTTTGTAGAAGCTAATTTATCAGTTCACCCTCATCAAATGGAATTAATTTGATTGTTCTATGTAAGGCAGTGAGCCTTCCCTTTGAGTAGTGATCTCTAGGCAGTGTGCCTGAATGCATGTGCATTCCCTATTCATTTTTCATTATACTTCTGATAGGGTATAATCTTGTAAACTAACATCCACCGTGGTTTTTTCCCTAACAGGGTTTCCATGTATAAAATCGTGGTGTTCATGCGTTTTTGATGTGTTGTTGATTTATTCTTTCACTGTTGATTATCAGATATGAGATTAAAGATTGATTAAGGTCGAATAAGTTTATATTATGTAACAACTGATTCACCCCCCCTCTCAGTTGTCTATCCTTGTTTTTCCAACATAATTATCTGACCATATGATAAACTGATGAAATGATATGCCCCTTTTAGCCAAATCACAATAGAAAATATGAAAGCAACCTTGCATGAACTTTGTAGAATGTGTGTGATCAACATTGATATAAAAATGATGCACCCTTAAGATCTTTCTATCGTCCTCTATATTTTCACCCACATGAATGAATGCTATATGCAAAAATATCTAGCAACCTATGTGGAGTTGTAATACTATGATTACACCTCATTTTTTCACTATAAAGTGTAGTTGTCTACAAATTCAACCATGAAAAATAATGGCATCAAGTGGAAATATGTCCCTACATAACTTGAATTACAAGTCCAACCGTCGAGCTCTATGTGTATGCCTTGCATACTCATACACTATAGTCTCTCAAAAAATAGACATAAAATGATACACTGAAATCTTTTCATTGACCAATTCTCACCTTTTTGCTTGTTTACCATCTTTTATATTGTATGCCACTATCTTATATTTTCCAAATTCTACTAGTTCATTTACAATTATATGTGCACTTTCCAAATGTTTGAAAAATGGAAAATGTTGCAAGCCACAAAAATGATCACATGTGCCATCCAAGCATAATTTCTTTTAGAATAATTGACCATCTACTCTTTCACATAAAATTTTAGATATGAACTATCTTGCAGATCTAGGTGGAGCATGTATGCTATGCTCCTACAAAACATTGTTAGTATGCAAATCCAAACATATATGTTGATAAACATCATAATGGTTAGAAAACTAAATATGCACTATACAACAAGTAGTGCATGCATGATTTATTTTGAAATAAAAAGGATTTAACGCTTCAAAAAACCTTTGACAAATTTTAATTTGAGGATACATCTCTAGAAATGTGGAAAAAAATGTGTTTGAGATATCCAAAAAATGCTTTGGATGTGGCTCATAGTTTCAACGACCAATTATTCTTCTTACAACAACTATTTGATTAGGATATACCCTTGTGTTATTCTTCCAAAGTTCTTCAATTAGGGATCTCAAGGATTCAACAATTGGTTTATCTTTCCATGGAAGTCTACTGGAGAATGCCCATAATTCATTGTTATTTGGGTCCTCCACTCTTTGACACCTTCCAACGACTCTCGTTAGAGTTTTTCTACTTATTCTCAATGCTTGACTTGTCTTTCTAATGAGACAAGATTTCTTGGTTTGATTGCTTACTATTGTTGATGTAATGTCACATCATGTGACAGTACTACCTTTGGTGTGTGAGGTGGAACCCACACTCTCACATGCACTCATTTGATTCTTGAAAATAGATTTCTCACTTGAAGCGTCCGATGTTCTTAGCCTAAGAATCTTCGTAATGGACGTAAATTTATATTTCTCATCATTTCAACAAATAGTTTACAGTAAGGAAACTTTGGACATCGACTCTTCTTTGCAAATTTTCTCGCTTTGGCTATTTTTTTGAATTTCTTGTCCTTGCTCTGATTTGAATGCTTCATGGGATGTTCAGGAGGGGGGCTCGGGAAGGCTCCCCATTCCAAGGCTATTGTCTCCTTGTCTGGCACTATGTTTGTGGTGACTACGACCAACTTTGTTGTTCCCCATGTGACTTATCCTCCCCGTAACTCTATCCTTTCCCTTAGGGGAAGGACTCAAGATATTTCTAGAAAGTCACCCTTATCCCCTCTTCTTGGGATTGACTCTTCTTTGTGGAAGAATCAGTTTCCTATGTGGATAAAGTGGTGGGTACCGACTCGCTAACTTTGAGTAAAAGGTCGTTGGAGTCTGCTTTTTGCTCTGTGACTGGCTGGGAAGTTGACGTCCCTGAAGTTCTGATGTTAAAGGCTATGAACAATCTTAAATTAGTGTTGGTTGGTAATTTTTTGGCCTATCAGCCGAATATTGAATTGGTACATCAATGGGAAACCTCTACTTGGAATCTCAAAGGCATCGTCACTATAAATGCTATGCCGAGAGATATCTTCCTTTTCTCCTTTGTTGTTTATGAAGATATGCTTAAGGTTTTAACTAGCGGCCCCTGGGCCTTTGACTCTAGGTTTAATAACTTCCTTTCCCTCTGTAAATGGAAATCAAGATTTGATCCTTCAGCTGACCTGGGTGCCGCGACTCCAACTTGGGTTCGCTTGCCAGGGCTACCCCTCGAGTTTTGGGAGACAGGTATCTTGAAGGGAATAACTAACTCTTTTGGTAGTCTTCTAGCCATTGATAAGATTACTCAGGAGAAGTCTTGACTAGTATATGCTCGTATTTGTGTTAATGTGGTTGTTAATACGGTCTTGCCAACCTATATCCTCCTTAAGTAAAAATTTGGCAACTAGACCCAACCTCTAGAATATGAAAATGCTTGCCATTTCTGCCAGCTATGTAAGAAGTTTGGTCACCTCATTGACTCATGTGAGAAAAAACGTGTAGAGGGACCCTATGTTACTAAGAATTCTCTCTAAGCAGTTACCTAAGCCCCTTGTGGCTGCTTCTATGGCTCAACCTTATGAAAATTTTGCTTCTCTTTTGGTTATTATCCTCCAAGTGAAGGAAACCCCAGTCTCTAGCTTGGAGGCTGTTTCGGTTGAACCTCTTGCGGTTTGTAATGAATTGAATAGTTTGAACCTCAAGGTTATTACTCCTGTCACTAGTGTCCCAACCCCTGGCTTCCAAAAAAATGAGATGCTGAATACAAGGAAAGAAGTGAATATGGACATTGGAGATGGATCTAAGGAGGTCTCCCTTATGGTGGACAATTTACAGTCGTCCCTGGGGAAGGTTCCTGAATCTAATGTGGGTGTTGATTTGGAAGAAGGGGAGCTTGAGCATTTTGACACCAGCTTGTCTTTGGAGGAAATGTATTTTTTATATCAAAAGGAGGTAAGTAACTTGAATGGCTCTTTGGCCTTGTTGGGGTTTCCTCCTCAGCCCAGTGATAAAGAAGATGAGGAGGACTGGTCACAAGCCCCAATTAAATCAAAAAATAAAAAGAATCCGGATGTTGGGGGGAATAAATTTGGTAGACCATCCCAAACTGATTCCAGAATCAAAGACACTATTAGGGATGTGGCTACTGGGAAACAAAAAACCTTGGATTTGATCGTAGGATCAAAGTCCAAAAAGAAGTAGCCCCGATTGTTCCTTTATGGGGTTTTGGAGTTGTTGTCCCCTGTTTTTCTCTATGAAGTATCTCTCCTGGAATATAAGGGGCCTAAATATCCCATATAAACAGTTTTTGGTTAAAACCTATATCCTGAACAATAAAGTGGATGTTCTTCTCTTCCAAGAAACTAAGATGAAGAAGGAGACCTTTGATAAGGCAATTTTGAGTATCTGGCCTAGTGTGAATTATTTTGTTAGTGAGGCTGAAGGGGCTTCTAGAGGTATTAAAACCCTTTGGAATCCCTCCAAATTAAAAGGAACTTTATGCTCTACTACTAGGAATAGTTTGATGGTTTCCCTGGAAGATCTAGCTTCCCAGGAGAAAAAGAAGTTAATAAATATCTATTCTCCCAACTTGAGCAGGGATAGGATGCTACTTTGGGAGAACCTAAATGATGCTATTATAAACAAAATAGATGATCATTGGATGTTGGGAGGGGATTTCAATTCCCCCCTTCTACCTTCAGAAAATTTAGGGGGGCTGGATGACTATCTGATAGCATGATGGAGCTGGCTGAATTCCTTAACTTCGCTAGTCTTATTGATATCCCTCTTCAAGGCTCTAAGTTCACTTGGTCTAATAGAAGGAATGGAAACCATCTGATCCAAGTCAAGTTAGATTAGTTTATGATCTCTTCCAATTGGAATATCTCCCAATACCTTTCTTTCTACTCTCCCAAGGTCTGGATCTGATCATAATGCTCTTGTGCTTAAAAGAAATGTTGATCATAACAGGGGACCTTTCCCTTTCAGATTTGAAATATTGTGGAGCTTTCACCAGGATTTTTTTTCTCTTGTTAAAAGTTGGTGGGAGGAACCTATAAGTGGCACCCCTATGTTTTTCCTAGTGGAGAAGCTTAGTAAAATCAAACAGAGAGTGAAAGGATGAAATAAGGCGACCTTTGGTAATATCTTTGAGATTAAGAATTCCTTGGAAAAACAACTTAAAGGAAGTTTAGGATAAAATGGAGGTTGGTCTTATGGATAATGAGACATGTTCTAAGGAAAGAGACCTCAGATCTCAATGGTTTAAGATAAACAAAAAAGAGGAAATCTTTTGGAAACAAAAGTCTCATGTTCAATGGCCAACTAAAGGGGATCAAAATACCAAATTATTCCATCAGTATACCTTGAAACACAGAAGTAGGAACCGAATTAAATCACTTGTGAAAGAGGATGGTACAATGGTCTCCATTGAAAAATAAATCACTGGGGAAGCGGTTAACTTCTCCTCTCACCACAATGCCTCGGACAATGCAAATAAGGTACATGATGACTTTCTTGAGGTGATCCCTAAAGTTATTTCTGATCTTGACTTAAAGAATATGTTAATGTTGTTTCTATGGAAGAAGTTAAAAAGGTTGTGTTATCCTTTGGTGCTTTTAAAGCCCCTGGCCCGGATGGGTTTCCTCTTGCCTTTTTCTAGACTTACTGGGATATTGTCAAAAATAACCTCTTCAATGCTGCTAGAGATTTCTTTAGGTCGAGTAGGCTCCTAAACCAACTTAATGCCACCTTTATTTCCCTTATTCCTAAAAATGCTGATGCCTCTTCCATTAAGAATTATAGACCTATTAGCCTTTGCAATACGATCTATAAAATCTTTTCAAAAATTCTTGTGCTTAGACTCAAATAGGTGTTAGGTAAAATAATTGCCCCAAACCCAAAAGGTTTTGTCCAAGGAAGAAACATTCTTGATGCTGTCATCTCCACACATGAAATTCTCCACTATATGGACCATAGTAAAAATCTTGGGGTGGCCTTCAAAATTGATATATCTAAGGCTTATGATAGAGTATCCTGGATGTTTCTCTTTGTTGTTCTTAGGAAGTTTGGGATAGAAGGAAGATTCCTTAAGCTGATCTCTGCTTGTGTTACCTCCCCTATGTGCTCCATTCTGGTTAATGGTGTCCCCCAAGGATATTTATCTTGCAGTCGTGGCCTTAGGCAAGGTGACCCACTCACCCTATCTTTTCATAATAGTTGTTGAGGTTCTTGGAAGGAATATTCAAAAGTTGGTGGACTCCAAGGCCTTAAGAGGTGTTAAATCTGCTTCGCTCTTCTACCTGACTCCCACCAATTTTTTTTTGATGACACTCTCTTGTTTGGGGAAGCCTCGGTGGGGGAATTTGGGCTTTGGAAACAAGCTCTAAATGACTATGCGAATGTTTCAAGCCAATTTATCAACTATGAAAAAATTAAGATATACTTCTTTAACACTTACCAAATTGTGAAGGAAAGAGTGGTGAAGATTATGGGATGTCAGGAAGTTGTCCTACTTGCTGCCTATCTTGGGTTACCTATGATTTCTAGAAAGTTGGTGTAAGAGAGGGGGACCAACCACTGCAAGGCCCCAAGTCACGAAAGGCTAAGAGAAGTATGGTTGCCCTAACTTACCTCAGTTTAAAGGAGTGTTAGGATGGGTGGGATGAGAATGATGAGGACTATAAGGTCCTTTGATCACTCTGCAATCCTGAGAGTCGAAAGGAGACTAGGCGAGTCAATTTTTAGGGTCAGCTCTATGTACTGGATAGCTCTTTGTCAGAGGATAGAAGCGCGGTTCTGGGACGATAGTACGACGCACTAGCATCTCTCTGGTGCACTAGCATCCGTACGACTAGAAAATTGAGGAGACAAGGTCTAGCCTCTAAAGAACAGACTAGCAGCCTAGTTACGAGTTTCTAAAGGTACAAAATAAGACAATGAAATATGAAACATGAAGACGGATGTGATAAAGAAAGCAGATTACCGCAAGGGTGATGAAGATGATCTCACACAATAACCTTTTCGCCAGCTTGCTCCAAGATCTCTCCACCTACACACATAAAAGAGGGAAAATGTTGGGGGCTGTTTAGGGGTCTGACTAAGTCAGACCCCTATTTTGGTGTTTCCACCTCCATGAACAACCAAGTTTGCAACGTTGTAGAAATAATGTGATAAAGAGGGAAATACAAGCAAAGTACACCAAAGACACTACAAAACAATACGTGCTAACTCAACCAAACAATAGAGAAGATGAGTGAGGAGCTTACCACTTCCGTCCAAAGCGCTCAAGGCTACTGGAGGAGAAAGATGAGAGGAACTCAAGCCTCTGTTGCAATGGATTCATCTTGTGCTTGCTCTATCGAAGTGATAGATTGCTGCTATGGAGTGTGAGATGCAGCTACAAAGCTTGTGGATGAATGCTAGAATGCTGAGAGATGCTCAAGAGATGGCCAAAAGATGAAAATAGATGGATGAATGAAGAATATGAAGGAAGAATGGAAGAAATGGCCATATTCAGGTCGGCCAGCCGAAGGGAGGCATTACACTTTGACTTCCAATAGGAAGTGTAACGCCTCTGCAAACTCTAGATGTAGGAATCTGCCAGGGACGTAAGTGCACCACACGGATGTCTGCGCTCTGAATGAGCGTCCTTGATAGAAACGCCTCCAACAAAACTAAAATAGGTGCCAAGAGTGATAGGAACGATGGGATTATGTGGAATTAAGCCTCCACATTTGGTTTTCTAAAGTGGAGATGGGTAAAAGGGTAATTTGTGTTAGGGGTGCAAATTCGCTCCTATACATTTTTCCCCCACTTTAGTGAGCACGGATATTGATGAGTGCTTCAGTAAAGTAGATCGAAGAAATAGTAAGGTTAGAGAAGTATACCTGAACCGTCGAGGAAGTAAAGCATGGTTTGGTGAACCCGAAAGTGCAAGAAAGGACTTTATAGCTCCGCAAATCTATAAAGCTGAAGAATGAAAGTGCCTTACAGGTTCACAGACCTGCAAGGGAGGTATTCTCCAAGAAATATCACATGAATTAAACTAGGAAAACATCTTAGAGACTCGTAGACCTGCAAGGGAGGTATCCTCTAAGAACTCTCACATGAAGGAAACCAGGATAGCGCCTTACAGACCCGTAGACCTATAAGAAAGGTATCCTCCAAGAACTCTCACATGAAGGAAACCAGGAAATCACCTTACAGACTTGCAGACCTGCAAGGAAGGTATCCCCCAAGAACTCTCACATGAGGGAGACTCAACAAAGGGGACTCTGTAGAGTCAGGAATGACGACATGTTTACCTGCAGATAGAACATGTCAGGAAGTGGCTGCACAGGCCAAGAAATGGATAGTCACGTAGACCATCGCTAAGCTGGAAGAATTTCAAAAGGGTCCCTTGGGAACCCTGCAAAAGGAAGAGGGGTCCACTCAAGGGACACGCTATTTGAATAGTAAAGTCTAGTCGGGCTGCCCCCGGGCTAGATGCTAAGATGTGAAACCGGTCTAGTTGGACTGCCCCCGAACTAGACACCAAGATGTAAGAGGATTTTCGAGGGGATCCGTTGGGAACCCGATGCGAAAACGAAGGGGTCCACTCAAGGGATGCACCGTTCAAGAGCCAATGCCTTCTTTCTCGAATCGATTCGTCATCAAGGAATCCTTTTAAAAGATGTTCACTTCATCAAGGAATTCGAAAGGAAGGATATGCCTCCACGCGAGGGGAAGATCAAAGGTGTTCCCACTTAGGAGGAAGGTTCCCAAGTCCTTTCTTTACGAACCCATGATGAAGGAAACATGTTCCGTTAGGGTCTCAAGTCAGGAATGTAATTCTTAACAAAGAAGTGTGTGAAGAGTCTTGAGAAAAGATTCGTTTGGCAACGAATGCATTTTCTAAAGACAAAGTAACGTAGAAGTGGAATTATCGCACATGAAAGGGACAACTCAAGCAAAGAAGAGAGAAAGATAAAGAGAAAGCAAAAGAAAAAAGAACACAAACAAAGGGCACATGGGGATTTGGTTTCGTGGGGTCGAATCTGTCTTTATTTATATATATAATAGGTAATTGTGGTGCGAGGTGAAAGATCATCAATCCCCAACTAGACCACGAAGAATGTACGAAAGACAAAGTAAAAAATAAAAAAATGGGTCAACATGGAAGGAAGCCTAAATGCCCCCAACGCTTTGCATTGTCCCCAATTTTCCAAAAGTCAATCACAAACATGGAAGAATGATGATACAAATAGAAGAAGTTTTACAACACAAACACCACGCCTATATCCAAACACCACGCCTATATCCAAACACCAATAGGGGTGACAAGGGTCATCCAGGCATATATAGCACGATCATAGGGGAAGCACATTACAACACACACACATCAAATCTAAAGATCAAGAAGAGGGTCTCCCCTTAACACTGGTCAACCAAGAGGTCGTCAGCTTCTCACTCTAGGCCATTGTAGGGGGAAGGATGATGAGCCTGCAATGGTGTAATGTTAAGGGGAGGTGCTTCCGATCCTCCCGCAACAAGGGCCAGGGAAGAAAGACCCGTGAGGTCTTCATCACTCAACTCTTCTGGGTCCAAGGTCAACGACCTTGCAAAGATTGCTGACAAGGTCGACACTTCATCCACTAAGCTGAACATGCACTTAACAGGAGTGCCATGTTTCACCTCGACGAACGAAGGTGTTTGCACTCGAGGTTCACCGCTAGGCTCACCGAGAGATTCATGAGCGGTGACGAGCTCAAGAGAGGTTGGGACTGGTTTTGTCACTATGAAAAAACAAGTCAGCGAGGACCACCTTTCGGAGAAGGTGGGCTCCTCTTACATCCTCCGTTGCTAGAGGGACCACTCTCTACCTTTTTCTTTGTTAGAGGAGCTGAACTCCCCACAGATGAAGCAAGAAAGGCGGAGGAAGAAGAAGAAAGAACCGCAATAGATATGACTGAAGTGTTAAATCATATCTACGAGCTTTGGAAAAGGCGAGACATCTAGAACGGATGTTAGGAGAGGTGGCTCCACCAAAGGAGCTATGAACACTTGCACCTTACTAGACACGTGCACTCGCAACGAAAGTCGGAAGTGATAGAGAGTTAGTTTGGATAGAAACAAAAGGGAAGAGAGAGGAGGACATGATAGGAGGTCCTGATACAAGAGTGGTCGTCTCCTTTTACTTCTTCTGTAAGGAAAATTGCTCAACCAGAAGAGCCTTTCGTCGGTGCTTGTGCTCACGCCTAAGGCGGTTTTTGCGACTCTTTGAACCAGAAGCTGGATTTTTCGAAGGAATGAAAGGCTCCTGCTTAGCCATGGGAGTGTCCTCCAAAACTGTTTCTAGCGGAGGGACACACTCTTGGATGGGAGCAGGAGGAGCAGGTTCAGAAATGGCAGGAGGGATCGATTCCAATGCCTCAATAGTGGGCCTCTTCCCGTTAACGGGAATGGTAAGAGGTCATGGGGAAAATTCTCTTTGCAAGCCTTTCTTTTTGCCATATAAGTAGTACCAAGGCCCAAGAGGCTTGGTGGGGAGATCCGATATCCTGATCTTGGGTCTATGCCAAGCAGGCACAATCAGACTCAATGGGTAGAAACTAGGCTTATTCATCCAATACTCCTCCCAAGAAAGGGGAGTAGACGAGGCAGCCCGAGAAGGAGAAAGCTTCTCCTTTCCTTTTTGGGAGGAGGAGGTAGCTGGCTGCTCTACTACAGGAAGGGTCAACTTTGGCTGTCCCTTACCTCGAGTCTTATTTCACATAGTTTTTATAAAGTAGGTCCGTTCTTGGTGGAAGCGGACCAACTGGAGCGGGCCAAAAGCGATCTAATGAATATCCCCCACAGGACACCATAGGCTAGTATCCAGTATCATGCACTACGTGCACGACACCTTCATGGGAAAATTTAAGGCACTTATGAATTACAGAGGTGATCCCATTCATGGAAGCCAACCAAGGTATACCTAGCTTCACTTTGAATAGGTCCGACTCGGGAATGACATCGAAAACAGTGTCTACATTCCTAGGTCCAACCAGGATGGACAATGTTATCGATCCATAGGGTTTAAGGGTGAGACCATCATGTGTACGGATGATGGAATTTGTTTTTTCGTATTCCTCACTTTGCAAAGAGTTTAAGAATAGAGTCTCCTCCATTATGACATTCACTCTACTCGCAAGATCAACTAAGACCCCTATCACAATGTTGCCATTGAGATGAGCAAGAATGTAGAGCGGAGAAGGCTTGTCATTTGCTGGTACATCTTGCAAAGTGAATGTTATATCTGGTGAACTAGTCGCAAGATGAGGAGGAGTAATAGTAACCATGTTAATGTAGGCTTCAGGCTGGGAAATAGAGTCAGAGGGATCGATAATCATGTTAGCAGAACGCGGCGAAAATGGGTCCGTGTATATCTATAATTCACTATTAGCTTTTGTGACTGATCTGTTCGTGTTTTGCTTACTTCCATCAAGATGAATAGTATCATCCTCGATGCGATCCTATATCTCATGACACAAGTGCATGCAACGTTTGGTATCATATCCTTTAACTTGATGGTATTGACAATAGGTATTTGCTTCATACCAGTTGGGATAGAGTTCCCTAATTGGTTTTGGAGTTGGCAAGCTAACGATCTTATCCTTTAACAACTTCTGTAAGATGGAAGAATAAGATTCAGATAACTTCGTGAACTTTCGGTCGCGCCTGAGGCCGTTGTTATCCACAATGGCTACTACATTTGCAACAACCTTTCCTTTTCCAGAGATTGATATAATGGAATTTCCCTCCGGGCAGGAGTGCGAGGAAGACACCCCAAACTACACTACCGTCTGTTGGTACTCCCGTAGGGCCGCACACAGATGCGTGAAAGAAGGGTATTTCATAAGGGAAAACTTCTCTTGCTAAGGCCTTTGTAAGTTCCCTATGAACACCTTCTGCACATCGAAGTTTGACAACGGGTACAATATTTGTGAAAAGAGCGCCTGATATCACACTATAAAGTCGGTAATCTTCTCATTATCCCCTTGTTTACACCGAACAATGTCAGAGAAGGTCATCTTAGGCTCGATGTTAGCTTGGAACTGTCGTAGGAACTGGTTCACAAGCTAATTGAACGTAAAGATGGAATTGTCAAGCAAGGAACATTACCATTCGAGTGATGTATCTTTGAGGAATTGAGGGAACAATTTTTCCATCAACGTATCATGATGGAAGAAATCTGTACACAAGGTGTTAAAAGCGGACAAATGTGTTTGTGGGTCCCCTTTGTCACCGTATTTTTCAAATTTAGAAATCTCCATCCCTTGCGGGAAAGGAGTATTCAAAATTGATACTGACAATGAGCTATGTCAGAAGAAGGGCTGAAAGATAGGCTGGGCAAAAGCCTGGGAAAGGTTCGCCAACTGGTTCTGCATCTTCCCCATATTCTGAAGAAGGATATTCATAATCGGGTCATTAGAGGACATAAGACAAGTGGAACTGCTACCGGAGCCACCACTATAACCGCCACCGTAACTACCACCAAAGCCACCATCGATGCCACTGCCACTAGTGTGACCTTCGCCGGAGCCACCGCCACTTCCAAAGCCACTACCATGACCTCCACTGGAACCACTCCCACCAGTACCATCTCCACTGCTGAACTTACCGTTGCCAAAGCCTCCACCAATTATCCCGCCAAATCCCCCACCAATTATCCCGCCAAATCCCCCACCATTGGGGACAATAGGAGGGGGAGGGGACAATAGGAGGGGGAGATAAAAACCCATAGGGTTTCTATTTACTCTGACAGTCTCAGAACTTTCGGAAGTAGTAGGGATGCTGATGGAAGGGACCGTGTCGACCATGTACATGGATGTGGGAGGCATCGACACTCCTAATTGCCTCTCATGGTCTTCAAAGGGGCCACCTCATATCATGCTACCATGGTTCGAAGGGGCGCACGCTTCGGCTAGACCAGTGAGACTAGCTAGGAGTTTTATGCCTATTCGGTCTTTTCCTACCATGTATCTTATTTCGTTGATAACCTTAGCAACCCTAGCCAACTTTGGGTTCCTCTCCAGGTGATTTTCCAAGGCACCCAACCCTTTGCTTAGACTAGCGACATATTCAGAAGGGATGTGGATAGATTCATGCTGATCTATAGATGATGAGGTTGGTGACGCAGGAGGGGTAGGGACGCGATCAGTTTCATCAAGGAATCTAGACTCGCTCTGTGACACTAACTCCTGAGTAGCAAGGTCAATCGCAGAACCGAAGAAAAGGCCAATAGTGAAACTAGAAGATACCTTCATCTTCTCCATTGAAAGGTGTTGCAGAATTCTCCTAACAATATGCCTAGAGGTCGTGGACTTGGTTGTGATGCTCATAAAATTTCACAACACATAGGAGTGCCACGATCAAAGGGTACAAGAGAAAAAGCCCAAAACACCGACGAATGAAAAGACATTGGTTCACATCGGGTTCACACTAAATGTAAGACGGGGACCAACCACTGCAAGGTCCCAGGTTATGAAAGGCCAAGAGTAGTATGGCTGCCCTAAGTTACCTCAGTTTAAAGGAGTGTTAGGATGGGCATAGTGAGAATGATGAGGACTATAAGGTGCTTTGATCACTCAGCGAACCCAGGAGTCAAAAGGAGACTAGGCGAGTCAGTTTTTAGGGTCGACTCTATGTCTTGGATAACTCTCTGTCAGAGGACAAAAGCGTGATTCTAGGACGACAGTGTGGCACACTGACATCTCTCAGGTGCGTTGGTGTCCGTACAACCAAAAAACCAAGGAGACAAGGTCTAACCTTTAAAGAACGAACTAGTAGCTTAGTTATGAGTTTCTAAAGGTACAAAATAAGATAATGAATACGAAACGTGAAGACGAATGTGATAAAGAAAGTAGATTACCGCAAGGGTGATGAAAATGAACTCACACTAACCTTTTCACCAGCTTGCTCCAAGATCTTTCCATCTACACACATAAAAGAGGGAAATTGTTGGGAGGTTGTTTAGGGGTCTGCCTCAGTTAGATCCCCGTTTTAGTGTTTCCACCTCCACGAACAACCAAGTTTGCAATGTTGTAGAAATAATTTGATAAAGAGGGAAATACAAGAAAAGTACACCAAAGACACTACAAAACAGCACGTGCTAACTCAACTAAACAATAGAGAAGATGAGTTTGGAGCTTACCACCTTCGTCCAAAGTGCTCAAGGCTAGTGGAGGACAAAGATGAGAGGAACTCAAGCCTCTGTTGCAATGGATTTATCTTGCGCTTGCTCTATCAAAGTGATGCAGTGATAGATTGCTGCTATGGAGTGTGAGATGTTGTTACAAAGCTTGTGGATGAATGCTAGAATGCTGAGAGATGCTCAAGAGATGGCCAAAAGATGAAAATGGATGGATGAATGAAGGATATGAAGGAATAATGGAATAAATGGCCATATTCAGGTCGACCAGCCGAAAGGAGGCGTTACACTTCGAATTCCAATAGGAAGTGTAATGTCTTTGTAGACTCCAGCCGCATGAATCTGCTAGGGACGTAAGCATGCCACACAGATGTCTGCGTGCCGTGCGGGCGTCCCCGACAAAAACGCCTCCACTGACACTCAAAATAGGCGCCAAGTGTGATGGTAACGACAAGCTTATGTGGAATTAAGCCTCCACATTTGGTTTTCTAAAGTGGAGAGGGGTAAAAGGGGAATTTGTGTTAGGGGTGCAAATTTTCTCCTATACAGTTGGCCAATATCTATTGGAATCAACTGATTGAGAGAGTTCAAAAAAATATGGCAAGGTGGAAGGGGAAACTTCTTAGCTTAGTTGAGAAGATCCATCTGCTTAAAACCTCCTTATAGAATATCCCTATTTACTACTTGTCTCTCTTCAAAATTCCATCCTTTATAAGGGAAAAAATAGAACAGATTCAGAGAAGATTCATGTGGTCTGGAACGGAGGAAAAAAATAGACTATCTTTGGTCAGTTGGGAGAAAGTTTGCACTCCTAAAAGTGCGGGTGGATTGGGGATAAGGAGAATCAAATTGCTTAATAAATCCCTAATTGCTAAAGTGGGATGGAACCTCTTAGAAGGGTCTAAGGACTGAGTGAAGATTTTCCAAGACAAGTACTTGAAGAACATGAACCCTAGTTGTTTTCTCTCTATGACTGTCCTTCCTAGTGGTTATGTCTTATGGAATCACCTTTCTTAAAATAAAAAATGTGCTGAAATTGGGCGTTAGAAAGAGAATTGGAAATGGTAAAAAAACTGATTTTTGGAAGGACCCATGGATTGAGACTTCTACTCTTTCTTCAACTGATGGCTTGAATCCCCTCAAGCAAAGCTTAACCAGGATATGTGGCAAAAAAGTGTTGGACTATGTTAATTGCGAGATGGATGAACCTAAGTTGAAGGAGTTCAATATGCTTTTAAGGAGGGCTAATTTAAGATTTCAGAGATAGATTAATTGGGATTCGTCCCTTCTAAGGCTTCATAATCTTATAGGGGAGGCGAAGTGGTTTTATATTGAAAGGGAAGATGAATGGGTTTGGAAGGGGAGCTCTTCAGGTTGTTTCTCTGTAAAACACACCTATGAGGAAATGGTAAAGCCCTTGATAGACAACAAAGATATCCATTGGGAAAAAGTGTGGCTAAAGAACATGGTTCCTAAAATTAACTATTTTTGGTGGGCTACCTCACATGAAAAAAATCTTACTATTGACAACCTGGTCATAAGAGGGTTCCAATTGGTTAACAGATGCTTCCTTTGAAAGCAAGATGAAGAGTATATAATGCACATCTTTTTTCACTGCCAGTTCTCTAGAGAGGTTTGGTCCTCCTTCCTTCCATTGTTGTTCACTGATTGGGTGTTTCCTCACACTATGAAGTCTTTTATAGAAAGCTGGTCAAATTGCCCCTTTTTCCACAAGGTCATTGCTGATCTTTGGAACCAAGTTCCCCCCTTTGTTACCTGGGGAATATGGAAGGAAAGAAATAATGGGATCTTCAAGGAAGTTGAGAGAAGCAACTATGAGGATTGTATGATAATAAAAGCACAGGTAAAGGAAAATATGGAGGTTGGAAGATACAATTTCTCCAAAGTTTGGCTGAATTACAAAGAGATGAGAATAAAGCAGATATGGGGTATAAGGAAGGATCTTACTAACCTAAATTGGACAAATATTTTAACCAGAAAGTCAACTATGTGGGCTCCTCCTCAAAGAGATTGGATTAAGTGTAATTTTGATGGGTGATCTAAAGGCAACCCGGGTATCACTGGGGTAGGGGGATTGCTTTGAAACCACAAAGGAGATTGCATTGTGAGCTACGGGGTTAACTTGGGTGTTTGTTCAAATAAAAAAGCCAAGTCTATGGCTATTTTAGAGGGATTTAAGACTCTTAAGGGGTATGGCTTTAAAAATGTTATTCTGGAAGGAGATTCTAAACTAATAGTGGATATTTTGAATGGTGTGGCTACGCCCCTTGGGAGCTAAAAAATATCATTGATGAGTGTCTATCCCTTTATAGTTTTTTTACTAACTGCAAGGTGCAACACATGTTCAAAGAAGGGAAAAAGCCTATTGATTGTGCTACCAACGAGGCACTGAGGTGTATGGGGTGGACCTATTGGGATAATAATAATTTGCCGAGGCCTTTAAGGGACATGATTTTAAAAGAAAAAATTGAAAATGATTACAACTTACAAAGATGAGAATTGGAAGTGGCGGGGGAAGCATGGGAGATCTTGTGATTTTAAGGGAATCCAGATTAATGATGAGTTTTGTGGTACAGTGTCGAGCTTGCTGATCTTCTTCAGAGGAAAAAAAATATTATCTCCTTCTCGAGGCAATCAAGGCTCACATGGATTTTTTCAAGTTGTGGAAGGACGTCGAATCTAAATGTGTTGATATGCCTAATATTAGCTCCTCTCGTATTTGTGAAGATTTGCAAGGTATGAATATTAATGAGACTTTAATTATTTGTAAAAATAATTATGAGATCGTGGCTCCGAGAATTGTGTCTTTGGCTTCCCCCAAAAGAAAGTTCTCGATTCCTAACTCTTTATGGGTTTATTTTGAAACTTTGAGTAAAAGAGTTTTTTGTAAGTCTGGTAGAGAGCCAAAGAGGTGTGTGGTTATGAAGAATAGCTTGAAGCATTCAAAAAATTTCCAGAGTGCTAAGATGGGTGGGCCGAGGAAGCACACAGAGCCTCCTGATTGCCAGGCGCTAAAACAAAATACAGATTTATGGAGATTATTTGAAAATGCGGGCATGGTTCCTTTCTTTGAGTCTATGAAGGCCTACAATGAGAGCCTTACCTAAGGGAAGACTATTTTTAGTTTCATTTTTGGAACTTATCTAAGGGAAGACTATTATTTCCACAATCAAAGTCCTAGAAAATTATATGAATAGCCATAAAATATGCTTCCTAATGCACAAAAAAAATAGCCCTTTCCATAACATATACTTCCTAATGTAAAACAAAAATAACCCTTTCCATAAAATATATTTCCTAATATAAAACAAAAATAACCCTTTGCAACCACTTATTGACCATCTATAGTCAAACATCAAGAATATGCAATATGAAATTTCTCATCTTGACACATAATCAAGGAAACTTTTCAAACATGCTACTAGTTGATATATTAATAACAGAATTTAAAAATGTACCACACAAATCCTCCATAATTTACTTGTGCCATTTTTCTCTATTTGGTTTGGAATAGTTAACAAGATTCTCGAACACATTATTAGTATCAAATACTTTTTCAAATGATTTCCATACACAAAGTTATTCGAGTTCTGCAAAGTTGTACACTAGTGTTGAATAAAACCTCCGCACTTGGTATGCGATGAATTCAAAGCTTATTATAAAAATTGTCTGACTTCCAGGCATAATATTATTGAGAGAATGAATAGCATAACTCAGTTGGACGAGAGCTGAAAAAGACAAATTGGACAAATATATCTCCACCAACACATCTATACACAACTTCTGTATTCTAGGAAATGTTTTGTTTTTGGTATTGATTTTTTATAATCTGCTTGATGTATGTAACTAGACTTGCAGATCAAAGATGAAAACTATAAAATATACACTTACTAAATCTAATATACAGTTTAATCATTTAACAAATATGCCATTCACCATAATAAAGATTAATTTTGTACAATTCAGAAACAGTCCAAATAACATTTCCTACAATGAAGTTGTAGGAAATGTTATTTGGACTGTTGCATGGAAAGAAGAGAAAGGCTTGAGCAGCAATATGCTGCTGATAAGCACAAGGAGTTGAATAAAGATTGCAGAAACACATCCACATAGTAAACAAGAAACTTGGTTTCTTAACTGAAAGATGTGGTTAACTGCAAGTGGAAACATTATATACTCGTACAATGCCATTCTCAGATGCAGTTGCAACATGCATCAACATATCTGAAGGTTTGTGAGAAACTGAGATGCAGTTAATTGCATCATTATGGTCATCAACAGGAGCACATTTGAGATCCTTTCCAGTAGCATGTCCATTCACCAGATCTATGTCCAACGGCCAGACATGCAAAGCTCCAGTTGCACTGTTCAAGCATATCAAAGAATTGAAATAAGTATTTTTTATCCACCATTCATCCTTTATAGCTAGCTTGTTGAGTAGAGAAACATGAAAGCACATGCACGCTATATTACATAGCATTGTGAAACTAAAAAGGAGAATCAAGGAATAGATTAACAACTAACATTGCAAAAACTGAAAGCTACTCAAAGCTGAACATAAACAAGAACCAGCAAACTCTACTATATATGATGTACTACCTTCCAGCTAAAATTAATGGACCAGCTATTTCGCAACACTTGAGAGGGGTTTCACAGTGGTGGCTTGTCAGTAAAGTTCCACCTTTTCGCACCTGGAAGGGTGAACAATGATTTAGAATTGGAATTTGGAAACCAAAACTTAAGTATCAAAAAGATTTAGCTCTAATTCATTCCTTGTAATTAGAGAGAAATTTTCCTCAAGAAAGGCATGTGAAGGACGATTTTTAATTAGCTTACATCTAAGATATGAAAGCTGCCATCTCCAAATGCTACTAGCACCTCTTGTGAATCAGGTTTCAGCTTTAATCCAGCTGGAGAACCTTTATTTCCATGGCCTTGATGCCAAATGGACGTAGGAGTTCTTGTGTCCCAGGCTATTATTGATCCTGCAATGCAGGTTTGGAAACACAGACAAATTAATTACAATAGTTTTTGCAACTTATGGTCAACTTTAATCGATCTTCACAATCATAACAGAAGTTTTCTGAAATACCTAAGTTCCACCAAAAGCCAGCAAACATTATTTCAAATTTCAAACAATTACCAAAATAGGAATGCAAAATGCAACTTTTCACTCAGCGAACTGATTCTGAATATAAAAGGAAGTTACTTTACTTTAAAAGGAACTGATTCTAGACAATAATGTTTTAAAAAAGTTTCTAATTTTATTTTATATTTAAACTTTTTAAATCTGTTTGTTCATTGGATAACCCCCTGAAAATAAGTCTAATTGTCACAAACAATTAACCAGTAAATTATGTTGTAATCTCATTTAGCCTATCACATTACTTCGTAAACTTATTTTTCCACCATCTTTCCTTCCACCGACTCTTTCTTCTGTTAGCATGGTTTTTCTTTTCTTTTTATCATTTGTAATGGCTTGTAGTAATAATTCGAGATGACTGGCATTGGAGGATTGAAAACCCCTAACTGCTGCGTACCCTGTATCCACAGAGCTGCAGCATGTGAGCTTTTAGATTACGTTTTCTAAATCTTAATGATTTGTTTTTCTTGGAAGGTACGGCATTGGTTGTATTTTTGATGTTTTACATATAATTAATAACGGAACTCTCATATAATTTTTATCTGAAAACTCTTCCATTTATGGTTTGCAAGAATGACTGAACTTAATACTTATGAAGTGTCATGTCTTCTTTTTGAACTAAGAAAATAATTAAACAATTCAAGTTAAGTTGCCCAAAAAGGTAACTTTATTAAAAAACAATTTATGTTTTATTATTAAATTATAAAGTGTTTTTAAAGGAGGGCCTATGATGATGATAATAGTGTTGCCAGTTGAAATATTAAATTAAAAAGAAAAATAATTTCTAGAGACTTCTTGAGAAAAATAGCAAACAGGTGACTGTACAAGGAGCTGGGCTTGAGGAAAAACGTGCATTGTTTGTGAACAAATCTTTTGAGATTGAACCCTTGTGTTCATCATTTTTCCCTAGGATGTAATGTAATGTCCTGTTTTAAAATTTGCCTTAATTTCTTAAGTATAATAAACCCTAGCTCAAAAAGAGTTGCATAATTAATTATAAGTATAAATTTAACTTAGAAATTACAAATTATTAAAATTTTATATTTAATGCTTGGAGTATATTTTAGAAAATGTAGAACTTATCCTTTTAGTTCTGCTGTAAATCTTCCTCTGATCTGCAATGATTTATCTTCAATAAAATGCCAAAAATGTCTCGAAAGTCTACCTAAGTTAGGGGATTTTGTCCACTAACACAGTTATAGGAATTAAGGGGTTTTGTCCTTAATTTCGGGCCTCAAGAGGTTTCATTCTTAGGCTGTTAGAAACTTGATTCATATTCCACAAAGGAAAATAATAATATAAAATATCTTCATAATTTGATGCTCTCTTCTTCTTGAATTATCCTTTGACCTTTCATATACCCCTTTTTCTTCAATAGTCATAACCCTTCAAATGCCTTTTGGTTTTTGTTAATTATTATTTAATCTTTTATTTGGGAAAAGGTGTATGACGAAACCCACAACCCTGCTGTCCTTTGTTACCTTATAAATATTATACTTGGATCTGTCGCTGCCTATCTTTTATAATATATGATTAGCAATTATTATCTTTTCAAGGCCCACAGAAATAAGTTGAGAGTCTTAGAGTTTTGGGTGAGGGCATTACTTGAAAACCCTCTGGCAAAATGGATTCAAAGATGAAAACCCTCCTATTCATCTGAGCAATTCTGTCCAAGGATTACCAGTGCGCTATAAAGATTGGATTTGGGGACAAAAACCCTCATCTACACTAGAGGCAATTCCATCTAGGGATTGCATATGTGCGCATGGATTATTTTAGGAGCATATTGAAGATTTCTGAAGTTGTGCTGAAGATTGAAGAACTTCTGGATTCAATTGTTTTCAATTTGGTGATTCTCAGATAGTCAGTGAGTTTATTTCACATTCAGAATCATTGTATGATTTTTAGAGTATTACATATATTTTGGTGAAAGTAATATTTGTTGGCTGGTGCTCAAAAATTAATTATTTCAGGCCATTGCTGGCAGTGCCATTTTAAGGCACTAAAGGCACTATTTCTTATATTTCTTTTTTATGAACCAGCCGTACTCTTTCCATACGATATGTTTGGCTGGTAGTAATATTATAATAATAAAAAAGAGAGAAGCCATACTTTTTGAGGCACTGAATGCTTTATTTTCTGGTCGTCCTCTTATTTAATGATTGAATAGTTGCCATACTATTAGCTATTGCGTGCTTAGAGGAATTGCAAGGTTTCAACAATGAGTCGTAGCAGTTTGGAAATTTTGTTGAAGGCTGTTGTAGGGGGGACAAAATCTGACAACCAAGTCTGATGAGTGTTGTGCCCTCCGCACACACGCCCCATTCGGAATGGGGACCCTCTCTTTCTTTTGCCTTGCCAGTTCGTTTTGCATGCCCCCGTTTTGGTGTCTTAGATGGTTAGCGTGCTTCTAAAGTTTCATCTTAGGTTGACCATGTTTCACCCCCCTTAGAATTTGCTAAGTCTTGTGTCCTCTCGGAGTTCCTTTGGCACTTTGCCTTTTGCAGGCGGCCATGGGACCTCCCGAGCCCGGCTCGCCGGGCTTCCCCTTCTGGGTTTCCTTGTTGGATTTTCTCTTTCGGACGGCCTTTGGCCTGCATCCTTCCGGTGTCCAGCTTCAGGTTCCTTAATCTCCGTTTCAAACTTGCACTGAAAACGATCATTCGTCATGCTCTCCGGGCCCGGCTCCTCGGGTTTCTCTGCCCGGGATTCCTTTGCGTGTTTGCCATTCCAAATGACCGTTAGCTTGCGTCCTTTTGGTCCTTGGACCCCAAACCCCTCTTACTGTTGATCTTTCACTTAGCATTTTTCAGATGCCCATGACCCCACGTCCCTCTGGCCTCAGGGTTCTGGACCTCTCGCCGCCGTCTTGATTTTCAAACCCACCAACCTTTTTGTCTTCCGTAACTGCATTAATTAAGTGCGTTAATTGCACTTAAGGGTATAAATAGTGGCACC